>JASFDD010000003.1:0-550873 GCA_036937055.1 Nidula microcarpa | reverse complement strand
GGTAAGCCTTCTTTCTCTCGTATCACCAAAATGTAGCTGGGTTACCTTGCGGGGCTCGACCTCAACGCCCATGGCATGAAGGCGCGGTATGAGCTCAGACTCACGTTTGCTCGGCTCAGCTGCGAGCTGGACGACTTTATCGACTGCGCAGGAATGTGAGTTGGATTTCTTTTACCAGGAGAAGGATCCGAAGGCTTACGCGAAGAGTAACGCAGCGGCGTGGCGCTGGTAGAGACGAATGCGCAGATAACTGCTGTGAATGCAAAGAGCAGCCCTCGCATGTTGCCTGTTGGATGGTGCTTGAAGAGAAGGGAAACAGAAAACACTCTCTGTTACTCTGATGCTTCAGGGCTTCAGGCTGCTACTTTTAAGTTCGAGCAGGGTTCGGGGTCTTCGATGGTATATTATATCTGGCTCGTAGTGGGAGCATAGGCTGCACATCCTGATGTTCTCCGAGGTATCAACATCTGGATTATCAGTACATCCATGTTGATATCTCGAATTGTAGAAGAGATGAATCGAACAAAGATCAAATTTGGCCTATGGAGAAGCTCGTACTTCCAATACTGTACAGTGTTCTATCTACTTACCATAGATTTTTTCACAGCGCTGTTTTTCGCATTCCAGCAAAGATGGTAGACAAAAATAGATTGATGAAGGTTCTTTGCGCTTTCAGAAAGTTGTGGAATAATGTCCCTTCTGTTCACAGCAGCGCTCATCTTTCCACATTACAAGCACCGCCTTATTCATCCAGAACTGGAACATTGGACTTGAAGAGAAACTGTTTTCATCAGGCTATGTGAAGGCGAGCGTCATGCACTCCGAACGGATGCTTTACTCATATACTACAGCGTCTCTCAATTCCCTGCGACCTACAGTTCCGGTTATTAATAATACTAGCACCAATACTTATTCCAACTCCTTCATGTACGGGCGTCTTGTCGGATATGCACACATCCTTATCTCTTGAAAGCAGTAGAATTATTCCACGAATGTCAACCTACTCCGAATGGTGAATCAAAGATCATGATTCTGGTACCTACCCAACAGCCCATCCATCTGCAGAGGTAGGTCTAATGATATGATAACTATCTGTCTGATGATAGTTATCTAGAAGAGATATGATCAAGTTGCGCAATTCAGTCTAAAAATAGAACTCATATCCAGGAAGATAACTGTTGGATACATGCATGAAACGCGAGATGTTTCATGGTGCGAGCTCCTTTGTATCCGAAATCCAAGTTAAGACTCACCATGGTTATACTTATTAGCATGTAGCCGGAATTTTTTACGAGCGATGAGATGTGCCAGGTCCAGGTGGGTATTTTCGGTCAAATAAGGCTCATTTCCTATTTGGATCCTGCTTTGAAACGGAGATCGTAAGCGCCCAAATCAAAGAGAAAAGACGCACATGTACAGGGATTCGTGATCTTCCCGTAGTGCAGATCTCGTCAAGCCTACATAGGTTGCTGCTCGCAAAGTCCCACGACCCACGAAAGGTGTCCTTGACAGTGAAGCCTGTATGCTTTTATTGAAAGTCGAAGGCAAACGAAAATAAATCGGAAGTAATCAGACGAAGACTGTTCATGAAATCCGAAATGCCATGCATTTAGAAAGGGTCCACAAGGCAAAGTTGTCAGATTAATGGCGAGCAAAGTTGCATGAAGCTTGGATGCGAGAGTTGTAACCCATAACTTAGAGCTAGAGCAAATGTGTTCAGAGATGTACCAGGGACGAGTAGCTGAAGGCCTGTTGAATGGAGCTATACAAGAAGGTATACGTTATTAGTACACGGGAAAGCAATCGAGGAAAGGGGTCGAAATGCGTACGTGTAGTTCTAAGTACATGAATAGGCATATTGAGGTGATCGCATCTTTGTGGCTCTCTGGATTCTGAAAGGGAACGTTTTCCGGTCTCATTCCACAAATGATGTTGGATTAACCTTCGGCAAACTATAGGATGCTAGAACGGATTTTATTCTGAAAGGCAAAATTAATGAAAGCCACATATACCACAAAGTCCACTTTAAACCCTCGCATCCTTGTGGGTCCGGTGATCTTGAAGTTCGATAGAAAAGACAATCAAAAAGGATATATACCAGTGCCAAGGGAAAGCATGAGGGCATCGAAGATAGAAAGCACCGGGTGAAGCGCACCTACCCCGCCCCCGTCGTCGCATAAGAAACAGTAACGGCCACCAGCGGCGTGCGTCTTGAGTAAGTGTCTCCGAGCCTACCCGTTGATACTCGAGTAGTCTCTGCGCGCTCAGCCCAAGTGCGGAGTATCTGGAAGGTTGCCCATTCACGTCACCCCCAAGTATAAATTTACCTTTTATTCAGATTTAACCCGCTCAAATGAAAACAGCTCCTATCATTAATAACGGCAGCGCTTCCCAAATTAATAGATCGACATTGAACAATTTTGGCCTATCGTAGATCATCGTGGCAGGCAGGCGGTGGCAGCGCTGTTCAGAGCACTATGGGAAGATAGATAAAGTGATCAGTGGGTCAAGTGACGGATGACAGGGTGACGCGATTGCATAAATTATGGCTGGAGTCGTACGGCCTGGTATGGTATACCGACGGTGCAGGGCGGAGATGAGAAGAAACGCCGTATTTCTGGCCGTCAGGGCGAAAGAATGACATGCACGGCATGAGCTGGTGAGAGGTCCGCGTGAACGACTCCCGGCTCGCCATAGCGCCGTCCTGCAGTCACGGGTCAGATGAACGTTCCTGCGCAGCAGAGAGATTGAGCACTCACGTAATAGATAGGAACTAGCTCAGGGCGAAAATCAAAGAACAGGTAGGCTGAACCTGGCCTGAACTGGGATTGAGCAGGTTAACTATTGCCATGCTAGGTGTGCAAAATAGAGACAGCATTCGCAGAATTCTGATTGCACTCTGCAGTCGACAATAACAGGGGCTCAGGAAGGCTAGCTTCTAGTAGACGGATACGGGGTACCATTGAGGGTTAGCACCTGTTAGACATTACCGTTACATGCGCGAATTACAGTTAAGAGTTAGCAACCATCCAAATGGGCTTACCAGTGCAACGGAGAGGGTTCTTTGAGATACATCCAGGGAGAAAGTAAAAAAGTCGAATGAAAACGGAAAACGAGCCAACTGAACTTGCAATAAGAACCGCGAGCGACGTGAAGGAGAGCTAGTAGTTTCGCGCCATATACTGTACATTTATAGCAGTCCTCCGAGACAACAGGAGTTGTTCGATTGTGAAAGAAACGTTGCTGCATAGCAACACCCCTTTATAACCAACGCGTACGTAGTATGCGCGTCATGAGAAGGAAAAGCGAAAGAGTGCAAGCCGGTTCGATCGTGCGTAAAGACTGTGGTTTGGAGGCGTCCAGTCCAGTGAAGTTTAGATGAGCGCGGGATTCGAAGGGCGGGGAAGAACACGAGGACTCACCTATGCATACCCTGTTCGGTGGCTGAAGCCTTGATAGCATGCAGTTGTTACAGAGTTGGTCACTTTTGTCTTTGGTCTCTATAAACGGATGTCGGAAAATGGAGGTTCTGTCGCCAGTGCCTGAACGAGGTTTCTATGCATGCAACGGTGGCAGCGTCTAGTAGAACAACACTCTGCCAGCAGAAGTAGAGAACTTTCAGCAACACTTCTGCTCCAGAAGAAAGATGAATGTGCGAGTCCTTAGCCTAATGAAATCAAGTACAAGGAATAGAAGAAAATATTTAAGCGCCCAATCTCTTCGAGAGGACGAGTGCTTTCGAGTGATCATACACAAAAAGCTGCCACAACCATGCCACTTTTGGTCGTCCTCTATAAACAGACGTCGGAAAATGGAGGTTTTGTCGCCTATGCCTGAAGAAGGTTTCCACCGTACGCAACGGCGGCAGCGTCCAATAGATCAGTTTAGAAAAGATTTGTTGTATTTTTCTCGAGATAGAAATATGAATGGTCGAACGCTCAGCTTTGGTTAATTGAGAAGACAACCATTAAGCGCTCACTGTCCGAGAACTTGGAGGCGCTTAGGGCATGGGCGTGATCATTTCATACAAGGCAAAGTTCATTGCAATGATTCCTAAAGGCCTCATGTTGCATCGCCATTGCATTGCATTTGCATGTCTTCTAATGGCGTAGTTGACGCCCAAGTTGAGCCCAAAATTCTTGAAACAAGGAACGTTTGCTCAAAATCTACTATGATTGGAGCAACAAGACAATGTTGTACCTATGTATATGAGTTGATGTTAAGGGATGGAAGTCGAAGGTTGGAGCGGACAGAAACAAACCAGTGACTTGCGCAGCCCATTCTCCGGATCTATTACATCTCACATTCTCCACTCTATCCAGACACCTTTGCGCTTCCAGCAGTCGTGCTTGCCGCCAGAGTGTAGCTACAATCGTGAGCATGATGAGGTACAGCGTGACATCTTCTTGGATATCTGTTCATCCGAAATTCCGAGTACAAGGCTATAGATTGAGGCCAGCCCGAAGACAATCCTCGGCCAAGAACAAACACCCCTGCAAGTCTTTCTCTCCATCCGAACGATGGCCGGCCACAGAGGGTCCACAAAGATTAATTATAGCCGCCTAGATTCACAGCACGGGCGTTAGACCTGATGCGAGATGTGATATGGAGAAAAAGTAAAGTTCATCTTGCCCGCGAACTGGTGTGATGGATGCGTGAACCGGGGAAACGTGTGCTGTGAGTCAAGATGGGCATAAGGTTATGCATGCGAAGGGCGCCGAGGACAAAGAAGTTCAAGTTAGAACGAAGCCTGGCCTGCAGTTGAGGGTCTGGACGCAGGTGAAGGGAAGGAAAGGGGTCCGGAGGGGGACATGGTATTTGCCGTCGCGAGCCCGGAGCCCGGAGGCGGAGGGGGATGGGTGTAACCATATACAGTCTAAGGCGCACGCACGCATTGGGGGATCGTCATCGGGGACGCCGACACTGACAAGCACAACGAGTACATCCTAGCACGGTCGTCGTCGTTGTCGATCATGACACCCCCCACATAAGTCATCGGCGTAGCGGGACGGAAGAAGCGGGACCCGGGTGCGTGGAAATAGGGCAGCATTCGTAATCTCGCCCTACCCACCGTACCCAAAATAATCCGGACGACCACACTGCGATGACTGGCTCCTGCAGGGGGAAAGAAGTCTTTCTTGTTCCCGTCATCCTCCGCTGCTGCGTCCCGAGGCTGGCGGTGCCCCGCACACTGCTGAATCACAGTACATCGAAGGCTATAGACACTGCGTATACTTGGTCGTACGACCCATATTAAAATCATAAAGAAAATTTCCGATTTCCCTCCGTCGTCGTTGTCGCCGTAGGCGATCTGCTACATACCTACCACCATGGGCTTCATTGACACCTTCGTCGGGGATACCCTCGGGCTCACGAAGCTCCCGCCGCACCTCCCTGCGCTGCTCTTCTCCTTCCTCGGCTTCCTCGCTGTACACCAGGTGATTGCCCCCGTGCTCAGCCGCCGCTGGTTCCCTACTGCATATGGGAGCAAGAGCGCCACCGCGCGGAATAACTGGTACGTTCTCATGCTTGATTCACGAGGGTTTTCGTTAATTGGCGAGCGGGCAGGTCGATCCACGTCGTCTCGCAAGTCCACACGCTCATCATCGTCCCGCTCTCGCTGTACTGCATCCTGGGCGAGGCGCCGGGGCGCGACCAAGACCGTGCGTTCGGGTGGGACGAGCACGCCGGGCTGCTGCACGCCATCGCGTCGGGGTACTTCCTCTGGGACACGCTTGACGCCATCGTCAACTTCACCGACATCGGGTTCGTCATTCATGGAGCGGCGTGCTTTGCGATTTACACCATGTCCTATGTGCGCCCTCCCCCCTCTCCTTTCACTATACCTATCCATATACTGACCACTTCATCTTGCACAGCGCCCCTTCGTGCAATACTACGCCGCGCGCTGCCTCCTCTGGGAGACGTCCACCTTCTTCCTCAACATCCACTGGTTCCTCGACAAGACGAACCGCACCGGCTCGACCTTCCAGCTCGTGAACGGTATCATGCTGCTCTGCACGTTCTTGTTCGTCCGGCTGATCTACGGCGGGAACATCGTGCGTCCTTCCTCTCCCTCCCTTTTTTCTTTACGTTGTTGATTATGCTGACGCACGTGTGAGATACAGTCCATCCAGTTCTTCTTCACTCTCGTGAAAGTGCGCCATGAGATTCCACTCGTCTATACTATCATCTTCGGGACGGGGAATATGGTGCTTCAGGGGCTTAATTGGATTTGGTGCGTCTTCATCCTTGTCTGTTCCTTGTGCTAGTATTGACGGAAAGCACTAGGTTCACCAAGATGATCGCAGCGCTGCGCAAGCGATTTCGGGCCTCTGACACTGAGAGCGCAAAGCTCATGAATGGGAGGGCTAATGGCGGCGGAGCGAATGGGAATGGCCATGGGCACCCCGAGGGCGCTATGACGCCGTAATTGTCGCCCAGAGAGAAGAATAACGAAGATCAAAGAAAACACGAACACAACTAATATCCCGCCTACGGGCCACCGCTATCCATCTACGATCTCATGCCTCTGTCCACGTACTTAATTTAATCATACCCAGAATACTTACAACTAAGACTCGACACACTTGCTTGCGCTGGGTAGTGCATCTAGAATAGACTTTGTTTTTACTGCCGCTGCCGCCATGGTGTAGGCCTGCGGGTTTCTATGATATTTAATCAATCGACTTGCGGGTGTAGGTCTATGTATGGGATAAGATAGTGTAGATGGAGCAAGAATAAATGGTGACTTTGGAATTCAAAGCTGCACTATGTAAATGCGGCGCGTACGAGCTCGCGCACGCGCCACTCCCACGCGACGAGATTGACGCGCTTGGTGACTTCGACGCGCACGGCGTTTTTGGCATGCAGGATGCAGTGGAGGTATGCAAATGCGAGCGCGTCGAGGGGGGTGGGTTCGCTGTGTATAGATATTAGCGCGTATATAAGCAGAAAGGGGAGGGGGGGACACGCACGCAGAGCCGAGGAACCACTTGTCCGTACCCAGGCGCTCGGAGAGCGAGGCGATGGCGTCGCGGTACTCGGAGAGTACGGCAGAGGAGGACACGCGCGTCCCGGTGGGGGGAAGGAAGGAGAAGAGCCCGGTGAGCGGCGCGGGCGGCGGGGAGAGGAGGGCCTGCAGTGGGTTGGTGGCGGGCGTGGAGGCCGACGGGGCGGAGAAGAGGAGGGTATGCAGGTAGCTTGGTTGCGGCTGGGAGATAAGCTATAGGGACGGGTTAAACGGAGAAGAAAAACGCGGAAGGGGAGAGGGACGTACGAGTGCGGCGTGCACGACGCCCTCCAGCAGCGAGACCCACGCTCTGCTCTCGTCCTTCGCCAGCTCGTCCTTGTACCCCTCCAGCGGGTCGAGGCGGCTGTCCACCCCCAGCTTCGTGTCCGCCCAAGTGGGTATCATATGCGCCGCGAGGAGCTCCCCGTCCTCACTGCCATCCGTCTTGCGTAGCTCCGGGGCCAGCAGGCTCTGCGCGGAGGGCACATGCAGATTCGGGAGGCGTGCATCAATGGCGCCCTCTGGGGCGACGTCCCAGCGGACGCGGATGCCATTGAGGGCGCGCAGGGCGAGGTAGGCTTGCCATTTGAGGCACTCGACGTCGACGGAGAGGGGGATGGCGTCGGCGGGGAGGAGGGTCGGGCGTGGGGGCGCAATCCAGAGGGTGGGGGAGGTAAGGGTGTGCTTTGCAGGGACGGGGATGGGGGGGTAGGCGCGCAGAGGGAAGAAGGAGAAGAAGGCAGCGAGCGGGGCGGGCACTTGCATGATGGATCAATTTGGAAATATGCAAAGTTGTTGACGCGGGTGAAGTGCTCTTGATACTCGACTAATACTAGGACCAACGGGATAGTTGGTACTTGGATCTGCTAAAGCACTGGCATTCTACATACTGGATTACTAGTGTCTGCGGTGTTCTGCGCTTCATTCTATTGGAAGCACGCATTCTATTACGACGACACACACCACCCCTGCCAACTCACAGCTACATGCTTCCCATCTCCCACCCGCTCTCCTCATAGTTAGGGCCCGTCCACAACATGTCCGACGTATCCTCTTTACCCTCTCGCCCCGGCTCCCCCGCAGCCAGCCAGGTGCCCGACAACCTCCACACCGCCCGCCCATACCGCTTCACGTGGGACCCCGCCTCCCGCAGACCCGGCCCAGAGAGTGTCTCTGGCACCACAGAGGGCCGCGGCGATTACTTTGGCCACCAGCCCGTCCTTGGCTTCCTCAACACCTCTACCACCAACTTCGGTCTTGGGGCCCTTCCCACAGAATGGAGCAGCTCGAAGCACGGCTTCCACGGTGCGTGTCATATTTCTCATTTCAAGCATTTGCGCTAATTACACTACCCCACAGCTATATCCACCGTCCTTAACAACCCACATAAACGCCAGGCGCCTCCCAAGGCCCACTCCTCGCTCCCCTCCGTGCCCCCTGCCGACCTCCCCCGCGTCCGCCGGAAAGACTTCGACTCCTACCTGCGCGCCATAGGTCCTGAATGGAGCCGCTTCGAGCGCAACGCCCAGCTCGGCCGCGAGGGCCAAGCGCAAATCATGCACCAGCCCGACCTCGCCACCCTCAACGGCGACAACGTTGCCACTCCGCGCGCGTCCGTCACCTCCGATGCCCCGCCCCGCTCCGCCGCTCTCCAGGGCAAAGCCATACCCCCACTCGATACCGTCCCCCCCGTCTTCTTCGAGAAACAGTTCAACCTCGCCGACCCGCGCACCTTCGACCGCGTCACCGAGCAAGACGCCGCCTCCCCGGGTCCCTATACCGACTTCAACGATCCCCTCGCCCTCTCGCGCTCCCTCCCCCTGCTGGAGAAGTTCTCCCACTACGCCGACACCGTTGAGCAGCACCTCGTGCGCGAGATCTCGCTCCGCTCCACGTCCTTCTTCGCCGCGCTCACGAACCTGCACGACCTGCAGTCCGAGAGCGAGCACTGTCTCGACCGCATTGGCCGCCTGCGCACGCTGCTGCGCGATGTCGACGAGAAGCAGGCGCGCCGCGGGCTTGAGGTCGTGCGCCAGGAATGCCGCCTCATAAATGTGCACCGCACGCAGGAGGGCGTGAAGATGGTCACGGGTGTCGTGGAGATGACGGGCGTTGCGAGGAATCTGGTGAATGCGGGCCAGTGGGGCGAGGCTCTGGGCGTGATTGAGGATATTGAGCGGCTGTGGGAGGATACAGGGGAGGAAGAGGACGTGAAGACACCCCGGCCGAGGGCGGAGCGGAAGGGGAGCGGGATGTCGCTGCAACAAAGGCAGAACGGGAACGGGAACGGGCGCATGTCCCCGCTCCCCCCCACCCCCGAAGACATCGACGAAGGCCACCAGCACCTCCAAGCCCCCGCACACCCTGCCCCCAAAAAGCCCTTATTCCCGCTTTCCTCCCTGCATGCCTTCTCCGCGCTCCCCGCGCACCTGCGCGCACTTACCATGGAGATCGCGTCGTCTCTCTCTTCCGAGCTCGTGCGCGTGCTCCGGACGGACCTGCAGGCGCGGATTGGAGGGACGGTGGAGCACAAGGGCGGCGAGGGGCTAAGGGATATGTTGAAGCCCCTCTTGCAGGGCTTGGTGCGCACGAAAGGGCTGAAGGAGGGTATGCTCACGTGGAGGGAAGTCGTAATTGGGGAGGTGAGGGGCGTGATTAAGCAGGTAGGTGCTATGTCTTTTAGGTGCTTTGTCGTGTTGACGTGCCTTCTTTTGTGTAGCGCCTGCCTGCGTTCGAAGCCTCCAGGGAGGAGGAGCAGCAGAATGGAAACAAGCCGGATGAAGGACGGTACGTACGCGTTGCAAACGATGAACTGGTGTACTGGGCCTGACTACGACTTGATAGGGTGGGACTAGCCAACCACCTGCGCACCATGCCCTATCAAGAATTCATGACTCTCATCCAAGGCATCTACCGCAGCCTCCTGAACGGCGTAGAAGGGCTCAACGCGCAGAGCGCCATCATCAAGGACGTCCTCCACTCCATCAAGTGCGTCCCCTCAATCTCCTCTCCACGATCTACTAATCAATGTTTGCAGATACCAAAACCGCAGTACCTCCTCTTCCACTGAGATCCCCGCCATCGAAGAAGAGCTCTCGGATATCCTGTCGTCCGCGGCGGAGCTCTCGAACACACAGGCGGCGAAGGTCATCTCGTACAGGTCCGAGCAGCATGGGGCCCTGGAGCTCCCGGAGTTCCTGGCATTCTTCAATGACTCATGGGCATTTGTGGTCAAGTGCGAGGTCATCTGCGAACGGATGATTATCGGCCTGCGGGGGACTGTCATCTCTCAGGTACTTCGCCCCTTCATTCATTCATTTGAATACGCCTCGTAATTCTGACATCTATTTCAGGCAAAAGTATTCCTACAGACATTCCACCAAGAGCGCATATCCCGATCGGCCAAGCTCGTCGAGGACGAGCAATGGAACCCGGCCGAGGTCTCCCCCTCCCTGCAGCACATCGCGAACATCCTCATCGACTCCGCGGTGCGTGACTCCCCCGAGCTCGTCATCAAGTCCGACGAGACGATCTTCAGCCCCCCGACCTCCGCCTCGATCGGCAGCGCCGGGACCTCGCCCACAGGGCCCCCGAGCGCGCTCCCGTCCTCCTTTGCCGCAGCGATGAGCCGCGTGACGCTTGGGTCCAGCGCAAGCGGCAATGGGGCCGCGAGCAGCAAGCACCTGCGCATCGAGGAGCGAACGTACTTCGTCGTGTCGGCCACAGCGGAGGTTCTCGTGCTCCTCCTGGACTATTTGCGCGTCGTGGTGAATCTGTCGCTGCTCACGACAGACACGATGAGCAGGGTTATTGAGTTTTTGAAGGCGTTCAATTCACGGACGTGCCAGGTTGTGTTGGGCGCGGGGGCGATGCGCTCGGCGGGGCTGAAGAATATCACGGCGAAGCATTTGGGTGGGTTTTGCCGTTCTTTGTTGTTGTGCTATGCCTTGAGGCTGATCATCTTGCTCTTTGAAATTACGATCGACCCGTAGCTCTGGCATCACAGTCTCTGTCTATCGTGTTCGAGCTTATACCGTACGTCCGCGAGACGTTCCGGCGGCATCTTAGCCAGAAACAAGCGGTGATGCTGGTGGAATTCGACAAACTTAAACGCGTAAGTAATGTTTATACCTTCTTCGTTCTCGTTATACTTCTTACACGCTGCTGCAGGACTACCAAGAGCATCAGAACGAGATCCATGCCAAACTGATTGCCATCATGGGCGACAGACTTAACGCGCACATCAAAACGCTGCAGGTGCGCACAGTTCATTTCGTTAACCCCAAGCATCTCGGTGACGCTATGGCTGTCTGTCTGTCCGTGTGTAGGATGTTGACTGGAATGCTCCGAAACCTGATGGAGTCCCCAACACGTACATGGAGATCCTGGTGAAAGAAACCGTGACCCTTCATAAAGTCTTATCGCGATATCTCGCTGCACCCGTGGTTGAGGTGAGACGTTCTTCGGATCCGAGGATCTTATTCTTGTTTTTTCTGTGGAGGTGTTATTTCTGACTTCTTTCAATTTCGTCATGTACGTTTAGTACGTTATGACGCAGGTATTTGCAGCTATCAACCACCGGTTGTCAGAGGCATACGGCAAGATCGACCTCCCACATCAGGAGGCAAAGACACGGTTCGTAAATAGTGCTGTCGTCATGGATTTTGTGATCACATGCTTACGAAGTGTTGTTTTGATTTTTCTCTTTCTTCGTTGCCTCTTCCGGTGGTTCGTAGATTGCTTGCAGATGCAAAGTTCATGCATCAAAAGCTTGCAGCGCTCAGAAATGTTGGATCTCCTACAAGCATGCTGGAGACAGTCATCGCGGAGAAGAGTATTCCACGCGCAAACAATGCACCTACGCCCACACGGAGCAATACCCTGAGTGCCAATCAGCGGTTGAAGGGACTGTTAAGTGGGAAGTCGGCGGCTGTGGATAAAGCCTTACCGGTACCCACGCGGACGCCTACGCCTCCAGTTGCTCCCCCGACGCCTGACAAGTCCAAGTCGCCGGCACCTTCTACCGTAAGTGGCAGCGTCAACGGGAACGGAATGAGCACAGAGAATCTATCGGCGAGTGCGAGTGGGAGCACGCTTGCGCTCTCGACTCCCCCGATTGAGGAAGCCCAGTCTTTGACTCTAGAAAATGGAGGGTTCAAACAGGTGGAGGGTCGTAGCCCCTCGCCGAATCCGGAGCATCCGTTGAGCGGGACCACCGAGGGTGCTTCCGAAGGGACTGGAAACCTTCCACCTTCGACTCCCCAATCTGACGGTCCCAAGGTAGATCATGCAGACTAAACGGTTACGGCGGAGCAACCCTTCTTCGACCCCTCTTCTCTTTCCGCGCTTTCATACCAGCCCATGTCTTAGTTATGAAATGGAGAAGCGCTTGTGGGGTATGTGACCATTTATTGATGAAAGAAGCTTCCCCCACACCCTCATTCTTCGCGGTTCGGGAGGAACTGCCAGCAGCCGGAGTGAGCCTGAGCTTGAGCGTGCTTCAGAGTCCGACTTAGATTCCACTCTGCTGGCACCATCCCTCTTTTGCTCTGCGCTCCGTTCATACCCTTACCACAGGCTGGTTGGCTATGCCAGCGGCTGGGGCCGAGTTGGATCATCATAACCCTTTGTAGTGTACTTGTTCTGTTTTTAATCGTTTCTGGGGTTTTATAGTAGCGTTGGGGATGTATCTGAAGAATTTGACCTTTGTTTTGGATACGGATGTGACTTTTTTTCCCCATTCCCGTTCCCTCTACAGCCGTGCATTGTGGTCACGACTCACTGCTAAGTAATTACCGCGCCACCAGTCCATGCTGGCATTCATGGGCGGTAACCAGTAAAATCACCCTTACCGCATCAGTCCCCTCGTTTCGAGAGTTTCGGCGAACGGATATTACTGCTAGGGTAACCAGACGGCGGCACGACGGGCATAAAAAACATCAATGCTTGGAAATTCCCCGGTCACCGTCGCTGGCTTCACACGACCTTGAATCGCAGATCATGCATCGCTGTTTATGACTCGAAAAAAATAACAAGATAACACATGGACCTATGTATACGGTATAATATACGAGTCAAGTTTCGTCGGCATTCACACAGGGGGTATACGTTTTTATTCCGTTATCACTCTCCTGGACCAAGAAGAGGCTTCATTGCTTCTAGATTGGGCAACTCCCGACGTCGGCCGTTGCTCCGAATTCATCACTCTTTCGCCATCCTGGCTAGGTCCTGACTCCTGTTTCTAAAATTTCTTTCATGGATGATAAGTCTAAGAAGCCCAGAGGAAGCGAGTCGAACTCTGTCGAACTGTGGTGGCTGTCAATCATCGCGGTCGGTGTTGTGATATTGTGTGATTTACTGCTTCGCTCGTAAGCCGAGGCCTCAGGCGATTGTGCGTTTGGTCTGGAGATCGATGCACATCTTTCAGAGCGTCGACAATCACATCACACGTCGTCGCGTCGGAGAGTCGTGGATCATAGACGTCCCCGATTTTTTGCACGCCCGATCTCATTGTCTGCGATCTGTCGCTTGTCGTTTCGTAGGCGCTTCACAAAGTTTTTTTGAGCTTGGCTTGCGGGGAAGGCGCTAGGAGGTGGCCGCTGGGTGACATTTGCTCAGGCCGATATTAAGACTTTTTGGCCTATAGAACAATACTACTCCGCAAGGGCCATAGGAACGCGCACTGGGCATCGCTCGCTGTTAGCTCAATCCAGCAACCGACGCAACATTTACACAGATGGCTTCGACGTCCGCTTGCCTTACTTAGTTCTTCCCCAAGATGATGATGATCTATCGAGATTTGCTGGCACCGTCACTAAATAATAAATAATGTAAGTACTCAGTTTTGCTTCCGGCCGTTACTTGCTGTAACCTTTGATGCACTAGTACTTGTAGCGATCTATACCCCTCCTCCTTTGTGGTTTATGTATATACGTATGCACTGTATTAGAGTTGTCATCTCCTTATGTACACCCCAGCCTCGGAGAAAATCCGAGAAGTCGAAGTAGAGATCGCGCGAAGCTCTGGAGAATTGCGGCTCAGAAGGCGCTATGAAGAGCTATGAATATAGACACGGTGAAGGTTCGGGACCTCTGTTGGCCAGTCGCGTGCCCAGGTAACGTATTTGTATCGAGGATATTGGCATCGGGATAGAACTCGTGTATGCAGCTTTGGGCATGGACGATGCGCGCGGGAGAAGGCAATGTGGTTTGCGATTACAATGTGATCGAGGTGGCCACTAAGATGGGGCGTTTGGCTCGGCTCGCAGACAGGGACAGGGTAGAAATCGAGCTAATAATTTAGTGGGTCCGAAAGATAGTTACCCTGTGGTCTTGAAATACATATAACTTCAAGTTGCACCAGAAAGATTCCATATGGTGTCACGAGCCCTAAAACCGCCGCCATTAGTAGTATTCAGTATAGCGAGAATATGCGCGTGGTGGCGCCTAAACAGAAGGTTTTTGCGTATCGTGACTCAACGAGTACTCACGAAATCTGCGGCATGAGAACATGATTGTATGCACTCATCATATGCAGAATTCTAGACTGGCAGGATCAATGGTGTTGAATGCGATTCAGTGCGCATCACGCTGTATGATCTCACAGCCCAGAGTGCCGGTATACGCAAGTGAAATACCCTGCTAGTCTTCTGTCTTGGAAAAGAAAGACTTCTAAATTTACCCTGGGCAGAGTAACTGATGATGCGACGGCGATGATGATGGGGTGCCAGTCGGATTGTCCGAATTGTGTATTCTGCGAATAAAGCAGAGGCGCAGATTCCCGCGCAGTGTTTGAGAACTGCGGATCGACCCAGTGACGTTTGACCCGACGGGGGGAAGCAAAACACGAGGGTGCAGTGTAGTTGGAACACTCCGAAAATTTATAAAAAAAGCGTTGTCTCGGAACATAGCTTTCAAAAAAGTTAAAACCTCGGAGAACGTGACGTGTGCACAGACGCTGCTAATGATGTGTTGCTCCGAGTTTGGGCGAGGAATGGAGAGGACTGCGTTGAATTCTATTTGGGTCATGAACAAACTAAATGTTTCGGTGCAGGGGGCGCGTGCAACGGTGAGCAACGTAATTATAGGGATACCGGCGTAGTGCCGGCGTAGCAATGGTGACGAGAAATATTAGCAGAATGCCATCATGGATGACGTATGAAAATTCGCCACCCCGCCGTCGGTGTGACGAACGAGGGGCAGATGCCTAAACGGGCAAGGGAGTCGCATCAACCTCGCACGTCACAGGTCGGGTGACTTGTGTCACAGGCGGGCGTTTGTGCGTGACTCGGTCTGAGCGTTTCTGAGCCGGCAAGTGTGTTGGATGTGGTGAACAGCAGGTGCGATAGGAAGGCGACAGGATTAGTCTGGGCAGCGGCTGCGGATACAGGAGTAAGGACATGGAATATGATGGAAGACATTAGATGATCATGTGTGGTGTGCAGGAGAGTATAGCAGGTATAAGCCTTTTGAGTACGGTGATGACGGTTGAACGTGGGGATGGCGCACGCCACACGTTCGCGGCGGCTGGGATGGGTTAGCGTACAGGAGAAGGAACAGGAGAGAGGTCATCTGATTGGCCGGCAGCCTGAAGTAAACGTGTGATGGGTCGCATGGTTTGGCTGGGATCAGGCCATGGAATACGAAGGAGAAGAGACGTGGACCAGACGTGGACCAGGCAGAGAAGGAGGACCCGTTGGGTGACCGTGAGGGTTGGATAGAAGACGGGCGTGGTGTGGGGGAGACAATGAGGAACGTTTCTGTCAGTATCTGGCTCAAAGACGCGATGAATCTGGCGGGAGACAGTGGATCTGGCGAACTAGATTGGAGGAGATTCGGCGTGGGCCAGATTGGGATGGATGGCGGAGTATCAATCGAGGCTAAATTGAATGTGAAGGGCAGTCACGTGTGTGTATCGGACGAGTCAGTTTGACTGCCATATGCGGCGATGTATTCAAAAACTCGGGTTTTCGTGTCGAAATGTCGCGACCTCCCAGGCCTCCTCTTTTGACTATATAAGGTCCCAAGAGCCACTCGACTTTCTTGTCCTCGCTACCCCGCACCCTCCTCGTCCTCGTCGCCGCTCCCGTCGTCGTCCCCACTGCTGCCCCCATGTTTGAGGAAGTCTGCCTTGTCTGCGGGAAGCACCTGCAGGACGATGGGTATGTCCCCCACCCCCTCCGCTCCCTACCCCACTCTCAGCTAACACCCCCTCCAGCCAGGCATACTGTTCAGACGATTGCCTGAGTCACGACACCACGTCACCGTCCATCTCGTCCTCCAGCAGTGCCCTTTCATCCCCCCACCTCGGCTACGCCGCAGGTGGCGACGTCCCCGCCCTCATCCCGTCTGCACTGGGCTCTGCCCTCAAGGCATATAGAGGCCGCGCACACTACTCATCCTCCTCTGCCTCATCCACTTCCGTTCTCACAGACGACGACGACGACCTTGTCCCCAGCGAATACAGCTTCAACGACGGGGCTGACTCTCTCTACGAAGGCAGCTCAAAGTCGGCCGGCGACATCTACTCTACTAAGCCCTCTGCCCTCTCCTATGCCCGCAGGCCCTCTGGCACCAACAACGGCTCTGCCTACCTGCATCCCGACAGCCGTCTTTCCTCGTCCTCCAGTCACGTGCGTGGCTACCCCCGCAGTGCGCCAAACCACTCGCACTCCTCCAACGAAGACGACGAAACTTTCTACGGCTTCTCGTCCCGAGGCGCCTATGATGCGGACGAACAGGATCTACTCTCCGAGAAGAACTGGAGTGCCCCAATGCCAAAACCAATTTCCAAATCAAAACGCAGCCGTAATCGTGCGAGTCTGCCGGGCTACTTCTCCTTGCTGCAGATTTCCTCGCCTAGTAAGGAAGCCCGCTCCTCGCCCGTCTCCTCCTCATCTGGGCACACCGTGGCGCGCCTCTCGCCCCCCACACCCAAGCTCGCCTACTCCACGGGCCTCCCCACCTCCGCTGCTGGCCTGAGCAGCCAGGCTGTGCCCCCCGTCCATTCCACCCCACGTGGTCGCCGACGAGTGGCAGGGGACTCCCGGAACAGCCGCCGCTCGGAGCTCTCCAGCTCCTCCTCTCGCTCGCGCTCCCGGCACGCCGCCGTGCCTGAGCACAGCCCCAAGGTCAGCGAGCGCCTCCGCGCGCGTCTCGACAGCCGCGGCAGTGTCGAGCAGGTCTTTGACTGGTCCTCTGTCCCGGGGCTGTCTGCCCGTGGGCGCACGTCCGTCCGCAGGAACAGTTCCCCGCCCCCGAAGATGCTCATAATTGGGCTGGAGGACCGCGCCCGCGTCCTGGCGGCGGTGCGCCAGGCGGAGGTGCTGGAGCGGTCAACGTCTGGTAGTAGGTCGCGCATGACAAGGGGAAGGGCGAGGGTGGACGAGCTGGATGGGAAGGGTACATCGAAGCAGGCGCCGGGGTATGGTGCGGGGCGGAGTGGGCTCATGAACCGTGAACGAGAGCGCGCCGTGCGGGTGCCCCTGTGACGAATCTTGTCCTCTTTTCGTTTCGATTCCACTGCTCGTCTCATTGCATACCGCCTGCTTTCTGACCCCAGCTTTCCGGACAAAAACGACCACTCACCACTGCCGCCGCTCCCACCGGTGCCCCAGAACGATCACCCTGTTTGGTCATAGAAGGTCTCTTTCCCTCCTTTCTTGGATCTCTCCTCAGCAATATATTCGCTATCATCATCATCATCACCCGCATTGCATTCGTCTGCCACTCGCACGCACAAACCCCACCCAACTCGCATACATTCCCAGCAAAAAGCCTATTGCCCATCGAAGTGGCCTATTATTTTTCGCTCGCCGCGCATCCTTTTTCGCACCCTTCCCCATCCATATTTCTTCTCACTCCACACAATTTTCACGAAAAGACATGCATGCGCCTGTACGGTTACATTTATTATTTTCTCCGGTCGCCATTTTTATCCTGTCATTCGTTACGAACCGTCTGTCCTCTTTTTTATCCAAAATAGTGGAACACGTCGACTGCTTTTTTCCTCCCTATCTATCCTCTCCCGTCCCATCCATTCAACATTGGGTCCTCTAATCTATTACTCCTCCTACCCTCACTAACGATACGTCCATCTCCACACACCCACACGATATCTCTCTACATCTTCTTATGTGGCATCCCTCGCTCTTTCACCTACAAACGCATATTTTCACCTCTCAACAAGGAATTCCATCGCACCACCACCACCTCATGATTGTTATTATCACCATCATAGTTCTTTCGTCATCCATCCAACAACACACTGCATCTGCATCTCCCGTCGCATCATCAGAAAAAACGGACCTCGTAGTTTTGTGCATTAGTAGTTTGTCTTCTCCCCAAAACCCCTTCCTCATACTTCCGCTGTAGCCCACACACACCCCCAATAAAATATGTTCCTTCCCGCCGCCCGGGCTTTGTGGGTCGGCAATATTTAAATTCTCCTTGTGTGCCTAGTCAAGGCATCTGTGGCGCATGAGCAACGTCGTTCAAACCCGTCGACCACGGGGCCCTTTTGTGAAATTCTCCCGAAAGAAAAGTTCCTCCGCAAAACCAGGGCACATGCGACTTGGCGCCCTGGATCCGACTCTTGGTCTGCATGCTTGTGGCTGGAGGCGGTGATGCTAATCATGATTACATTGAGCGCAAGTGCGTAGAGCACGATATCTGTAATCCGAATTGAATTGGCACGCAAAAAACGACTATCTACGCAGCGTATTACTTATACACCGACTACTAATATATCTGCATAAGTTGTGTGTATCAGCGGCCCGATATCATCAACTCGGATATCGGGCCTACTGGAGCGCTGCAGATTGTACCTAGCTGCAACTTTCAAACGCGCGGGTTGGGGGCGGGCGTTTCGTCGTACACGCATGGAGATTGCTGAATTGCGGGTGCTTCGGGATAAATTACGGTCGAAGCCCAAGCAGCGTCGGAAGGCGGGGTTGCCGGAGTGGAAGAGGTTGTAAAAATGCTTGAATGCTTGTTTGTGAAAACCCCCCTAAAGTGCCTTCGGGCAGTATCGAGCTGCCTGGATTGCAGGCTGAGTCATATCGCACGAACTAGCGCAGAGATACCCGATACTGGACGCGAATTAAGCCTTCTTTTCTGGAAGTCAGTCGCTTGGGCCCTTCTTTGTAGTGTCCTTGTGCTTTGTACTGTTGGACATGCAGAGGGCACGTTGTATTCTATCGGTGAGACCACACGGTGGACAGTGCTGCGATCGACAGAATGATAGCTTCCGAATTGTCTTTGAGTCTATGATTCAGCTCTTCACAGAGAGTAACAGAGTGTGCAGCAGATAATTGTGATGATGGGTAGGGACAAGAGATCTATTTCGGTGCTCGCCTAAAGCGGGGAGTTTCGTGCGAACGGTGCAAGCACAGTCTGGAGGAACGCGCACCACCCTGAACGTCTTGAGTAACTGCTGGATGACTTGAACAGACCCCTTGTAATTGTTCAAGTTCTTCCCAACACGCTCTTCCACTGAGCCCGCTGAGTCCCCTCCCTTTGTGCAATCTCGTCGTCGACACCCTCCTGCCGAACACTGAGTATTCTACTCTCGCCCTCATCATCCTGTCCCTGAACTATCATCACCTCTGCCACCATTGATTCTCCTACTCATCCACATCCTGCGCGGGAGTCGCTTCCCTCCTCACCCTCACCCGCTTCTGCCTTGGTTCCCGCGTCCATCGCCGCTGGGAGCCCACCCCCACCCCGCGCCTCGCTGATAGCTTCAGGTACCTCCTCAGGGTCCACTAGACAGAGCCTCGTTCCTGCCACTCGTCCGAGGTCTGACCTTGAGCTCGAACTCCCCTCCAGCGCCGAATCCCACTTCTCCTCGCACGCCGGTACGTTTATCTCACCCCGCCGCACGGCCGGACGGCGTCACTAAATCTTATTTCACCTGTTATCCTCATTTCCTCTACCTCCACGCCTCCTTCGCGGCAGACGCCGAGCACACCAGAGCTCGCAAGCGACAGAGACTCGACAACACGAGTTCCGCTATCGATCAAGTCCCCTCTACGTCCAGACCCACTATGAAGCTGCCCGCCACAGAGCACAACTCTAATCTCTCTATTTCCCCAGATATGACTGCAGGTCCCTCTACCGCCGTGGGCTACGACGGCGTGGTCCCCATGAATGGCCACACTAATGGAAAGGGGTTCGACGGGTTCGTGTCGTCGGGTGCGAATGGGTCTTCGTCTGGTGCAGGAGCGGTGGTGGGGAATGGCTCACAGAAACATGGGAAGGCAGTAGCGAAGGTGAACCTTCCCGGCACGGCGCTGTACGACGGTTCATTTGTGGACCGGGAGGAGTTCGTGCGTCTGGCAATACAGAGTCTAAGGGATGTGGGGTACATGTACGTCTTAAGATTCTCCGAGCAACTGAATGCCTCCTTATCACCTGTTTCTCTGCAGAGAGTCAGCCGCAACGCTGGAAGCGGAGTCGGGGTATACACTGGAGGCGCCAGAGGTGACGCAGTTCCGGCAATATATTCTCGACGGACTGTGGGCGAAGGCAGAAGCCGCCCTCATGCGCCTTGGCGTCGAGGATGAGGACGGGATATGGGTGCGTCATTCATTATCTTTCAGCGCGAGCGTCCACCCTGACTTGCTAGCTTGCCCGGGTACAGGATGCGAAGTTCTTGATAAGCCGGCAGAAATACCTCGAACTTCTAGAAGCGAAGAAGGCCACCGCTGCCCTCCATGTCTTGCGGAATGAACTCGCGCCCTCGGGTGTGGACTCGGACCAGCTACACGTACTATCAAGGTTTGTAATCACACGCTGAATACTTTCCGGAATGGCTAAAGTTATCCTTTCTTTAGTTTCATCATGTGCTCGGAACCGGAGGATTTGCGAAAGCGAGCAGGATGGGACGGTGCATCCGGGTCTTCGAGACGTCAGCTCCTCGAGAACCTTCACCGTACGTCTCACATGCCTATTTCTCGCGTTTGCCACGCCTGACACGTCATGTGCGATTAGACTACATCCCTTCATCCGTTATGATCCCCCAACGACGTTTCGAAACCCTCCTCCACCACGCACGCGCCTACCAACGACAACGATGCGTATACCACAACTCACCTTCCGATTCCTCCGCATTTTCTCTATTCTCCGACCACCAATGCAATCAATCCGACTTCCCTAGGATCACTACCACTATTCTGGAGGTGCACACCGACGAAGTCTGGAATATGGAATGGAGCCACGATGGTGTTTATTTGGCGAGCGCGAGTAAAGATAAGAGTGCGATAATATGGCGTGCTGGGGTAAGCTATTCTTATTTCTCTCAAGTTTTGTATATTTTCTCGCATGAAGCTGACGTGTACGCAAGTCTCCCTCAGATTCGGGTGCATCATCAGTAGAGTGGACACCGCACCTTGTCTTGCGCGACCATCCCTACCCAGTGGGTTGTCTAGCGTGGTCAATAGACGACGCGGTGATTCTCACAAGCTCTGAGAATTACATAAAGATGTGGAATACGAAGGTATGTATAGAAGCGGTCTCTTTTTGGGGAGACTCTTTATCAGATAAGGCTCACCTACCTCCTCTAGACCGGTGTATGTTTCCGCAATCTTGAAGAGCATACAGAAACTGTCACAGCTCTCGCATGGCTGCCGGACGGATCAGGCTTTATATCTGGCGGGTTGGACCGCAAGATAATTCACTGGGTACGGAGATCATCTTTCCTCTCATCAACCACTGTGCCCTCTCTTTCGGGCTGCCTTTAGGCATTGTGAACCTTGTTATTCTTATATGCTCATGCTATCGCCGATTCTAGGACGCAGACGGGAAACTACGAGATGCGTGGACACCAGCGGCCATCCGGGTAACAGACTTGGCGGTGACACCCGATTTCACACGTCTGGTGACTATCGGGATGGACGTTTCAGCCGTGCCCTCCCCTGCGGACACGAACTCGACGAGAGGCGCAGTAGGGCAGCCCGGTGAGGCCTGGACACCTCCCGGTGGGAATGGAGTGCTAGCCCCGGGGTCGAAAGGCGCGAGCAAGATGATTGTGTTTGATCTGCGAACGAAGCAGCCTGAATCGTGCGTACTTATGCCATGCTGCGGCCCTTTGCTATCCCCCGCTGTTCTTTGACAGGGACATGCCGGTTTTAACGCGTTGGTTCCCTTTTTCGCACAGAACCGTTTCATTGGAAGGTGAACTCACAAGCATCAAGGTGTCCCAGAACTCACAGTACGCTCTTATCAACCATGCTCCTGACGTGAGAGCCCCACGTGCCGTCTCGATTTTATGTCGTTCTCACCCTTTCTATGCCTACTTCATAGGAGATCCACCTCTGGGATCTTAACGCTGGCCGACTAGCACGTAAGTTCACTGGGCAGCGGCAGGGAAGGCATGTTATCCGAAGCTGCTTCGGGGGCATTGACGGCAACTTCGTCGTCAGTGGAAGCGAAGGCACGTTTTCGAGACTGTTTTATTCAGTAGTTTCCTCACCTACTTTTATCCCCCCCTTCTTTTTGCAGATGGCAATGTCTACGTTTGGCATCGCGATACCGGTGCACTGTTAGAGATACTTTCAGGACATGGGGAAGGCAGCGTCAACTCTGTCGCATGGAATCCTCGAAATGCACGCATGTTCGCGTCATGTTCTGACGACCACAGCATCCGGATATGGGAAGCGCCGCTCCCAGAGATGACGGTGTACACTCATGTACATCAGCATGATTATCCGGCCTTCAATGGCAAAGGGAAGGGAAAGACACGGCAGCGCTGGGATGGCGATGGCGTGGACTTTGGCTCGGCTTCAGAATCCACACGAATGTGAACTCCTCTGCGTCATCTCATTCCAGCCCCATATCGTTGGGCTGCATTCGATTGTATACTCGTTCTGGCATTTGAACTATCCACTCAATCTCGTCATCTCTTCTGCACGTTGCATTTGACCCCCTAACTTCACACTGATCCAAGACTTGACATCATATACATAGTAGTTTGCATAGTTACACCAATTTGAATGTGGACCTCTCGCGTACCATCAGAACAGACGGGGTATTGCCCCTTGGCAGGAGTGTGTGCCTGTGTAAGGGCATGTCAATCGTTAATTATGGACTTAAGGTATGGCTATTAACGAACATCCCCAGATCTGGATCGATGTGGAGGTGGTTCTGGGTCGATGCTGATGCAGAGAATAACTCTGAATCCGTGGAAGATTTTAGCCCCAATCGTATGATGACTATGGACTAGTGCGCATGCACAACTGCAGTAAACTAGCTCAGCCCCCGGTTCTAGTCAAGTAGTCGAACAATGGTACGGCCGAGAGGAAGCTTTTGTATAAATATCATGTATATTCTAGGCCCAAAGTAAACTAAGCACACCTGGGAGCATGACGATAAGACAGGTATATTCCTGATGATGAGGGCGTGACGATGCTGCGAAACTCGCGGCTATAATCGAATCGGATAGAGCACTTCTTCCGTCCGTGATTATAAGAGTACAACAGGTGAGAAAGTGAGTAGTGTCATAATCTGATAAGATACAGCAAATGTGGGGAAGAGGATCACCAGGAAAGGACAAAATTACACGAATCATAGAACCATTTATATCGGACGTTGCGAGTACGCCCGATGTTTAGGCACAAATAAAGATGCCATGGGATCTTTCTTCGTGGGCTTGGGGGACTTGAGCGGCCGCGACTCCGGAGGAACGACGGGGGTGGGAGGAGTGGTCGGTAGTTGTCGCTGTGAAGAACACGCTGCTGACGGAGCGCCGCTAGGATGGGAAGGCGGCCGTGGTGGAGGCGAGGCCATTGAATGGGTGTTCGTACGAGACATGGGCGACGGCGTGGGTTTTATTAGAGAAGGCGCTGATGTCGGTGCAGGCGTGGCAGTGTGGACGGAACGGCGATGGATAACAGTATTCACTGTTACCCGGCTTGATTGATCCCCAAGGGACACAGATGGTAGGATGTCAGCAGGTGACTTGGATAGTACACGATAACCCCTCCCGCCGGGCATAGGGGGGAGGACACGCGCGTTATGCATTGTTTTCTGAATCTTAGAAGCCTCTGTGCGGGTCTTCTGGAATAAAGTCTTCGGTGGTAAGTTTGCGCTCCCTGCAGAATAAAGTAATTTAGAACCTCGGAAACAAGAGCAAGAGAGCAGCTGATCGTACATCCACTAGTTCGCGCGCGCTTTGTAGGCGGCACACGATCCGTCAGCTTCACTTCCCGCTCCTTCTTACGTTCGTCAGCCTCCAAGCGCTGAGAGCGAAGCTTCGATCCTATTTCTTCCAAGCGTTTTGCTTCCGCCGCTTGTAGAAACTTGAAACGAGTTGAGTATGCCTCCGCGCCGGAACAAAGTGCAACGTACAAAATACCGGTCCTTCCAGGACTGTGGTTCTTGACTATCGTCGACTGAATATCGCTCTACTGCCGTAGGATATTTCCGAAAGCACAAGTCTTTCCAGATTTCTGTATAGTGTTTACTTAGCCAAACAAGCTGCGAGAATCCCAATCCGGAGTAGACAAACCTGGCGTGTCTTTCTGAAGATGCTGTATAGGCACAAATTTGAAAGAAAAGTACGGAGTTTTCGGACGTGGCCTACTTACTGGAGAGGAATGTTCGAAGCGGAGAAGTTGGTCCGTAGTACAACGCTCTAGTATTGGCTTTACCAAATCGTATCGCAGGTGATCACCAAGAGTAGTTATCGCTGGAAAGAAAAATTAGGGTTTTTGTGGCACAAAGATTCAAACAAGATCCCTTACAGTCAACATGGATAGCAGCAACTAAAGGATGGTAGGTATCAATGGTGCGAACTTGGAGAGCTGTGGTGAAGAAAGAGACTGACCTCGTTGACAAAGATGGACAAGGGTTGAGACCCGGCGATTGGAAGGTTCAACGTCTGAGCCCATATGTATGTGTGTATCGCACGACGCAGGTCTGTGGAAGAAGGGGAAGGGCTGAGAGGTCGTAGAGCAGGAGTCAGTGCACCAGCTCAGCGGTGTGTACGGCCTCAATGACAGGCTTATCCGCATTGGGCGATATAAGCACCGGCATCACCTCGCCACGTTTTCTCAGACGTCGCCGCTTGCCTAAATAGGAACATGCTTAATTCGCGGTGTCGGCGACATTCCAAGCCTTTGAATTTCCCTCCGCACAGTCATGGATCTCTCAACTCCCTTCTTCATCACTCGCCTCGGTGCAGACTTTAAAGTTCAGAAGAGGAAGCCATATCTCGCTTAAAGAAGACCGGACTTCACAGGTTCAATGATGTGTCCATTTAGGAAGGCACAGGCTTAAGTTTGACAGTGTACGCTTGGCGTTAACACTGAAAAATATTGCGCACTTGTTTCCAAAATATTATACACTCTTGTATCCAGCGGGCAAGATCTTCTCCTATTGGCTTAATTCATAAGTGCATGATCCCAAATTTTCTGCTTGAGGCTCTTTTCTTGAATTCCGAGGGCATTGTTTCCGCCTGAAGTGAATGCAGTAGCGTGGGCACTATCCCAGCTGATAGCAACAGTTCTCCAAAACAGTGGGCGTCCGATACAGCGGTTGTTTCGGGTCATAAGGAAGTATGTTATTTATGGATAGCACAGAATTTGCCTCGGTTACGATTCGGGACGAAAGATCCCTCGAGAGCTGGAAGCCAAAAATCACTATTCGATCTGATCCAAATATTGTACTCCCACCTACAGCCATCTACTTCCTCCACGTGTAGTTCATTTTTTGAAAATCCATTCTCATGCTGCGCTTACCGATTCCTTGTTCTTGTATCTGCGGTGCAAAGCTACCACCAAATGACACGCCTCACACTCATCTGGATTCCGCTCACGTTCACTTCAACGTCTATTCTTCGGTCACTCCGGATTATCTCGAGACATCTCACGAGCTTTTCCCGCATCGATGCTCCAGGCAGCTATAAAAGCAGACAGTTGAGAGTCAGAATGATCCTCCCAAAACATGCAGCAAGCAACTCACCCTCGCCTTCACGTCCGAGACGCACATGACGCGCATGCCGTCTTTGAGGCTGTTCGACAGGGCTTCCTACGCCCCGTTGCGAGGCGACTGAATGAAATGGAACGCGCCATACACGTCCGTTCCGGCGCGATATTCGTATGGTTCGAATGCGAAGATGATGCCGGATTAAAGCGATGGACGGGTAGGATCATGGTGTTCTTCCGATGTATAAATATTGACAGTATCCTTTTGGCATAGACGGAAGAGTATGGGGTCAAAGTCGAATGCGAGAGGTACCGCACAAATCCAGATCCGTTTCATACTGTTTCTGAAGCGTCGATGTAGCCATACCTTTTCTATGATGAAAAACTACCATTCGATCCAGCACAAGGAAACGAATCGGCCAATCGGTACGCCTTCTGTTTACTGTTGCGATAGGAAGGAAGCTCAGACTGTCTTTATCAGCTCCCCCACATATAGATTCGTAGACGGCGTCTCCCGTGGCGGACCGTCATCTTCTGCTCTATCACATCAAGACCGCACTGCTAATCAACATCCGGGTTTAGTCAAGCAGGCATATTCAGCCTGCGTAGTGTCGGATCCGTATATAAAACCACAAAAATGGCACCTTACCGCTTATTTCACATATGCCGATCTCCCACATCTGCCTACTATCGACCATGACCCCGTCCTGCGGAAGATATTAGTCCCATCCGGCATTTATCGGAGCGGTAAAGCGAGGTCCAAAGATGAGGATGGGTCTTCAAGTAGCCTATCTAGTGGTCCTCCCTCGCCTGCGATCCTTTCTCCAAATGGCGATCGTATACTACCACCTTTAGCCTCGTTAGCAATCAGCACCCATGGCCTGACGTTAGCGCAGTCGCGGGGGCATGGAGCACGGATATCGGAGGATCAACGAGTCATCCAGATGCTGAACTCGAGGCACATTCGGTGACGGAAGTGGCTGGATGCCAGGACTTTTCTCAGGGCACTGTGGGGTTCAGAGATATTTATTTAACCAGGGCTGCGAAATAGTGTCGCAGGCGCCATACGCAAATCTATGTAGCACCACATATCTTTAGACGGTTTTGCAGAGATCGATTTATCAGTAGGGCGAGTGTTAATAGCCTTGTCCGAAATAGCAAATAGATGCAGGAGTCAAAACTGAGTTGGTCGCGCTCCTCCAAGTAAGATTCCAGAATTCTTGCGGCGGGTAGAGAAAGTCGAATAGAACGTGCTAGAACTACCGACCATTAAGCTATGTCGCAATATCGTGAGTGAGCCTTGACTATAACTTTCGAGGGTGGTCGACAAGTCGCGGGGTTGAGTGCTGATAGAGAGCTCGATATGACGTTTGAGACGGTAAATGTAGACCAGACAGGCATCAGTCGTGGAGACCCCGATAGATCGTGAAAATGCCGCAGTCAACCTATGGTACGTTATAGACGCGAGAAATAAATCTGAAAATAAAATACTCTCAAATTAGAACGGTGAGAGACAGTGAGAGAGGATATTTTAGGTTCTGCTTATTCCACCGGCAAGGTATGCTGACTGCCGGAAAGCTTGGGTTACCGGATGCGAACGGCAGTGAAGTTGCAATAAAGGCCGTTCATGCCTTGATCGGTAAATAGCCCAACGTAGTTCAAGCGAATGGTTCCTTCGCAGTGGCATAGTGCAACACATGGAGTGTACTCCGTGGGAATGATAGAGGTATATCAGCTTGGAGTAAATGTACAGATTAACAACACTAAAGATACAACGAAAGCAAAAGCGTACAGCGTGGATGCAGAGTAGTCTAGTCTTCTTCATCCGAAAGGGTATCAGAAGCATTTTGTTTCTCTTGGGCTCTCATGGCACCAACCAAGTCATCCGAGTCACCTTTCTGCGCCGCGAGTCTTTGGCCTATAAGGACGGCAGGATATCAGTAAAAGGCGAAGTGGACAGGAGATATATCGGAGAACATACGGATCAACGTATGTATAGCTTCTTGCGTTCGTCGCTCTAGTTTAGAGAGCTTCTTCTCCATCTCGCGTTTGAGATCCCAGTTAGGTCGTTTGGGAGCAATGTTGAAGACATCCTGGAGATATATTCAATACATTTAAAGAAATGACTCAGATTGCCTTGCTAGACGAACTAGTTCTTGAGCTCTTCGCTGTTCATCCTCGGCAATGATCTTCTCCGCCATCCCCGTCACGTTCTTCTCGACCGTATCGTCCATGGCATCGTCATCTGTCCGAACGTGTTTACGCAACGTCCGTGACTCGGGGTCGAAGTTGCGGTTTTTGATGAGGGGTTCAGCAGGCCTAGAGATGCATTCAGAAAATGATGTGTAACAGAAGAAGATTGGACGCACGCGTCTTCGTCCATTGCTTCGCCAGCCTTTCGCTTTCTGAGAGCGATAAGGCGCGCTTTTCGAGCTTCCGAAGCTTCTGCGAGAGACATTTCTTTCACGAAAAGGATTTGAGAGTGAATCTGTACTGGAAATGAGATGGTGGAGAGACAGTGGTGGAGGTTGCTGAAGCGGCGGTGAAGAGTGTTGAACGACTTCAAGGAGCTACTGCTGACTCAGCGCCAATCAAAACAATTCATGAACAAGTCGCCGCTATCGTTCCGCTCGGCGACCTGGATCCACCACTTCAACGACGAATACCCCGGGGAGTTAGACTAGGCGACAGTCGCGCATAGGACGGCCTCCTGTGTGGTATGTTGTCAACATGGCGCAGGGCTTGCCTCCAACTTCTTGAACATCACCGCGTTTTCCAAGCAGCACACCATGCCCAACGGCAATTCAGCTTGTCTCCTTCATGGAACGCACCAAAGCGCATTCGAATGGAGGAATTTCCTTGTGATGTTATAAGGTATTACCTCCGACTGTTTCTACAACGATTTCTAACTCACTATGAAGGAATTTTTCCATTATTGCCCACATTGGTACGTCCACTGGGTCTTTCGTGTAATTTGGTTGAAGGGCTAAATATTATTATCTCCAGACCATGGAAAGTCGACGCTGGCGGACAGGTATTTGTGGATTATCTCAAATTTGCTGACATTTCAGCTGAACCATTATATACAGGCTATTGGAGGTAGCTCGATTTCCCCGGACTTTTGAGTTGATGTTGAAGCTCCGGTAGTTGACAGGAACAATAAAAAAGAAGGAAACAGGAAAGAATGAGCAAGTGTTGGACAAACTCAAGGTTGAGCGAGAGCGGGGAATTACTGGTGTGCTTTCATCATTAAAAGTCCCTAGCATGAGTTTAAAGACCCTTCCTGCAGTTAAGGCTCAAACTGCGAGGTCTGCACTCGTTCGAAGTACCATACTCAACTTCATTTGACTCTCAAATTTAGCATGATGCACAAATTCGAGGGCAAGGACTATGTGCTAAATTTAATTGACACACCTGTACGCACATTCATTACCTTTTCGAAGTAACGGCTAAACATTTACTATGTTCCTCGTTTATCTCAGGGACATGTTGATTTTGCTTGGGAAGTTTCACGTTCACTGGCTGCCTGCGAAGGAGCTCTCTTACTGGTTAGTGTTCGATCCTATTTGACCGTCAAATTTTGTTCATTATCTAGTAGGTCGATGCCAGCCAAGGCGTCCAAGCTCAGTCGCTTTCGGTGTTCCACGCTGCCATGGAAAGAGGGCTCAAAATTATACCCGTTCTTAACAAAGTAGGTTATACCGTTGTACGTGATCCTTCAGACTCGGTATTGACAATCCAATAAATAGATTGATCTCCCCGCCGCACAACCGGAACGTATAGCAGCTCAAATCGAATCGACTTTTGGGATTGATCCTTCTGAAATCCTGCATATATCTGCTAAAACAGGCAAAGGAGTGGAAGGAGTCCTGAAAGCAATCATAGAGCGTATACCTCCTCCAAAGGGCGAGGCAAAAGCACCACTTAAAGCCTTCCTCTTCGACTCTATGTAAGAATTTCACTTTTTCGTTGAAGTCCACTACTAAATGTTTGGATCTTGTACAGGTATGATAGATTCCGTGGCGTTATATCCCTTCTTAGTATTCAGCAAGGTATTCTCAAGAAAGGTGATTAACCTGCTCCTCGTCATTGCACTCTTCCTTACAGTGCATAAAAATTTTAAGGCGACAAAATCGTGTCATGTCATACCGGCAAAAAATATGACATTACCGAGATAGGAATCATGCATCCAGAGGAAGTCGCAACGCAAAGTCTTCATCCAGGCCAGGTTGGATATATCGCATGTAACATGAAACAGTCAGGCGAAGGTGTGTACCTGTGCTAGTCCGATGGTTCTTCAAAGCTCACCACACTCAATCCTGCAAAACAACAGCTCATATTGGCGACACATTTTATCGTATGGGTGAACCTGTCGAGCGCATGCCAGGATTTCGACAAGCGAAGGCCATGGTTCGTAATGTGTTTATTTATCAGCACACTCTGCTTACCGGTAATGGTAGGTTTTTGCTGGCATATTCCCAGTTGAAAACGGTGACTACCCCAAGCTAGAGGAATCAATCAACAGGGTTTGTAGGTTTCAGAGCTTTATCGGGTCTATGATTCTCATGAACAATCTTCAGCTCACACTCACCGATAGAAGTGTCACTGTTCAGAAAGAGTCATCAACTGCATTGGGCCAAGGGTGCAGATTAGGCTTTCTCGGGACATTGCATATGGATGTCTTCCGCCAAAGACTTGAAGACGAGTACGACGCTAATATTATCATCACTGCTCCAACTGTGCCATATAAAGGTATGGAAACATCGAGCGTTAGTGCTATAATTTTGGCTAACAAATAACATAGTCATATACCATGACCGAGAGGTCCTCGTCAGCAATCCTACGGAGTTCCCCGAAGTGAATGACCCCCAAGCCAGGGTGAAGGAGATCCACGAACCTGTGGTTAAAGCGTCTATCATCGTTCCAGAAGGTGAAAAACTCCCGTTTTATTTTTTGCGGGAGCTGATGCTCCTGACAGAGTACTTTGGGGACATGATGGACTTGTGCTATTCTCATCGAGCCGAAGACTTGGACCATCGATACCTTGATTCTGGGACTGCTTCATCGTCCCGTATCATTCTGACCGCCATCATCCCATTGAGTGAGATTGTCACGGACTTCTTCAACCAGCTCAAGAGTCGCAGCTCTGGTTTCGCCAGTTTTGAGTGAGTTTGATATTATATTTTACGTGGTTACCATTCTTACGGAATGCTTTCACAGCTATGAGGATGCCGGATATAGGTCAAGTCGACTTGCCAAGGTAAAGTTATTTTCTGACCCGAAATACCTATAATTACTCACAATCTGCCAAGATGTCCTTCCTCTTGAATGCGAAACCTGTGGATGCTCTTGCGCTGATTGTCCATCAGTCACAGCAAGAAGCTGTCGGACGCCGCTGGGTGAAGAAACTTCGTACGTATAGCCTTGAGTACCGGGGATAGAAGGACTCATCGTGTACACCCTTATATATAGACAAAGTCATTCCCAGGCAACTATTCGAGGTCCCCATTCAAGCTGCGGTTGGCAAGAAAATTATCGCCCGAGAAACATTGAGTGCCCTCCGTGCTGATGTGACTGCTGGTCTATATGGAGGTCAGTCTCAAACAGCCCCTTATCGGATCTATTTCAACTCAAATGTGTGTGTGAAGGTCATTATGAACGTAAGATGAAGCATCTAGAAAATCAGAAGGAAGGAAAACGAAAGATGAAGAAAATGGGAACTGTGGATCTTCCTCAAGAGGCCTTCTTTGACATCTTAAGCTCCAAGAGTTAACCTGCCCGTAACTGATAGATCTGCATGCGATGTAGAATAAATTACACACTATCTAACAAGGCCGCTCGCTAGCGGCTTGCATCTGGATACAATATATACAATATTAATTCACAGTTCGCTGTCTTCGTCGTCGTATGTTTCCTTGAGTAACCTGCCAAAACAATTATGTTGTACATTTCCACGAAATGAGAGCAAGACTTACCGATATATTGATGAGGGAGGGTGATCACCACTAAATATATTTCTATCAGCCTTTGAACAAAATAAGCAACTAAGATGCCGTACTCGTTGGTGATAAACGCGTCGATTAGCTCTGGCCGAACATAATCATAATATGGATTGACGACATCGACCTTATCCACCAAATCTCCCTCCTCGAATCCCAAAACGTCATTTGGATTCCCAAAATCCAGAGCACCATACTCATGATATAGATTCCAAAGCGGCGTCATCTTAAACTGTCCTGCACAGACTACCACGGGTGTACTGTGTGTGCGTGCAGCAGTGGCTGCTATTAACGAGCCGGAGATCGCGAACATCCCGCCGTTGGCAAGGATGGCATGTGCACCAAGAATGACCTTGTTGACGCGAGACATAAGGGCGTATATTGATGAGTCTGGAACGAGGAACGTCGAAATGCCTGCCGACGATAAGGATTTTGCCATCTCCTGGCCGTCGTATCTGGGGGAAATATTTAGTGGGGTTGCCATCAGGGCGAGGATCAATAAGACATACGATGGAGCCGTTTGAGCGACGAGGACCGTGTAATTTCGGTGATGTGCTGCTGTTTTCAAGAATGCTTCTACTGTCTTCGACATACCGAGTGTCAGGATGATTTCGCTGTCAAAAAATAAAATCAGATTATATTACCTAAAGAGTCAGATTAAACTTACTCGGAATGTATGTGATCTCGAGCATTTTTTGATACGTTATCGTAAACCGTCTCTAGCTCATCGAGGACATCTTGAATCGCCTCCATGAGAACGGGCTTCAGACTCTTCGCGAACGCGTCGGGATCGTTCGCATCGTATTCTTTAATCGTCCCCTTGGCTTCTGTTCTTTGTGTGGCAGTAAATTGCTTTCGTGGCTGTCCTTGAGACACAAACTTGGCGATGGAGAATGAAGCTTTCGGGGGAACAGCAGATGTGCCTCTTGTTGCTGTATGGTATTCCTCGCGTATATGATGCAGTACCTTTCTTACGGTATTTCCAACAGAGTGTTCTAGCATTATCCGATGGTCAATTGAATGCACATTGAATTGTTTTAAGAGACGCCACACCTTTCGGCTGAGCCTCTACAAGCCTCCGTCCCGCGCTCCGAATTATCTCCACCAGTTGTTCAAGATTTGAAAATCGCGCCTTTGAGACGACCTGACGCAGAACCAGTACAGTTTCAAGAGCAGCCGTCCGAGAACCAACGACCTGTCTATGTCCCTGCGTTCAGTCGACGGTATCATAAGGTTCAGTATCACAGACCTCCGCCGTAGTTTTGACGCTAGAACGTCCACCGCTCGTTGGCTGGACGCGCTTCCACGGTGGTCGGGCGCCATGAATAAATTGAATGTCCTTTTCGAAATGTATACGTTCCGCGAGTAGAAAGACTTCGAGTTATAGCAGAATCCACGGGTGTAGGAGGAGTAAGTTGAGTCCGAGTCATAATTTGACGCACTCGATCACAATAGATTAGCTTCCCGATTAGGAACTGTACCCTTACACGACGCGTTAGCAAAATCTCATCGGGATTCGTGATTCGTGAATCACCGGCAACTCACGCGAGCACTTCAAACTTCAGCTTCAAGTCCACAACTTATATAGAGCAGACACTATAGAGAGTATGTATTCGAATACATAAATACAAGATACATTGCAATTATCCTCTATCATTATTTTACAGATTCCAGTGTTATATCTATTTCGCTCCATCCCTTATGCACTTGGGCCGGGGATGGCGTTTGCAGATACGTGCCAGTCAAGGGTATCAGCCCACTTGGGGAGCAGCTGAGAAATTTGCTCGACATCCTTGTCGCCTCGTCCAGATAAGCACTGGTAAAGGACACCATGAGTCAGCAAACATCTCTTGGAATACAGACACTGAATTCAGATTACTCACCACAACGAGGTCCTTGTCCTTGGGAAGGGTCTTCGCAAGGCGCACAGCTTCCCAGATAGCATGCGATGACTCGAGTGCTACACACGGTGTCAGCCACAGGGTCACGAAGAATAAAGAAAACAAATTACCAGGAATAATGCCCTCCCGCTGCGTCAGCATCCTGAAGCCGCGGAGTGCGTCCTCGTCCGTTGCGACAACGTACTCCGCCCTTCCTGAGTCCTTCAGCCACGCGTGCTCAGGTCCCACACCAGGGTAGTCCAACCCGGCACTGATGGAGTGCGTCTCGATGATCTGGCCCGCCTTGTCTTGAAGGATGTACGTCCGTACACCGTGCAGCACACCTGGTTGACCCATGGAGAGGGTCGCACTGTGTCTGTCCCCGTCCACGCCCTCGCCTCCAGCCTCCACGCCGACTAGACGGACGCTCTTGTCGGGGATGAAGTCGTAGAATGTACCAATGGCGTTGCTGCCGCCGCCAACACACGCGACAACCACGTCCGGGAGCTTGCCGGCGACTTGCTGCATCTGGGCCTTGATCTCCTCTCCGATGACCTTCTGGAAGTCACGCACTATTGTCGGGAAGGGATGGGGGCCGATGGCAGAGCCGACGATGTAGTGGGTGTTGGAAAGGTTGGTTACCCAGTCACGCATAGCTTCGTTTACTGCGTCCTTGAGCGTGCAGGAGCCTGAGTGAACTGGAACAACCTAGCAGAAGTCAGGTTAGTGCATTATGCACATACGTCGTTGGAAATGTGTACCTTTCCACCAAGCATTTCGATACGGAAGACGTTCAATGCCTGTCGCCGCACGTCCTCTGCACCCATGTAGACAATGCACTCCATACCGAACTTCGCACAGACGGTGGCGGTTGCAACACCGTGCTGACCGGCACCAGTTTCTGCGATGATGCGCGTCTTTCCAATTCTGCGAGCGAGAAGAATCTATTTTCCGGTGAACTTTTGCTTAAAATGAATGCGAATAAAATAATTACCTGTCCCATAGCATTGTTGATCTTATGTGATCCAGTGTGGTTCCTAATATTTGGTTCAATCCACGACACAGTCCATGGTACAATATAAGGCTTACAGGTCCTCGCGCTTCAACCAGATCTTGGCGCCTCCGGCATCCTTTGTCAAGTTTTCTGCGAAGTAGAACTGCGAAGGTCGGTTCATGTAGCCATAGTAGCTCTTGAACTCTTTCCAGAACTCTGGGTCTTCCATAGCGGACTTGTGGGCCTCCTCCAGCTCTGCAAGGGAGTCGACAAGCGCTTCAGGCACGTACTGACCGCCGAACTGGCCGAATCTCGCGGGCAGAACAACAGGGTCCGATGCAGTGTTAATGGTAGGAGGCCCATTTTTGCTGTCATTGAGAGTAGGCGTCGATAGCCGGGGAGCAGGGGGAGAGCGGACGCGTTGTGGTTGACCCTTGCCGCTGATCTCGCTACAGTACGCTTGGACACTCTTTGCGACTTCACCCTTGGGTGCGTTCTTGATAACGGAGACCAGTCTGCTACCAATGACGACACCGTCTGCGCCAGCGTCCGCAACGGTGTTGAAGTGGTCGCGGGTTGCGACGCCGAAGCCTACGGCGAGCGGAACATCGGTGTAATCGCGTATGCGGGCAATGATATCAGGAAGAGCGGTGTTCACGGCGCCCTTTTCTGAAGATCCTGTGGTACCCATCTGAAAGAATTAACTCTAACTCGTCTTTCAGTATCGAAGTAGTCGGTTACCTTTGACACTACGTAGATGAATGAATCAGCAATGGAGGTCAAGAACTTGATTCGGTGAAGCGTCGTCGATGGTGCAATAAGAGGGACGTAGGAGAGTCTAATGTCGGATCAGGATGAAGTTACAGTGAATATGCAATGGATGGACACGTACTTGGATTTCGTGCACTTCTCGCGGAAAGTGATGGCCTCCTCGGGAGGAAGATCAACCATGATGAAGCCATTCGCGCCGGCCTCAGCAGCGTCTTGAATGGCCCTGTCCTCTCCATATGCAAGGAGCGGGTTGTAATAACCTGACAAACGGGATTAGGCAGGCTTCCTCGCTACAACATGGTTGTTTCTCACCCATGAGGAGAACCGGCGTCTTCAGACCTTGCTTACGGGCCTCGCGCAGCTGTCCGAGGATTGTAATATAGTCAATGTCATTTTGGAGAGCAACCTAGTCAAGATATTAGCATGCCAATGTCGCCGAAATGTCCCAAAGACATACGGTGTTCGTCTCCTGGATAACAGGGCCATCTGCTATGGGATCGGAGAAGGGTACGCCGAGCTCGATTATGTCTGAACCACCAGCTTGCATGGCCAACATGATGGGGACGGTGTCACCTTTACCTGGATAACCAGCGGTGACGAAAGTTACGAGAGCGGGTGCGCCCTGCAATAAATATTGAATGTCAACAGAGCTAGAAGACAAACAGGTAGGCATGCACTGACCTCGGCTTTCTTTGCCTGGAATACTTTTCTGAGAGCCTCCATAGGATAGTAGTAAGGAGAGAGTTATGGGGAATAATATGGGGAATATGCAGGAGTGCAATGACTCAGTGGTGGAATGTCGCCTTTTGTAAATTATCTCGATCTGATACGCGAACTGCCGCACGTGGCGCGTAGATCGGCTATGATGAATTTGATGATTGATCTTTGACTGCTCCGGGTCCGCGGTTAGCCCGGTTAACTTGAGGTTAACTTGCATTTTAACTCGAGTCCACGAATAACCATCTAACGACCTCGGCGCTGAGTGTCGCTACTGGCTGTATTCCATTTATTTCCATTGCATCTCCACAGCATTGCTCATATCGCGTCAAGAGATGATCCACTCGCAGCTGGGCGATGAGTCCAGGGTGCTCGTCATCTACACAGGTGAGTTGCCGTTTCTTTTCAACGCCGGCTTTTGTGCTTAGCATCGGTTTTTCGTGAACAGGCGGTACTATCGGGATGCTTGTTGGGAAGCAAGGTTACGTTCCGGAGCCATACTTCTTGACAGAAACACTCAGAAGCCAAACGCGCTTCCATGATCCGCTCCAGGACTCACTCTTCTCCAACGCTAGTACTGTGCAGGGATTCAGAGACTGGAGTAGCGGCAATAACAGCGGAAGATCAAGTCCCCAGCTGAACAGTGCTAGCACAGCACCGTCCCCATCTCATCCAACGTTATTGGTGCGATCATCACGACCAATAGGGCATCCACCATCTTTGCTACCGCCCAATCTTCAACCTGTTCAAAGGAATCAACCGAGATGCACTCAAGTGTCCGAAAATGTATACGGGGCTCATCTTCCGAGTTTAGTCACTCCTCCCAGTGCTGTTCCAGGCGGCACAGGCAGCAAATCAATACGCTATGCCATTCTGGAAGTGAGCCATATTCTTCTGTCGCATTATGATAGCTTCACGGACCAAGGCATCAGTGGAACCCCCTATTGGATAGCAGCAACATTGAGATTGACGGTTAGAAATTTAGGCCGTTCATTAACTACATCTTACCGTTGTTTTCATTTTTTAATAGACTGGATCCGTATCGCGACGGAAATCGAGCTCAACTATACCTTTGATGCCTTTGTAGTACTGCATGGCACCGACACCATGTCCTATACCTCAAGTGCTCTCAGCTTTCTGCTGGAAGATCTTGGGAAGACTGTGGCAAGGAATGCTCCTTGTGACAGTTTCTATCACTATTTTGACGTTTGTGCGTTTCTAGATCATAACCGGTGCTCAGATCCCACTTTCTCAGCTACGAAATGATGCTGTAGAGAACCTTATGGGCGCTTTGACGATTGCGGGACATTACATTATTCCAGGTATGTTAGGATGAAGCGTCTTCCGTTGGCTGGTGCTTAGAGGTCGGATCCAGAGTGCTGTCTTTACTTTAACCATACCCTATATCGTGGAAATAGGGTTTCGAAAATGTCTTCTTACGATCTAAGTGCATTTGATAGTCCTAATTTTCCGCCTCTTGTGAACGGTCAGTTCCATGTTCAGCCGTCAACTTCTTAACTGACCATCTTCTCAGTTGGTATCGACATTACCGTAAACTGGAATGATGTCATTCGGCAAACAAGCATGCGTCGTTTCAGAGCACACACTAGTATGTACATATTGTTATTTTTTCTTTCCTGAATGGATACTCATCGTCCTCCCAGAAATGAGTCCTCACGTCGGTAAGGATTGATTCTCGCCAGCTATGTCTAGCTGCTCATCAACCCAACAGCCACTTTGCGTCTCTTTCCGGGTATTTCTGGAGCAACTATCCGTGCTTTCTGCCTCGCGCCCATACGCGGTGTCGTCCTCGAGACCTTCGGAGCCGGAAACGCCCCGCAGCGTAGCGATATCATGGAGGCATTAAAAGAAGCATGCGACCGAGGTGTTATCGTCGTGGCTATATCTCAATGCGTAAAGGGCTCAGTATCTGATGCATACGAGACGGGAAGGACTCTGCTCCAGGTTGGAGTTGTGCCGGGGAGCGATATGACACCTGAGGTCTGCGTTACATTTTTCCCCCGTCACGCGCGAAGCGACGCATCCTGACACCGGATTCCCAGTGCGCGCTCACCAAACTCAGCTACCTCCTCTCGAAACCCGAGCTTTCTGTCAAACAGGTTCGGGACATGATGGGGATTCCTCTCCGCGGTGAATTGACGCGTGCAGCGAGCTCCGCGGCCCCCAGCCAACCGACTATCGACCATAATCTGGATAACATCCAACACGTTTTGTCTCAGTTCATTCGGCTTTCCAATCCAGCCTCGAGCTCGAAGGCGCCCAGTATCACTGTCACCCCTGAGTCAGCGGACGAAGGGACGCAGGACGCGGCGGCACCCTGGTCATGGACCCAATCTGAAGCGGCGAGTACGGAAGCAGTGCTGTTCCCTTTTCTTGTGCATCTCGCAGCAGCAAGGGACGACCGTGAAAGCCTGAACTTCTGTCTTGGGTCGACGAACGTTCCAGGTGATACTACTCTCCCTACACCCTCCAGTGAAGTACCAAAATATGGGAACATTGCTGGCGGTATCGTGAACTGTGTGGAGCCAGGATCGGGTAGGTCACCCCTGCACGTAGCCGCTCTGAATGGGAACATCAAGTCTGTGGACCTTCTCCTTCGTTCGGGTGCTCTTGTGCATCTTAGAGATAACTTGGGTCATACAGCGCTCTATTATGTGCGTGATATTTCCCGTTTTGTGCTTTTCCCGTAAGGCTCACCGTATATCGTAGGCGGCTCGTCAAGGCCATGAAGAGATCGTAGGTATCCTCACGCAGGCGGGGGCGACATTGGGTGGATTCGATGGCGGGTTTGCGAAACTCGCTGTCCAGAATGCTGTTCGTTCTGACGATGGGACTTCGCTGCGGATTTGGGGAAGAGCAGGAGTCGCCGTGCCCGAGAAACCGGAACCTTACCGGTGAAGATATATCTCTTTCAATGGACGTCATTACGAAAGCAATACTACAACATACATATACTACCAAAACATAATGCCCCAACTAGAAAGCTCACTATGTCATGCCGTTTACGTGTATTATTCCAGAAGTTGTACAGACTCGTCTCCTGAACCGCTGTCGTCTTCCTTCATCAGGTCCTTCAGGCTATCATAAATTGTCCGGAGGAACAGAGATAGTTGGGTCCGTTGAAACGTGAAAGGTTTGTTTAAGAACTCTAGCCTCTCAACGAACTCCTCTGGCTCCTTGTCAAGAGACATGGGTACGTATTGAACAGACGCCACTAGGTCTTCCTTCGAAGCGGGAGGTGATTCAACGTCGGCAGGAAGATCGTAGCTGAAGCGCAAAATGAAATTAAGGCCTGTGAAAAGTCAAGAATTTCAGCATGATCTTAAAAGCAAGTCATAAGGTTCTTACTCTTGCTATCGCTGCTTTCATTGTAGGTATAGACGCAGCTGAATACCCATTCGTCAAGATCAAAGTATTTGCTTTGCGCAAGCTTCAGGCTCGGCACCAATAAGTTGGTCAAATCCTCGTAGAACTTTATGACTTCTCGAAGCTTAGGCTCTTCGGATCCCAAGACATTTCTTGATCGCTGCACGGATGCAGGATGTCGAGGAGCGTTTGCTATCTCCTTAGCTCTCTCGATCTCTAACTTAAGCTCGAGACGTAGCTCCTTCTCTGCAGCGACTAGTCAGTTCCCCGTGTAGATTAGGAGAAACACGCTTGAGACAGACCTATCTGCTCCAATTCAGCAATTCGTTTCTTGCCTTCCGCTAATCGTTTGTCGGCCTCCTTCATCGACGTTTTCCACCTCTCCTTCTCTTTCGTCAATTCTTCCATCTCCCCGTCTGCAGCTTCACGTGTCATCAAGTGAAGCACTGATGTCTTGCCCGGGCGCACTAGAGGCTGTGCGCGCGCCAGTTGAGCTGTGAGATCTTTGATGAGAGACTCTTGAGCTATGGGAAATGTTCCGTTAAGAGAAGCTGAAGTGTGAGAGATAGGAGATGTAAACGAACCTCTGATTTGCTCCTGATATTGGGCTTCCTGTTGCTGACGTAGCGCCTCTGCTTCACTTTCTCGAATTTGAAGTGCTTCCTCCAATTGAACGGAAAGTTTCTCTATTTGTTCTTCTGCCTAACAAAGGGGGTAAACTGTTACTCACATTATAACATACAGAATACATGTTGCGCACCCGCCGCAGTTGCTCTAGAGTCCGTGCATTCGCGTCATTCGTCCTAGAATGTGACCATGTTGTCCCCCGTCCTTTGGCTGCAGCATTAATTGCCGAAGCAAGGTCTTCTGCCACATCTTCCATGTCCGTGTCGTCCACAACCTCTACTTTGTCAACATCCATAGGTTCTACGGTGCTTGCGGGTTCCCTGCTGGTCTTGGATATCGCAGGCTTAGCCCTTCCTTTGCCTTTGTCCTTCGTCGCTATCTTTCTGCCCCCCATAGATGATTCCGTACGAGAACTGGCTGGTTTCCGAGTTGGTGGCGGTATATTTTGTACAATATCACTGTCGCCGCTGATGTCGTCGAGAAAAGCGCTCTTATCATCAACGTTAATCTCCTGAACGTCAGAGTCAGACTTTTCGACTGTAACTTTCTTTCGACCTCCCCGAGCAGGACGCGACGAGGGGCCAGCTTGAGCTTGAGTGCCGGCCGGTTTACCCGTTCTCCGAGCGGGAGCCTTTGCTTTCACAGGAGCAGCCGGAGTAGTAGGCGCTAAGCCACCTGTAGATATGAGATACGGTATTAAATACCCATCCTGTAAGAGATCGAAAGAGACACACCAAAATCATCGGAGTCGGACATGGCCTCCCTAACTTGACTTCCCAAGAGTAACAGACGTTGTGACACGAACCAACGCGATGGCACGTGAATCGCGAGGCGCGTTGTTTGTTCCACTTTGGGCACTTCATTTGTTATTTCCTGAAACGACAATTACTTTGATGGGCGCCTGGTGTTTCAGTTAAGAAAAAAAAAGCTTGCAAGATCTGAAGATTGAAACAAGAACAACGTAGCCTAACAAGCAAATTTAAGCCCATTCTCGGTCCATTTTGAAATGCAGATTGCTATTATATTTACATGTTTGGCATGGGAGCATGTTACAAGCAAGAGTAAGCACAGATTCAATTTATTTTTGGAATCCGTTCACGAGTTATTTGAAAATCCGAGATAGTTCTACAAATTAGGTAGTGTACATAGGTATCTATGCCCAAATAGTGCTACAATTGTGATGGAAAGGAATCAATGAATGTGCAAGCGGATCTAATAATACGAATGAGCGTGGGGAAGAAGCCATGAAAGGAAGGGCCCAGGCCCGGAATGTGTAGAATTAACGAATAATGGAAAATCCTATGAGGTTGATTAACGCGCTCATGGTCGAATATCGGAACTGGGTGAGATGAAAATGTGCGAATCGAGTTTCTCGGATCCTGAGAGATGCTCGTGGAAAGGGACGGGATCAACTCCAGATCCTGAAACGTCGAGAGAAGATGCGCGGGGACTGTAGACAGGGAGAGGAATAGAATAATCGATCTTCCTATCACCATTGGAATGATAAAGCTGGGAATATGAAGGGAGATTCTGAGCGTAAGGTAGGACCACGGGAAGAGAAGGCGGAGATGCCGGTGGAGTTTCCAGCAGTTCGCAGAAAAGTGGTGAGGCTCTTCTAGTGGGAGGAGGTAGCACAGGTGCAACCTTCGCAAAGACAACGGGGACACGGAAAGCCAGCCGCTCCTTCAGTGTCGGGCCATTGTCTGGCATGTCATACGAGCACGTCAATGCGACTGACACGTCGTGGTACACCGTGTAAAGAGGAGTAGATGCGGTTGCGCGTAATTTAGGGCCCGTGCATTCTGAAATGGAGTCACTGGCGACAGAGCTACGTTTCACAAACGGCACGGTTGTTTCCATGGTATACCATTTTGGGATAGTTTCATCGAGTTTGTTATCCTCGAATACATAGTTGTTCTCTGGGAGCGCGTAGATGCCTGCGTCTTCCGAAGGTAAGAGAGAAAATACTCGGGATCCGACATCCGATGGACCTGCAGAGACATACAGACCGACGTCATAAGCAGTGCCCATTGGATGGGGTTCCCGAAGGCGCATATTCGGTGGCTGCATTTGAGATGGAGGCACAGGGTAGCGATTTAAATAACCAGATGAAGGCCGCTGCCTGGATTGTTTTATTTCAGTCATGAGTTTGAGAAATGGTTTTCTGTCACGAACCTGCACTCCTCTTTCTGAATTATGTCAACACTAATCTCTGTTACTTGTATACGCTTGTAGTCTGCCTCATCCATGCCCGCTGTCCGCATGCGTATTGTTAGCGGCAAGGAGTCATCATTTATGTTGACATATTCTGGAACTGAAGCAAGGACCTTGATTTTCGAGAGTATATCTGCGGGAATACTAGTGCTGGACGGTTTCGAAGTTGAAGCATTGGAGTCGACAAGGAAATTCAGACTTGGAGGAGACGGCGTTTCAACGGCCGGGGCAGATGCAAAACGTCTCAAAGGGATCCGCTGACTCGATAGTATAGTTTTAACCCGCGAGCGGAAGGGAGAGCATAAAGAAGCAAAGCCCCATGAGCTACCATGGTCCTCGTCTATAGAGGTGAATTTCGCTGTTGCGTATAAGGTATAACGTATCAAAACTTCTTCGGAGCCAACTTTCATGGTTTCTGGAAGCCATCCAGGGATAGGAAGGTCGAAAACAATATTCCAAACGCCTGCAGTGATCGTCATGTTAGGCGCTTTAAAAAAAATTGTTACAGGAATAAACGTACATGGCTCATCAGAATCTTCATGATTTTCGTTGCTCATTTCTACTGGTCCGGCCGATACCAGTTCCCGGATGATAGAGCAAAGACGCACGGCGGAATAGCCAAGATCAGACGTGCAAACCTCAGCTTGACCCTCGAATGTGAGGGAAAGCGACTGTAGGAGGAAGCGAGCCGTCCGGCGTCGCTCAAAGAGAGAATAAGGAGACGTTAAGGATACTGATACATGACCAGCTAGAGAGTATCCAGAACTAAAGTTAGGGTGTCAAGGTAAGTTTTTAATTCCAACGAGGTGCACAATACTATCGGGGCGCTTACTTAGAGTCTGGCTGCCCGTACATATCCAAATGTTCAGATAAAGGATGGATACTTAGTGAGACCGACATGTTTGCTAAACAGACGGAGGTGAAGAACAAGAGACAGGACGAGGACAATAGCACAGGAGGGAGTTCGAGAAATACTGTCTCCAACGGTGCAGCGTTATTGATCTTATATTAGAGCTCGCAGGGCCATTGTGAATGAGGCTAGATCTAAAGGGAGAACAAAAGCAGAAACTAGCTGATACAGGCGAAGCAGCGATACCGACGCATGTGTCTCCGTGTAGTGTGAGCCAGGTTGTCCGAATGGGCCGTGTATATCCAGGATCTCATGGTGGCGAGGTAAACGAGATGCTTGGTTTAGATTTCCTTTTGTTGCCTTGTCAAGGTTCCCGATCTTTGTGTGCTGACTAAGCGATAGGTCCCTCTCGAGGACAATGGCGGGGAGATGGCGACGCGCAGCTTTTCCCAAAGAGTACGATCTTGTACGTCTACACCGGCTGATTCTAGTATCATGACATAGTCTAGACGGTATCTAAGAGCCCATTGTTCTATTTTATTATAATTCTTTGGCAAGCTTTGATCTTTGACGTCGTCTAAATAATTTCCACCGAATCACGTGCCTGGAAAAGGCCCTTTGACGCGTCGAATGCATTTATTTCTTACGGGGCTAGCGTCCGGACATGAGGATGCTTGCAAGAAACGTGGTCAACGCGTACACCGCAGTCAAAGCGACACCCATACGGTTTTGATGCCAATCATGACGCTAACGATTCGATGACTCAAGGATATAGAACTCACGCTCTATAAAACTTAGTCACAAAGCAGGGAAAACATTGTTCATGAGAAAACCTTCGATACGGCCAGCTCGTCCTCTCCACGTTTCCGCATCTCCTTTCTCCGTGTGTTCTCTTCCTCAGCATCTTTCCTGTTGTTATATTTGCCGCCCTTTTCTCTCCGAATAGCCGAGCGCACCGCAGCCGGCGATACGAATTCTTAGAATATAATTTATCAATATCCAAGAGCTTCGAGAGGACAATGGTTCACAACTCACCAGGGTTCGAGAAGACAGTGGCACCGCCAAATGCGCCCTCAAAAATACGGATAGGGGTAAGCACGAAACGCGGTCCGATTTCCACGAGCGTAGTTTGTGGAGAACCATTAGGCTGGAGTGGGTCCTTTTCGATAATCTGCACGATACGGGTCATGTAAGGGTGAGTCATTTCATATAGATTATCACTAGACATACCTGGAAGTTCCTGAACCAGATTTTTGAATCGACAATGGAAAAGGTGAGGATATGATCGATGAACGGCTTTGCTCTCCTTGCCGCAGGAGGTACGCCAAATATCTTCATACATGCGTCAGTATCTCTTTTACATTATTCGCCTAATAATACTCACATGCGTGAACACCTCCTTCGTCAGCCTGCCCCACTCGGTGTCGTTAAAGGCCTTATCGAAGCTCAGCAGACCCCGGCTTCCCTTCAAGCAGTTCCCGGTCATCTTCAGCTCGTCCATTGTATGCACGTTCTGCACATGCATCTTGATACTCGGACCGTTCGGAGTTTTTGCTGCCCAGAGGTATAAATCTTCATGACGACGGGCCTCAAAATAAAGGGTATTATTGCAATTGTTTAGGTCTGCCAATTCTGGGAGGAGTTGAAGCTGGGACTTGGAGTCTAGCTTCGAATCTTGGTACATTCTAGCGTTAACACCTGCTTGGAATTGACTCTAGAATGGTATAAAAGTTACGCACCTTTTTTAACATGAGGAAGTAAAGCCTCCAAGTCATTCATGAGGTGCCTCATACGATGGGTAATACCTCTCGATGAGAGCAAGAGCACTCGTTGCTTGTTCTTTTTTTTCTTGGGTGCTTGAATCTCCATCTCCGCGTCAACCTCCATTTCATCCGACTTTCTCTTCCCCTTCCCTTTAGCATCTGCCTTCGAGGCGTTGGCTTTTTGTGCCTTGAGAATTGAGGCCATAATCGTAAAGAGAAGAAGCAGAAGTTCGTGAAGGCAGTCGAGCGCGAGGAACAGCGAGAGCGAGATCGCGCTTAGAATTTCAAAATTTTGATGATTACGTAAGTGACAAGGTAAATAACAATATATTATTTATTTACAGCAGCAACATGTATGGTAAACTGTAGTGAAGGACGACTAAACGACATAGGAAGAAATGCTGTAGATAAAAGCACGGTGCATAGTGAGCTATGAGTACAAACAGACAGGAAGCACGCCCAGTTACTTCCAGTACATATATAATATCGACTTGTAACCGAACATGGTTATGTAAAAAAAAAAAACGAAAAGAGTGTCCGAGCAGAAAGGTAAGTAGCATCAAAAGTGCATCTCGTTTTTAATTAGACTGAGCCCTGAGCTGCTTCTGCTTCTCCTGTTCCAATCGCTATCATTGCACGTTAGTGACTGGCGGATGTTAAGGAGTTGGCACGCGACTTACATGATACAGCAGTTGCACTGCCATCTGGATATTGGCAGGCTGCCCAGTGATGACCACCAGGCGCTCTCCCTCACCTCCCGTAGGTGCAGGCGCACCGTTCATCCCCACCCCGACCGCGCCAGGTTCCATAATCTTGATCTGGCTCGCGCTCATATGCCTAATCTCGTTGATCTTACTTCCGCCCTTTCCAATAATGCATCCGACCAGGTCATTCGGTATATAGATTTGCTGCGTCTGGAGTTGTTGTGGTGGGTTATGGGGCGGTGGGGGTCCGGGTTGGGGGAATGGTTGCGAGTATCCACCGGGGACGTAAGATGATCCGCCGCCGCCACCGCCGCCGCCGCCTCCGTGTGTAGGAGGGCGACGAGAGTTACTCGTCGGGCGGTAGCTCGAATGGGAGGTGGATGGCATGCGCTCATTCGCTTCGATGAGAATGTTACCGATGTAATATGTCGCTATATGGATAGCATCGGCAACACCAGCTACACTGAGGACTCTCTGGGGGTTGGGATAAGTCTGAGATACAATGCTTATAGATGACGAGGTCCTCACCTCAGTAGATCCAGGTAACATCCCCTCACTCGCATTCAGGCGAGCCCCGCTCGCATCTTGAATTTCCTTAATCTTCGATCCTTGCTTTCCAATAACAGAGCCCATGCGCGAGTTGGGAATCATAAACTTGATCGTTACCGCACGACTTCCGGGCACAGAAGGCACGTCAAATGGTTCGTCATTAATTCTACGAACAATAAGGCCAAACGCCTGGAAGGGGAGGTTAAATGACTTTACTATGAAACGAAGTAAAAAGGGGCCGTACCTTGGATACAGCGTCCAGGGGACCGCTGACGTTGAGAATACGTTCTGGGTTACCAGGAATGCTCTCGGACACCATGACGCGAGCACCGCTCTTCTCACGAATTTCATTTACGTGAGATCCACCCTTCCCAATGATAATTGAGGCGTCCTGAGTGACAATAAGGCAGCGCATATGGATATTTGCAGAGGGCGGAGGAGCTGAGGTTGACGATGACGGCTCCCCTGACGTGGTTGAGGATTCCTTCTGGTCGTCGCCAGCAGCATCGCTGGGCTTGGCCTCAGACTCGGTCTTCGTTTTGGCGCCTGAGGTGTCGTCTGAAACAGCAGGAGCGGCAGAGGAATCGGTCATGGTTACGTCGACAGCGTCAGGACCGGTGCCCGTACTTTTGCCAGGTGCTTCATCCGACGCAGATACTCCAGTGTTGGCGCGCTTATGCTGTTTCTGCTGGTCGCTGTCGGACGGGGAGCGAGACCTCTTGCGGTTTGAGTCAGTGTCTGGCATGGCCAATTCAGTTTATACACGTTCTAAGCTCAGACAGATTGGGAGGTGCGGGGCCGTTAAGTGGGAAGGAGTGCTTTGGAGGACGTGGGTGGGTTGTATGGGTCTAACGGAGGAGTGGTATGGAGGTGAGGGGAGGAGGAGGAGGGGCGAGGGAGTACCGACGATGCTTACATACCTGGCTGGGCGATAGCAGCTCAGTGGGGGATACGGCGAGGAGCTCAGCAGGTGGGTGAGCAGCAGAGTGCACCCAAGAGACCTGCGAGAGATGGTTACAGTTGTACTCGCACAGCGCTTGCTCGGTTGCTGTCCTATGTACCACTTCAGCCAAATACACGTACACACTCCTCGACCTGATTTCAGCATCGAACGTTTCCAAATACAATATTAATAACTCTCTACAGGCACGTCCAAAAGCTTATCATGGGTATATATCACGTCCTAGAGATCCTTGCCAAATTCCACCGCGACGTATTCCACAAATCTGGTCCACTGCTTCTCCCAGAGCACAAACGCGCTCGCCTTCTCTTCTCCCTCCAACGTACTGAACTGCGGGACCCGTTCACAACTCAGTAGGCATTACGGCATCCAGAAAATTTGTACTTGCCTCGATGCTGTCCCGAGCCAGCCCAGCAAGCGTGCTGAGTCCTGTGACCTCGCTCGACACCAGCACCTTTACAAGAGAAGCGCCTGTCAGTACATGATGTGGGAAGCCCGAAACCATCTGTCCGTACCTGGAAGAAATCAAACGTAAGGCCCATATTACCGAACACCGCTGGATCATCGGAACACAGGGCAACGGGCACTCCATTGTTCAATAGAATTGGCAGAGGGTGCATCGGCATCGATGATGTCAATCGCTATCAGGACGAATGCGTTAGATAGCGGAAGCGTGAACTGCACAGGAGGTGTTACCAGTATCTCATTGCTTGGGGCAATTCATTAGATTAGCGGTACTAATGCGCGACCGATGAAGGACAAAACTAACGATATAGGGCAGACCTCAATTGCGATGCCCTTTTCTCTGCACATGTCGAGAAGTTTCGGGTGTTTCACCAATGAATATCTGAATATCGGTCAACTCAGTTGACCGTGTCAGCAAAACGCGACCGAAACGAACCCATGACCGATACGTTTAGTACCCAGTAGAATGGCATCGTATAGATTCAAATCAGCCTCGCTACCGTCACCGAGAGTCTCGCCCGCATGGAAAATGAATGGAATGTCGACACCCTCCTCCTTTTGCCGCTGGCAGAAGCGCAGAAGTGGTTCAACATAATAGATAAGCGGCTTTAGTACATTCTCGTCCCCAACGAGATCAAACCCTTCATGGAAGTCAGTATGATATTTACGGTAGATTGCGCAAAAAATAGACCAACCTGCAATAAGATGAGGGAACTCTTTCTTCAAGGCAATACAGTCTTCCAAATACCACTCTAGTTCTTCAGGCGTGATGAACCGGATAGTGCTATATATAATCTGTGGAATACAATTTAGCTTCAGAATGCCTGATAGTCCTCAAACTTACTCTGGCACCAATAAATTCGCCTTCCCGACCTTGCCTTTTCATCTCGGCCTTGACTTCATTAAGTACCCTATCGAACATTATCAGCCAATCCCGATGGGGGATATTCTCCTGGCCATCCGGTCCGACCATATGTCTTGGAAAAGAGTAAGTATTCTGAACAAACGGATATCATAATGTCGCACTTGTATAAAAAGTTGATTCTTGCTTCTATATAGGAGATTCCATCTTCAATAGATGTCAGGAAGAATTCACGGATGTACTCCGAGAAAATAGGCTCAAATCGAATCAATCCCTGAACGTTAACCATGTGAGCATAGCCTGTGGCAAGCAGATAACAGAAACGACACGAACAGTTGAAACGAGGAAGCAGCTAGTGAATTTCTGCCAGATCTATAAATTAAAATGAATCTTCAATATCGGTAGGGGATCGACAGCCTGTCACTCACTTTGGTAATGGTATTGTGCGTTCCATACGCCTCAGACGGGTTAATTGTCATAGCACCAATGGCCCATTTATCGAATCCTTCTGGTCCCCCAAGAGCACGATCAAATGAGGCACGGGCACTTTGGAGCGATATCCAATTACCCCCCGAGTAAGACGCGTCACTTATACTGGAAAGGTCAGAAAACTGTTCCTGGGGAAGAGCTTTGAACTCAGGCAGGTTATTCGTCATATTAGATGCGGTCACCGCTTGTTGAACGCGGACGTGAATGGCAGGCTGTTGAAGCGCTTTCTGCAGAAGAAATTCTGCATTTACTGTGGCATCCAGATGCGCGTGCAGTAATGCCCCTTTCGGCATCTGCCACAGACCCTTAAGTACACGGAAAATCTCCTTAGTAGGTGTCACTGACCTTGTTAAGAATTTTAAACAGTTCCGATCTCATAATAATGCTCTTTCCTACATGCACCAATGTGCTGAGAACATCTGTTCGACGATAACCGACACAGGAATTACATACCAGTCAAAAACTCCATCCCAGGGAAAGGGTGAGGAACAGATGAGTGTTCCTCCTTCCACAGCATAGTACTCTCCGCCGCACGAATCTTCCGCACAATCACGTCTGCTTCCGTCTCCCTCTCCGAGCGCAAGTCATTTCGCGTGTTTTCTCGACGCAAGGCACGATCTTCGTTGATGAAGGCGGCTCTCTTCGTCTGATATTCGGCGAGGTCAGAAAACGAGGACATGATGAGATGAATGCACATTGGGATTAGGGATGTATTTTAAATCTTGATGACTCGGCGGGTCCCAGTGATTGTAAATCCTCTGCGCTAAGGCGATGACGGGTGACAATTTTGTCACAATCTTGCTGCGTCCACATGGGCAGGAATTCGTAATTTTCATAGATTTTCGTTCATCGTATGAGTAGTACACAGAAGGCCAGAATATAGAAGAGATCGATTTTCTCGGTTTGCAAGAATGAACAAGGAGCAAAATCAAAGCGGAAGCAGGATGAACTTGAAAGTTGAAGGTGATCATCTGAGGCTTGAGCGGAATGATGCCGTTTTGCCGCAGCCTATTTGGTGTGGACCAGATTGCCAAACAACAGCGCGTAATGACCGGCGCCCGAACGTGGTTGATTCTCGGATGAACAGCCGTACACCAGACCACTTTTCACGATGGTATCCAAGTCAGACGACGCTCCCACCCTCGATCGCTTCTCGGGGATTCATTCATACAATATGTCGCTATCATCCGGTTTTATACCTCTTCAAGTCCGTCCGCGTGGTTCTAGGATGGGTTTTGCGCTTCTGATCTCCGGTTACCGTTACGAGCGAGCAGCAAGCCTTTGAATCCAGCGTCATCCAGGGGCCTACAGCCAATTTTTGTCTAAGTTGACCCGTTAATTATCCTATGGGCAAAATTTGACCGAATTCCGCCCGTGGTCCTAAATTTGCATCTCTGGAACAGTATTAATACGGGGAAAATAGCACAATCTATCTATACGAGTCAGTGCTTTTCTTGGTCGGCATGGTTTTAAGGCTCAGTCTTCTTAGGGCTGTGGCTCTTGCTGCTCTAGCGGTCGCTGTTAACACTTTAGACGACTTGACCATATACTCGGATGGCAACCTTGCTCAAGGATGGGAGAACTGGAGCTGGAGCAGCACTATCGACTTTGCGGCGACTGATCTCTACTCTACGGGCACAAGCAGTATATCTGTGAACTCTACTGCGTATGCTGCTCTCTCTGTGAAGCTTGAAGGGACTTTTCCTGACTATGCTGGCTTGCGGTTCGACATAGCTGTGGGTGCCTTTTACACGCGTTGGAGGTGCCTTGCTCACACAAACTGTTATTCTTAGGGTGCTCAACCAGACATTCAAATCCTCATACAATCCACAGCCAACAATGATCAATCTCCGTCGATGCCCCTCTCCGTAATAAGCAGCTCTGTCATACCGACAGGGTTTACTTCTCTTCTGATTAACTTTAGCGACCTGCCTGGCAACGGTGGAACATTGGTGTGTATTTTGTAATTATGGACACTCTAGTTATGTCAACTTGTTAAAACATGTTCAGGGCAATGATAGTTGGGACAGGATTACTTTCCAAGCAGGAGGTAATGGCGCATTTGTGAGTATGGTTCTAAAAGTTATCCTGTCCTCTGATATTGAGTTTACTGCAGTATCACATCGACAATATCGTCCTTGTCGCCGTGAGTTATGAATCTGCTCCAATTTTTATGTTATCTGAAGTGACCAAATGCGTTGAAGGCTATCGTTATTGCTCCGGAGTTTCTCAGTGCAGAGCCTCTCGCAAGCAACCTCATTGCAGTAACGACAAAGGGTGCCGTAGATTTTTCCACCCTGAAAGTGTCTCTTAATGGTCAGGTATGTATGCACTGGTTTCCGTTCATTGCTCAAGCCTTGGTGAATTAACTAAATTCCACAGCCAATCGGGATCGCCAGCAATACCACGTCTAGTCCAGTTGACTCACCTGCTAAATCAATCACTTATTTAAGCCTGAAGTCACAATTGGCTCCAGGAACTCTCGTAATCTCTGCTGGAGATGCTTCGTTTAATTTCACATTACCAGCTGTGCAGTACGCGAGGTTGGTGAAATGCGTCTCTCGGTAAAGCAACACCCAGTAATCTTTTATATAGCATCGTCCAGGCCGTTAACACCCCAATCAATCCTCACATTTACGGAGTAAACTTCCCCACAAGTGCGAGCTACATCCAGCATCTTGGTGTAACGATATCTCGTTGGGGAGGCAACGCTGTCACTGCCTACAATCCATTCGGTGGGTTCACTAACGCCGGAAATGACTGGTACTTTGAAAATCGTGTCTCTGACGATGGTGATGCCGATGATTGGATGGGTTGGGTCAGTGGCGGTGGCTCTGATACACTGCTCACCATCCCTGCGTTAGTTCGACATAATTACCTGAAATCAACTCACTGCTAACATCATTTGATAGCCTTGATTGGGTTGCAAAAGATGCGACATCTTACTCATATCCAGCTTCTGTCTACCCAGGTAAGTATTGTACCTGTTTACCCGCGTGTCATGCAATTTCTTATTTCTGTACGTCTTTTAAAGATCAGCAAGCGTTCGACCCTTACAACAGCGACGCTGGCGATGGCCTGCTCCCCAATGGTTCGTACGTTACGCCGCCACCAGACCAGCGCAACGGCTACGTGCCATGGAATACAACCGCTGCGATGCAGTGGCTCTCTGGCTTGAAGAACAAACCCACACTGGTCACGATTGATAATGAAATAGAGATTGCGAGCAACACTCATCAAGACATGCACCCTGAGTGAGTTTACCGCTACCAGCTTATGAATCGCACTAATTCATAATACTACAGCCCAATTGGATATGACGAAGAACTGTCTCGTGTAGTCAAATTTGCAACGGCTGCAAAGGAGGCTCTTCCAGGTGTGCTAGTTGCGGCACCATCGACCTGCTCATGGTGGTATTGTGAGATTTATATATTACTTCCAATATCGATTTCTACTGATGAGTGTGGCATAGACTGGACTAGTCAGATTGGCTACACTGATAATGCTGCACATTATAATATCGACTTCCTTCCATGGTTCCTCGCTCAGATGAAGCAACAAGAGCAAACTGCCGGCAAGAGGCTCCTGGATTACCTGGATATCCACTATTACTTCCAACCTGATACAAGCGCAAATGACGATGCAGCAAAGGCGCTGCGTCTCAGGATGACTCGCAGTCTATGGGTAAGTGTAGCAGGATTTTCTCAGAAATTCTGATACTAAATAAAGGCGACATTCGTTCAGGATACTGGTTATGTTGATGAGTCCTGGGTTGGATCGTCACCTCAGAATCATCAGTGGAACCCTACTTCAGTTAATCTTGTGCCCCGCTTCAAGACTCTTATCGCTCAGAACTACCCTGGCACCAAACTATCAATAAGCGAATGGAGCTCAACCGCTGACACTGACATAACCGGCGGACTTGTTACCGTGGACGCACTAGGTATCTTCGGGAAATACGGAGTAGACAGTGCAACCTATTGGGCAACGCCCGATGAGATGGGTCCCATTGGTCTCGCTTATTGGCTGTTCCGAGGGTCAGTTCTTGGATTGGCTTGCACTCCTTCGGGTATTGATTGTTCCTTTTATTTAGTTACGGGGTGCATTTCGGGAGCTCGAGCGCACAAGTCAACCTTGCGACCCCCAACCCAAATACTTCGGGTGTATATGCCGGAACGGAAGGCGGGAAGCTCACGCTCGTTATCGTTAACAAGGATCCGGCTGTTCCTTTGTCTCTTGACATTTCCAACGTGCCGACAGGAACCTATTTCCTTCGTCACTTTGGTGGCTTAGCAGGCGTTGCCAAGTGGCAGGTAAGTCCTGTAATCCAGAGCACTCGGATTCAGACACTGACCCACTTCCTAGACTACATTCACACTGACATCTACCAACTACCTCGTTGTACCGCCGTACACCGCAATCTTCTTGCAGCAACAGTGAACTTGCGGGATTTATAATTCGAAATTTTATCTTGAGAGGTTCTGGTTATTATTAGGGAAAGGCTGTAATGTATTTACATGCTCAATATAAAAAAAAGTGTTATATCACCACCAGTACTTGGACCTTGAGGCGGTGGTGAAATGCGGAAGATAGTCAAGGCTAGATTAGTGGTGTGAAGCAGCTGGAATTTACTTCACGCCGTTGCTGAGCGCTGAGCGCTTCGGAAGCTTGAACACCATCTGATTCAAATAGAGACAAACTCAGCTGCAGTTGGCGGGCCGCGGCCCGGAGACAGTTACGACCTTCTTTCTTCCACAACAGCCTTGGCAGCTCTCCCCATGATCCTGTTCATCCCATGCACTGTGTACCACTGCAAGAGCGCTTTCGCAACGTCTTGTAATTCTTAATTTCTTGAGAAAATCCATCTCCTCCTTACTGCGATAATCATGTGTCTTCATTGCAGTCTTCACACGCGCCGTTTTCCAGTCCGACCTGAGGCAGATATGTTGTCTTCCAGCTTGACGAGTGCTTCCAATTGCGAAACAGCATACCATGCAGACTCCTTCTACTCAAGAATGGATAGCGCCTGGTCTATCATGAGAATTGTGTACATCGCACTCAATATACATCATTCTTGATCCTTGTTGAAAGTCATTGGTTTGACCGATGTAGTACCCATTCTATTGGTAAGTGAGTGTGTTCTCGTCGAGCTTCGGTCCACATGATCTCGAGACAACTTTTGCGCTTCTGATTTCCGACCGACACTACGAGCGAGCATTAAACTTCGGGATCCAAGAGCCTGCAGTCAGTATTCATCTTAATTGCCCGTAAATTATCCCACTGACAATATTTGACCGAATTCCGCCCGCACTTCTAGTATTTAACACAAGTAAAACGGCACCATCTATTTGTCAACGCTTTTCTTGGCCAGCATGGTTTTGAGGCTTAGGTTTCTGAGGACTGCTGCGTTTGCGGCTCTGACGTTTGGCTCTGTTAAAGCTTTAGACGATATAACCATATACTCGGATGGCAGTCTTGCTCAAGGATGGGAGAACTGGAGCTGGAGCAGCACTATCGACTTTGCCGCGACGGACCTCTACTCAGGCTCTAGCAGCATTTCTGTGAACTCTACAGCGTATGCTGCTCTCTCGGTGAAGCTGGAAGGCACATTCCCTGACTATGCCGGCTTGCGGTTCGACATAGCTGTGGGTACTTTTTTGAAACGTTGGAGATGCCTTCCTCATACATATTATTGCCCTTAGGGTGCTCAACCAGACATACAACTCTTCATACAATCAACGACTAGCACCGCTCAATCTCCATCGATGCCCCTCTCTGTAATAAGCAGCTCTGTCACGCCGACGGGATTCACTTCTCTCCTTATTAATTTCAGCGACCTTCCGGGCAGCGGGGCTCAACTGGTGTGTATTTTGTAGTTGTGTGGTGGATTTGCCTGAATTGACCAATATCTAGGGTACTGATAGTTGGGACCGAATTACTTTCCAGGCAGGAGGCAATGGTGCATTTGTGAGTGCCATTGGCCTTACTTGTATTCTGCTCAGATATTAATACCATCATAGTATCATATCGACAACATAGTCCTCGTCAGCGTGAGTTTTAAGTCTTTTCCTCTCTATTTATTTGCTCTGAAGTGCTTTACTGTAATTTCAGGCTATTGTCATAGCTCCAGAGTTCCTCAGTGCAGAGCCTCTCGCAAGCAACCTCATCGCACTAACGACAAAGGGCGTGGTTGACTTTTCCACCATTAAGGTGACTCTTAATGGCAAGGTATGTATAGACAACCTTCTATTTATTGCTCCTTACTCAGACAAACTCTATAGGCAATTGGAATTGCCAGCAATACTACATCCACTCCTGTCGATTCGCCTGCCAAAACAATCACCTACTTGAGCTTGAAGTCAACATTGGCTCCAGGAGCTCTTGTTATCAGCGCTGGAGGTGCAACCTTCAACCACACACTGCCAGTCGTCCAACATGGAAGGTCAGCAAATAATAATTCGCAGGAACTTTGTCCAATGCTCACCAATATATTCTGCAGCGTTGTCCAGGCCGTCAGCACGCCGATTAATCCTCACATCTACGGAGTAAACTTCCCTACAAGCGCCAGTTACATCCAGCATCTCGGTGTCACCATATCTCGCTGGGGAGGCAATGCCGTTACTGCATACAATCCATTTGGCGGGTTTACGAACGCTGGAAGTGACTGGTTCTTCGAAAACCGCGTCGCCGAAAATGGCGCTGCCGATGATTGGATGGGTTGGGTTGATGGCGCTGGTTCGGATTCACTTCTCACCATCCCGGCGTCAGTTCAACATAGTTGTCCAATCCCGACTCCCCACTAATGCCTATTCACAGCCTTGACTGGGTTGCAAAAGACGCGACATCTTATTCATATCCAGCTTCTCTATACCCTGGTCAGTTTATTTTTTACTTCAGTCCACATTTTGTCTCATTTTCTATGCTCTTCCTCCATTACAGACCAGCAAAAGTTCGATCCATATAACAGTGATGCTGGTAACGGCTTATTTCCTAATGGGTCGTATGTTACACCGGTACCAGATCAGCGCAATGGTTATGTACCGTGGAACACGACCGCTGCCAAGAAATGGCTCTCTGGACTGAAGAATAAGCCCACCATGGTCACAATCGATAATGAAATAGAAATTGCGAGCAACACTCATCAAGACATGCATCCCGAGTGAGTTGCTGCCATCAGCATGCGGGCTGCGCTAATTAAGATTTCTATAGTCCAATTGGCTATGATGAAGAGTTATCTCGAGTGATCCAGTTTTCCAAAGCCGCAAAGGAGGCTCTTCCAAATGTCCTGGTTGCTGCACCATCGACCTGCTCGTGGTGGTTCTGTAAGCTTCTTATGTTAATTCCCATGTTGACTTTTACTGACGCCTCCGATTATGACCTAGATTGGACTAGTGAGATAGGTTGGGACGATACAACTGCGCACAACAACACCGACTTCCTTCCGTGGTTCCTCGCTCAGATGAAAAAGGCGGATAAAACAGCTGGCAAGAGGCTCTTGGACTACCTCGATATCCATTACTACTTCCAACCCGACACCAGCGCCAACGATGCTGCAGCAAAGGCTCTGCGTCTTAGGATGACTCGCAGTCTCTGGGTAAGTGCAGCCGATTGTTTTCGAAATTCTCATACTAAGGAAATTTTATATCCGCTCAGGATCCCAGCTATGTCGACGAGTCCTGGGTTGGATCGTCGCCTCAAAATCATCAATGGAATCCAACTGCAGTTAATCTTGTTCCCCGCTTCAAGACTCTTATTGCTCAGAACTACCCCAGTACCAAGCTATCAATTAGCGAATGGAGCTCAACCGCTGATACTGACTTAACTGGCGGACTTGTTACTGTAGACGCACTTGGGATCTTCGGGAAATATGGGGTTGATGCCGCGACTTACTGGGCAACACCCGATGAGATGGGTCCCGTCGGTCTCGCTTATTGGCTGTTCCGAGGGTTAGTGTTGGCTCGGCTTTCAGCCCTTCAGATATTGACTTTTTCACCTCAGATATGGAGTATACTTTGGGAGCAGTAGTGCTCAAGTCAGCCTTCCAAGCCTGAACCCAAATATTACGGGTGTATATGCCGGAACGGAAGGCGGAAAGCTCTCCCTTGTTATTGTTAACAAGGACCCAGCTACTCCATTGTCTCTTTCCCTTTCCAATGTATCCACGGGAACCTATTTCCTTCGTCACTTCGGTGGCGCAGCGGGAGTTGCCAAGTGGCAGGTAAGTGCTCGAATTATGAAGACTCGCATTCGGACGCTCATCCACTCTCTTAGACCACGATGAAACTGACATCAGCCAGCTATATCGTTGTACCGCCGTACACGGCAGTCTTCTTGCAGCAGCAGTGAACGTTGGGATTTTAATTTGATTCTAATTTGATTTTCTCGAGGGTTATTATTATTAAATTCCGTATTCAATACCAAGTGCTACGTTCTTGACCTATGACGAAGCGCTGAAGCTGTCATTATAAGCCTTGGACATTCCAAGTGGTGTGCACTGCGGAGGCAGGTGCTCTTGACGCGGTGGTCCTCTGAATCAAATAGAGCCAAATGCACATTGCACATTAGTCAGCAGTGACGGCCAAGTGCTTAAGCACTTTACCCGGAGACAGGAGTATGGTCTTCTTTCTTCCACACGGTCTTGGCAGTTCTTCCTCATGATCCCGTACAGCTGCTGGAGCACTGTCGCAACGTCCTGTAATCCTTAATGCTCTTGGGGGCATGCCATCTCCTACGCTCATTGCCATCGTCACACGTGTCCTCGTCGCAGTCTTCACACGTACCGTCTTCCAACCCGACGAGTACTTCCAATCACTAGAACCAGCCTACCGTGCCGTCTTCGGCTATGGCCAGCTCACTTGGGAATGGCTAGCACCACGACCTATCAGGAGTATTGCATATCCTGCACTCAACATACCCATTTACTGGTTGTTGAAAGTCAGTGGTTTGGCCGATGCAGGGGCGCTCGGAGATTGGCTATTGGTACGTCAGTGTTATCTGTGTCCGGAGGTGAAGCTAACTTATGTCACGATGCAGATAGCGTGCCCGAGAGTTCTCCATGGCCTTCTTGCTGCTACTACGGACATATGGCTCTGTGAGCTGACCCGCGTTGTGCTAGGGGGAGCGTACGTGTCGACGGCGGTGTGTCCTATTTCATCTCCATTCACCTTCCGGTGCTAAATATGGCATACAGTTGTTTCTCTCCTTAACCTCCTTCTTCCATGCCTTAGCGCTATCAAGATCGCTCTCCAATTCATTAGAAACTTCCTTGACAACCATAGCTTTTGCATATTATCCATGGGATGCCAGCTCGAAACTCAGTTCTCATGTGATGTTCCGAAGGTATGTAGCAACATTTACTCAAAAACCTCATGCTGAACTCTTCCATAGGTCTAACATTAGGAAAACACTCGTTTTTAGCGCTCTCGCGTGCTTTGTCCGCCCAACAAATGCTGTCATATGGGTATTCCTCTATGCGAAATTGCTGTGGGCATTGCGATCCCATATGAAGCTTGCTTTAGAACTCATCGTAGATGGGGTGGTCGTAGTGTAGGTTACCTTTATGACGTTTTCCACGGATAGTTACTCACTGTCAACCTACAGAGCCGCTACACTCCTCACAGTATTTGCCCTCGACTCAGCCTACTACTCGAAGCCCACATTCACCCCACTTAATTTCCTCCTCACGAACCTTTCATCAGTGTCCCTCTTCTATGGCACCAATCCTTGGCATTACTACCTCACACAAGCCATTCCCATTCTCTGCACATCAGCCTTGCCTTTCGCGTTACACGGAGCCTGGAGCAGCTTCTCTCTACGAAGAAACACAGCATTACAGACAATGGTATCGACAGTGATATGGGCCACCGTCGTTTACTCTCTCGCTGGACACAAGGAATGGCGTTTCATCCACCCCATCTTACCTCTTCTGCATGTGTTCGCCGCAAAATCCCTTGTCGACCTCTCGCACGGTTATCTGTCACCGTCGCCAAAAATGATATTTAAAGCCCAGAATGGTGCTCCAAAGTATCCGAAGCGTTGGAAAGAAACCTTTCTCCGAATCATGCCTCCACTGCGGCCAGGGTACCTCTATCTACTTCTCCTCGGGATTCTACCATCGATATATGTGGTGCTATTCTACTGCAGTGGCCCCATTAGTGCCGTCTCCTACATACGGTCTCTTCCACGAGAAGAACTGAAGAATGGTGCCTTCGGCGTCTTGATGCCGTGCCACTCTATTCCAGGGCAAGCATATCTCCATCGCGAAGAGCTCGCCCAAGGGGGTATGTGGGCGCTGGGCTGTGAACCACCGCTTGAGTAAGTAATTCTTTTAAACATTTGCTATAACCCCTACAAATGACTGTCAAACCAGATCTCAAGACCTAGCCACATATCAAGATCAAACAACTGTCTTCTTCGCATCCCCGTTACACTATCTTAAAACAAACTTCCCATCCGAAGTTAATGCCTCCTTTCCGCCTTCGCAGCTTCCCAGTTCCATCCCGGGAACGCCCTCTTCGCACTTTGCAGATGAACGACACCAGTGGCGACACGAGTGGCCGCGCTACCTGGTGTTCTTCGGGGATCTCCTACGGCAGGAGGGCGTGAAGGAGTACCTCGAGAGGAAAGGCTTCCGTGAGGTGTGGAAGACGGGAAGAGAATGGGAAGGAAAGGGGGAACGAACAGGCGCAGTGAGAATTTGGAAATGGAGCGCGTGATTTGCGGCGTCAAGCCTTGCTATTTACTGAGCAGCCGGTCAACTACTTTTGTTGGCTTTGGACAATGTCAGTACTTTCTCTCTGTATTCGGCCCTTGTTTTAGGCCTTCAGTGTACTCGGTAGCACTACGACCGGTCGATCGGGTACTTGGAACACTCGGTCAATTTTAGTCCGTCTTTCGACAGGTCTACATCCCACTCCTTCTGCCGTACCTCTAGAGCCTCACGCTCTTTACGGGGTGCAAGCATATTTTCCTGATATTTCAGCGCCCCCCTGTCATGATTATCGCGGATCACTGTCGGAGGTGCACAGTAACTTCGTGTGCCTGTTTATGACAACTTCGAGCTCACTAAACTCTTATCAGTACCGTAATGCAAAGATCACTCCGGCTTTCTTATAAAGGCTTAGCGTGGGTTTCGTTCAGCGTCGAAAGCCTGCCAGCTGTCTGAGGCGCTGAGAAAGAACCAAATGAATCGTGTTGCGGCACCGACACCTGAACGCGATTTATAGTGGTCCGATTCCGTCGCTGAATACAACTTTCTTCGCCACTGGATCAGGTAGGCATGTAACCTCCTGTTCACTAGAAATGGTTTTGTTAATGCTGAGCATCCTGTCGCAGCCGCCGCAACATGCCCCCTTGGTTGCCACTACCGGTATTGGTCCACCCTCTTCGCCCCCATCTCAGTCTTAGGCGTATTATTCACTTTCTGTAGTTGTATTTAAACGTATTCTTATTCGCGAAATCGTATTTGTGTATATTCTTTGAATGACAGTTGAGCTAAGACTGGGAGACCGAATTCCTCGGCCCGCTGGGCCCGTGTAAGAAACCTATCTTGGTGCAAACGTCCTCTAAAACCAGCGGCAAATGCAAGCCAATGTATCAGGTAGACTAGTAGAAGCACATATGTACATGTACGGATATTGATATACTGCAGAACAAGTACAACATGGTAGCGAGCGGGTAGTCCACGTCCAATCACTGTCCCGTGTCCGTTATGCATGCTTGAGATGTGTATGGTGTAAGTAATAGGATGGATTCGGAACAAACAAAATTTGGTGGAAGCTTGAAGAAAGAGAAAGGCATCGGTAGTGCGTGTGCGATGACGTTATAGATAGAAGTAAACAATTAGGAACTTCGGAAGGAAAAGAAAGAAAAGAAGAGGAATTTGAGTGGGGATGGTGGAATACGGGTGTCATATAGATGGGGGGGCATATATGCAGGGGGAATTCGGCGGTAAGGCAGGGGGGATTGGGATAGTTATTGCAGTTGGAGGCAGATAAATAAAGGAAACGGAAACAGAGAGAGGGAGAGACAAATCTTATCCGAGGGTCAACTGGGCGGGGGGCCTTCGTAATCTTTTGTTCAGAGGCGGCGGCAGCGGCACGTTACACAGACGACCCGACCCCCACGCCCATCTTCTAATACAAGAATTTTTGTTACACCACAGCGGGGGAGACGTCGAAAGAAGAAAAAAAAGAATCAATGATGAAAAATTTGAGGAAAAGGGAGCTGAGAGCCTTGCTGTCGTGAGGGATGTTTGATGTTTCATTCTTTTTTTTTGTTCGTGTTCTTCGTCGTCTATCGTTCACATTCGTTATGGGCCTTTGCGCTCCTCAGAACGTCGGCATGCCCATGAACCCGCCCTGCCCCCCGCCCACATGCTGCTGCTGCGGGTGCGGAGGCGGCGACGGCCCCGGGCTCGGATGGCGCATCACGCTCTGGTGCATCGCCTGGCTATGTCCCAACCCGCCAAACTGCCCCTGCCCCGCACCCACCCCGCCTCCCATGCCCATCTGCATCTGCATCTGCATCTGCATCATGGGCGTCATCTGCGGCATCTGGTACGCGAGCGCGTTCGGGTTCGCGAAAAGGTTCTGGGGGGCCTGCTGCGGGTGTGCGGGCTGCATCTGCGGAGAGAGGTGCGCGGGGGAGCTGGAGCTGGATTGGTGTGGGGGGGAGGTGGACCCGCCTTGGGGTTGGCCTTGCATCTTTTGCATGGCTTGTAACTGCGAGGAAGATGAGTAGGGAGGGGAGAGAGAGGAGAGGGAAGGGACAAACCTCGTAGAAGGCAAAGTCCTGCAGGAGCGACGTGCGCGCGGGGTGGGTGTGGAAGATCCTGAGCATCTCCTGTCCCGCATCGGGCATCAGCTCCTGGGTGTCGCGCGAGTTCGTCACGGGCTTGCGCTCCTGCGTGTTGCTACAGCAGTAACATAAAATATCAGTCACAACCTAACCCAACTCGCGATGCACCACCCACTTGAGCTTAATATGCCTCAAATTGACATTCGGAATATCCCTCACGAAAATCCACCTAACCTTAAACACGCCCTTCCACTTATCCGACGCCCACACCGTGCTGCTCCTCGTATAATCCACCGGCGTCAGCATCTCCGCCATGCCGCAAAAGTGCCCGCTCGCATTAACACTGAAAAACAGGTAAATGGGGCCGCGGCCGGCAGTCTCCTTGAACGCCTTGTCGAGCCGCTTGTTCCCTGGGTCCGTGGAGCTCCAGATTTCGTACTTGAGCGACTTGTGCACGTCGTCTTCGGTGTAGGACTTGATGACGAAGAAGCGCGCGTTGTGTGGGCGGATGTCGAAGTTGGCGGGGTTGTACCCCTTGGTGGCGATGAGCGTGGGGACGTCGATGGGCGTGTTGGCGTAGGGGCCTTGGGTGGGGGTTTGTCCTGTGCTGCCTTGGGGCTGCGGGGTGCCGCCTTGCTGCTGCTGCCCACCGGAGGAGGACGCGAAGGACGTGGCGACGCCCAATCCGGGGCGCTGCACCTGCTGCTGCTGCTGCTGCTGGAGGTATTGCTGCGGGATGGGCGGCACCGCCGGTATCGCGCCCCCATTACCTCCACTACCACCTCCACCGGCATTGCTCCCGCTGCTTGCGGACTTGTGATGCTGCCCCTGCTGGTACGCGTACTGCAGATTCGGGTTCGACGTGCGCCCGAGGGGCTTCTGCGTCTGGTCCCAGGACTGCGCGCGGTCTGGGCCCTGCTGGCCATAGGGTTGCTGCTGGGTTTGATACTGCTGCTGCTGGGCGTATGTGTTGGATGTACTGGCGGGACCCCGGCCGAGCGGGGTCTTGCGCCCGTCGAACTCGGTGACGAGTTGTAGTTTGCCGTTGCCGTTGCCGTTGCCGTTGCCGTTGCCGTTGTTGTTGTTATTGGTAGTATTGCGCGAGCCCTGGCCCTGCTGGGGCGGCGGCGGCTGGGAGGGGTTGAACCGCGGCGGGTGGATGCTCTGCCCTATCTGCGGCGGTGGCTGCTGCTGGTACCCCCCATATCCGACCGCGGCGTACATGTTGTTATTGCTCGCGAGCTCGAGGGCTGACAGCGCGCGCTGCACGTCGTCGATCGCGGCGTTGCTCCCGGCAGGAGCTTGGTTGGCGAAGGCGTTGGTGCGCCAGTCGTTGCTGCCGGTGCCCCAGGGGGACGAGCGGCCCATGGGGCTGTACGCACCCTGCTGCTGCTGCTGCTGGCCCTGTTGCTGCTGTTGGGTGAGCTGCTGCTGCTGACGGAGGTAATACTCATCCTCGTAGTTGGCAGAGTCGTCGGGGGCCTCGTACGCGCCGGGCTCGTAGGAGTACTCCTCCTCCTCGTTGGGCTGGTCGTCGCCCTGCTGCTCCTGGGCCTGATGGGACGGGACTGGGGTCTGGAGCGTGCCAGAGCGCTTGAGGGGCTGATTTATCTTGCGGGCGCCGCCGATGGCGGAGCCGTAGGTCAGGGAGACATGGCGGCGGACGCCGGAGTTGCCTGCCGGGGGGGAGGGCGCGGGGGGCGGGGCGGCGAAGTGGGGCGAGAGAGGCGAGGCGGCGGACTGCTGCTGGGCCTGGGTCTCGATGACCTGGGCGTGCTGGGGCGGTGCCTGCGGGGAAGGGGGTGATGGCTGCACGGCGTTGAGCGGGGATGGAACATAGATAGATACAAACGGACCTCTGCTTCCTGGACATTGTAGTCGGCAATGTTCCAGGGCTCCTCGTCGCCTTCGTGGCCGGCAATGGCGGCGAGGCTGTTGACGGTTTTGGGGGTCATGGAGCCGGTCTTGGAGGCATGGTTCTGGAAACCTGTGGAGAAAAGGGTCAGGACAGCGGGGGTGGGGGCGATCGGGCGATCGTGGGGGGTGGGGACTGACCACGATGATAGCGGGTGGGGAGGGAGCTCTGCCTATGGAGGGAGGACTTTTCGCCGACGGCGCCTACGCCGCCGACCCAGTCCTGATCGACGGGCTCATCGTCGTTCCAGAGGGCCTGCTCGTGGACCTCCTCTGAGATGGTGTCTTTTGCGGCGCGCGCGGTGCGAGACGAGGCAGAGATGGTGTGATGGCGACGGACGCCGCCGCCGGTGGAGGGGGGCGAGACAGCGTCGTCTGGTGGGGGGTTGGAGGCCATGGTGGGAGGAAAGAAGCAGCGGGTAGGCGGTCGCGGAGGTAACGAGATGCGCGTGAGCTGGCTGCAATTTAATGCAATTTAAAGCCAATTTCAATACAAGAAGCCTGCTTCGCCTTTGCTGCCCGTCGCCGTGGTCGATGGAGGAATGTCACCGCACGGATTGATTGTCACTCGATCCGGCGTGTCCGGAAGGAGTTTGATCTGACGAACACTCTGACCTATGACGTCTGCACCTACTGCACCTACTTAGTTCTCGCTCTCCTCCTCCCACCGCCCCCATGCTCTCCCTCCGCGCAGCCAACCTCCCCCGCGCCGCCAGGGCTGCCCGCGTCCCCCACCCGCCCCTCGCCCGCCCAATCTCGACCACCCCGCCGCGTCTCTTCATCCGCGGCGCCCGCACCGCCGCCCGCTGGACCGGCTACCTCTGCCTCTCCTCCGTCATCGGCCTCTCCGCCCTCACTGCCGGCATCCTCGTCCACGATGCCTTCACCTACACTGACAAGCACGTCGACCGCGTCCCTGTGTCCCCGCTCGCGCTGCACCCCGAGACCGGTGGCCCGAAGAACCTCCCCGTCGTGCGCGTGCTGGTTGACGATGAGGAGGACGAGGAGAACAAGGCACTGGCGAGCAAACCGCGTCTCGTCATCGTCGGTGGCGGCTGGGGGGTGCGTTGCTCATTCATTCGTCTCATTCCGTACTCAATCAACTTTACTTCTCCAGGCAATGGGCGTTCTGCAGACCCTCCATCCAGGCGACTACCATGTCACCGTCGTCTCCTCCGAGACCTTCACTACCTTCACGCCCCTCCTCCCATGTACGTGCCTTCTCCTCTCCCACCTCTCCCGCTCACCCATGTCCCTCCCCCAACAGCCGCCGCGGTAGGCACCGTCCAGATCCGCACCCTCATCGAGCCCATCCGCAAAATCATCGCCCGCCTCCGCGGCCACTTCATCTCCGCCAAAGCCGTCGACCTCGTCATGTCCGAGCGTCTCCTCGAAGTGCAGACCAACTCCGCCGACGGGACCACCTCCAACATTTACGTCCCGTGCGCCACTCCCCACTCCCTCTCCCCCTTCTCCTCCCACTAACGAACCCAACAGATACGACAAGCTCATTATCGCCGTCGGCTCCTCCTCCAGCACGCACGGCGTCCCGGGGCTCGAGCATTGCTTCCAGCTCAAGACTATCGCCGACGCGCAGTCCATCCGGCGGCGCATCCTAGACAACTTCGAGCGCGCGTCCCTCCCCACCACCACACCAGAGGAGCGCAAGCGCCTGCTTAGCTTCGTCATCTGCGGCGGGGGCCCGACGGGTGTGGAGACCGCCGCGGAGATATACGATTTCTGCCAGGAGGATATCATGAATTATGTGCGTGTGTCCATTCGTCGGGCAGGCGGGTGGAGATGCTGATGACGCGTGCAGTTCCCGAAGATATGCAGAGAGGAGGTGTCGATACATGTTATACAATCTAGAGAGCACATTTTGAATACCGTGCGTCTTTCCTTTTCTCCCCCCGATGCATACTCACCTCCTCTCAGTATGCAGAAGCCATATCCAACTTTGCCGAGGTACACTCCTTCCCTTCCTTCTTCATCCCAATCTAACCACCCCCCCAGGAAAAATTCGCCCGCGACTCCGTGAACCTCATCACCTCCGCACGCGTCGCCGGCATCACCCCCACGCAAGTCCTCTACGCCAGCCGCAACCCCACCACCGGCGCGCAAGAGCAGCACGCGATCCCCGCCAACTTCGTCCTCTGGTCCACAGGCATCGCGATGAACCCGTTCACCGCGCGCGTGAGCAGCCTGCTCCCGAACCAGGTGCACAAGAAGGCGATTGAGGTGGACGCGCATCTGCGCGTCAAGGGCGCACCGCGCGGGGAGGTGTATGCGGTGGGGGATTGTGCTACGGTGCGTGCGGTTTTTTTTTTGGAGCGAGACAATGGGGCTGATTGGGGATAGATTGAGACGTCGTTGGTTAGCCACTTCATGGAGTTCGTAGAAGAGGCGGACGAGGATAAAAATGGCAAGATCGACTTTGGCGAGTGGGAGGTTATGGTGAAGAAAATCAAGAGCCGGATACCGATGGCGGAGGACCACGTAGTCGAGGTGCGTCTTCCTTTCTTCTTTTCTTGGTGTAGTGGGCATTGACGCCCATTGGCAGGTCAAAGCCCTCTTCGACATGTACGACTCCGACGCGGACAACAGCCTCTCCCTAAACGAAGTCCTCCTCCTCCTCCAAGAAATCGGGAACAGAATCACCTCCCTCCCCGCAACAGCCCAAGTCGCCTCACAGCAAGGCAAATACCTCGGCAAAAAGCTGCACAAGCTCTCCCGCCTCCAACAATACCGTGCCCCTTCTACCCCTACCCCCATCCCTTCCCCGTCCTCATCCCCCGCACCCTCCCCTGCACGCGAAGGCACGGACAAGTCCCTCCCCCGCGCACCGACGGACGAGGCCGTCGCTGGCCCCTTCCGCTACCTGCACCTCGGGAGCCTGGCGTATATCGGCAACGCGGCGGTGTTCGATTTCGGGAAGTACAACTTTAGCGGGGGGCTGATTGCGATGTATGCGTGGCGGAGTATCTATTGGAATGAGCAGGTTAGTGCGAGGACGAGGGCGTTGTTGATGATTGATTGGATTATTAGGTGCGTTGACTTTTTTTTTTTTTCGTGCCCTGGTAACTGACTGGTGCTTATAGAGGAATTTGGGGACGCGATTTGTCGCGCCTCTGAACAACCAAAATACCATAGAACTCTACCTCTAACACTGTTAGACCGAGTTACTTGCTTCGGGGGACTACCCATCCGTCGGACTCATCGACATGCTTTCACGTCTGTACTACGCTGCTAATGTTCTTGTATATACTAGGATACGATACACCGCCGTGACCTTCTACAATATAATGCAAACTGCAAGCAGCTGCTGTCTAACCCAAGAAAATTCAATGATGAGCGCGTTTTGGACGGGGTATGTATGCCACGGGATATGTGGTTCAAGAAGTTCGAATTGGAGGCAGGAGGCAGCGTTCAAGTGGATTTGGGCCAGTTATCAAAGGGCATATACATGTCATGAGCCATAGAACTGCTGAGCTTCTTGAGAAAGACAGAGCGACTGCATCAGGAGTCGGCACTGGAGGCTAGCTTCTTGATGTACGCCGTAGCCTCGTCATACGTCAGCATCTTGCTCTCCGGATGACACCTCAGGAGCAGCCTTCGTATCCTACGATACGACTTCCGCGGCTCATCGGCGAGGTTGATGAACATCTCTGGGGGTAAACGGATCTCTTTATCCATGGTATCGGCAGACGCCTGGATCAGCGAGCGCCGGGCTTCGAGGCGACCTGCGGCGGGCTGGCCCTCCTGCACATGTTCTCGATCAGCCTCCTGCGAATGTCTTCTGGGGTAAGAGGTTCGTCACTATCGGAGTCGTCTGCATCTGGAGAAGGATCTCCGCCTGGCGCGTCCTTTTTGCTGGGGGCTTTGCCGCCTGGCCCTGGGTGGCTCAAGACTGGCACCCATGCAACGGTGACTGGCCGTCCACTGGATTATGCGTCGATGGATTTGCAGCAGAAAAAGGTGGGGCGCAGATGGCCTAGCGTCAGACTTGAAGACTTGAAGTTGAATGTTAAAAGATGTGACTTGGATGTAGAGTGCTCCGCAGATGGGTTTCTTGTGGATGTAAACGGGTCTGGATTGCGTGGCCCTGCAACGCCGCGAGGGGGGAGCGTAGTTGTAACTTGTAAACAAAATAGACAGGGCAAGGAAACGACGCAGTCAAGATAACATGTTACATACCAACGGCTCATCCATATCATGATCTGGGTCGACTTGGCTTCTCTTCTCCAGACGTCTGTCGAATGACCGGGTGCCTGTTTTTTGTGTTCTAAGAGGCTCTAGAGGAAGAACTAGTCTGAGAGGAAGGTGGGCGTTCAAGAAATGGTTAAACTTCAACGCAGAGGACCCTGGCTCTAGCCCAGGAGTTACTCAGTGTGAACGGGGGGGACATGTCCATGTGAGTCTTTGTCGCCAGATTTATGGTTTTAGGCAGATGAAGACATGCTGTTATTGAAGGATTCTGGCAGGAAGCAGAAAGTGTAGGTAGGACGCGTTGAGGACGCGCTCAGGATTTGGGAGACGTGCCTCAGCTACCAACATGTCCGGCAACGGCATTGTGAATAAATATTGCTCGTCCATTTATTACGGTAACTTCGTAAGTTCGCGTTCGAGGATCGAGCAAATCCACCACCTCGTTCAACCTCGCGCGGAAATGAGGAATTTTCCGTGCGATACTGAGTACTGGTTATTGAATGATTGATCCTGATGTGTGCTTTTTGGAGGGGTCTTAGGATGAGATTTGTCGCGCCTCTGAGAAACTAACATATAGACCATGGAATGCCCCATAACACTGACAGACAACACCATTTGAACCTTCGTGCCTCTAAATAGTTCAGCTCGCAAGTTACCGATTATTAATATTGAATCCAACGGGGAGAGTACACATAGAATGCCTCAGAATTGCCACCAATGATTTTCTTGAAATACGCCCTCACTTCATCGTACGTCAGCATATTGTCCTTTGGATGTCGCGACGATAACACCTGTCGTAGTCTCCCGAGAGGCATCCTCAGGAACGCTGATAAACAGGTCTACGGAGAAACGAATGTCTCGATCCATGGTCTTGAGAGATTCCTGCATCAGGGAACGGAGAGCTTCGATCTATGCAGGTAACAAGCCAGTGTTCTCAAACGGAGCAGCTTTAAGTACGTCGATTATTTTCTTGAACTCTTCGGCGAGTTGCCCTCCATCGGATACATCCATTGACGTCCCGGTTAATTTTGCAGCAGATAAAGATGGGGAATTGAATGCGGATGGCTTGGTGACAAATGGTGACGATTTGAAGTTGGACGTAGAAGGATTCAAATTGGTGTAGATACAACACTTCTCAGAAAGACGAGTCCGACCTGTTGGAAGTAACTGAGTCTAAAACAGACAATGTAAGCAAGCGACGGGTTCTCGATAATAAAATACACACCTTGACAGAAAACAGTGGTATGATCAAAGGAGCAAGCTTAAGTGTAGGAAGCGACCACTGTTGGTCGGACGCAGTGCCTTTAGGCTTTACAAGTACCCGACTGTTTGGCAAAGGCGTCGAAGATAAACACTGACTTGTCCACTCACGTTCGTAGTGAGCAAATCCAACATCATTGTTCAATCTGGCCGGATATGAGGAACTACGCAAGGCAGGCCCTTGCAGCCGCCGACAACCCCCTTGTCATTAAGAGGGCGGATTTTGCAGCGGCCTTTAATAAATGTACACCCCCGGGAGGATGGCCTCGCAAAATCGGCAAGCAAAATTCAATTTTTTCCGCTTGTGGGACGCGTTTGCTGACTCTGCTGTAGCTGTTGCAAACTCAGGGGGTCCTGACTCAACTTGTCTCTTGTTCTTGCTCAATCGATTCATTCGGGACCACGCGATACCCAAAGATGCATACCATAAATCATCGGACCAGGGTACTGAGGCTAAAATTGAAGTACCTCGCCAATTGTTCTCCTTGACAGTGAACCACAGGCTCCAGCCGTCTGCCAATGACATGGCTATCAGCTGTGAACGCACTGCGGCGTCTATGGGCGTGAAGCACCACACTTCCAAGATCTTATGGGGTGTGCATCCCTTCCCTCCACGCCCTGAAGATGGCACACGGTTCGAGAGCACGGCGCGCACCTCGCGGTATACTTCACTTTTCGATAACATGCGCAATTTGGATGTGGGTGTCCTTGCGTTTGGCCATCACGCGGATGATCAGGTGGAGACTGCGCTGATACGGCTTGGGAAGGGATCTACGGAGTATGGTGCTGGTGGGATGCGGTTTTGTAGAAGATGGGGGATGGGAGGGATGAAAGAGGGAGATTACGGTTTTTATGGATATGAAGGTATGCGGAAATGGATTATCCGGCCGTTATTGGACTTCCCCAAGGTATCATTGACGCCAATGATATATTCCATTGTGTACACTAACGATTCTGAAGGATAGGATTCTTGCTACATGCGAAGCGCACGGAATTAAATACGTGACCGACACAACAAATTTCGACCCACATATTACTTTGAGGAATGCCATCCGGCATCGAATACAGAACAACTTGCCTTTCACTCCGGTGAGAACTACATGTATTTATCTTGTGCCATGTGTAATGAACTGTGTCTAGGCAGAAACGGACACTTCTACACCCCTGCCGCCCGATATTCAGGATGGGCTCGACTCCATTGAATCCGCCGTGTCCTCCCTCGAATCCGTAGACATAGATGTGACTGCAGGCTCCGAACATCTGCGAGGTGCCGTGAAATTTCTATCATCTCAAGTCCAAGATATCGATGATCAAGGTACGTTGTTCTCTTGCTTTCCCCTCGCTGATATGTGCTGAAGTCAGCATGTCAGTGGACAACGCTATCAAACGAAGTAGAGTGGGGTCACCTGTCGGCACACTTTTATTATCTGCTCGACCACTTACCACTGTTCGAGAACATTCTGTCAGAATGGCCATGGTTCTTCGCGTTATGCGCTACGCGTCGTTATATCCTTGGGGTTCACTTCGAGCCGACGGGAAGAGAAGTTCTGCAAGTTGCCAGCAAATAATCGACAAGCTTTGGGACCCAAATCCTAACTCGTGGCGTACGGCAGTGCCATTTGTCGCAGGTGGCGGTGTCTTGTGGTCTCCAGTGCTCGTTAATGGATCCAGAATTAGGTTTCCTGAACTTTTGACAAGGGGTATACGGGATGGAGAAACGTTTGGCTGGCTGGCATCGAGACAGCCTCCACCTAACAAGGACAAAATGGCAGCGAAGGGCATTGTAAATCCGTTGCATCGGGATGTCACAGCAGCCCTCGTCGAGGCACTGAAACTCAAGGAAGCAGGCTTAACTCCTTCTCCTATGGAGGTGTTATATGATAATCGATTCGTAGTCCGCTTCGATGTGACTCGGATGCCATCTTCAATTGCCGAGGCTCTACTGGATCCCAACAACACGGATGCAATTTTATTGCGCTCTGCCACACGATGGTACTGGCCTCAGGTTGTGCATCAGCGTCATTTTGCAGAAGTCATTCACTCGCAGATCGAGCCTGGGCTTGAGGTGTCATCTTCTACACTGCCAGAGGCAATGGTTGATCATACGAAATACTGGACCCAGACGGCGGCCACTGCATCGGACTGGATCAGCGTATTTGGCGCTAGAACCCTGGATCAATTATGATACCTGCAGCGCACGCTCACTATGGCAATATATACAAATGTGCTATAGTTTGGCTACAGTGGGCTTTGGCTCGGATTCCCCAAGGAACTTCTCGAATACATCGCGCCATACCCTGATGTCAAAATACTCAAACCAATGGTGGCCAAAGGCCAGACTCTCCACCTGGCCAGGCTGTGTGCCAACTTCCACCATCTTCGCCGAAGGCAATAGCTCTAGGATCTTTTGGCCATAAGAGAATGGGACCACTTCATCTAGTTCGCCATGAATCACCAATATCTGGATATCTTTCGGCATCTTCTCATGCAATCTTACGGGATTCCATCTGTGCAGCTGTTCACAGGAATGTCAGGCTGAATATTTAGCTACATTAATAAGATCAAATTTACCGCCTTCGTTTGCATTACTGCACATAAGGGCGTAAATATCAGTTAACGTTAACTCTTTTCAGAAATATAAACCCTTACAAATTGTGTTCATTGGCCTGGACAGTGGATATGTTAGCAGACTCTACAGCTTCTCGTTGTTCTCAATCTCACCTGCCAAATACCATGCGATTAAGCCACCAGTCAAGGCGTTCCGAATTGGCTGGGTTTGCAATCCATCGAGGGTCAAAAGTTCCCTCCAGAGTTACTCGTGCAACTTCCCTCTTTTCTTCTATCGTACGACGTCTACCTGATCCAGGTGGGGCGAGCTTCAGAGTAAGCGGTACATCTGGTGAACGATATGGAAGAGTTCCCGTAAGAAAGACATGTGTCACTCGGAAGGGAAGGGTTATGGGTTTGGAAGCATGATATGGGAGAAACAATAGCTGTTGTGCGATGGTTCCTAATGAGTAGAGCTTCAGTGAAAATCACTATTTATCAAGGCGATAAGAGGCTTGCCCCCCATGGAAAACCCGCATATCGAGAGCTCTGGCCAGTGGAGGTGAATTAAGAGTGCTAGCAGATCGCGAGCAAGCATTTCTATCGTCATTACTTCGCCCTCCTGCAGCGATAATGTGGAGTCTCCCATGCCCCTAATAAATGCACGTCAAGTTATACCCCGCTGCACACATTAATAACATTACCTGTGGTCGTAAAGCAGTACTAAAATGGCAAGAAAGGCGATGGCAGTCAGATACGGATTCCTGACTAATTCATGAATAGTACCTGGACGTTCGTTCGCCAAAGACTTCGCCAGTCTATCCCAATCCCCTCTCAACGAAGTCGCACCTCCAACAAGAACAATAGGCTTTCTGCGGCCTAGGTGAGAGCTTCCCAGAATCTCATATGCTAAAGTGGGCCCATCCTTCCCAACTTGAAAGGTTGAATGAGGGCCGATGCCTGCAGTCATGGTGGACATCGTAAAAGAGAATGCGGATGCCTGAGGACCGACTTTGGACTTGAAATGCAATATAGTCAGTGTTTAACCGTGTCCCAAGGGCGTTTAACTTCGAGAGTCCAACCCAAAATATAGCTCCTCCTTAGCCAAAGGTTGGAATCAAATGTTGAACGGGCCGCCCATACTCCTTCGCGATACCGGCCGTTCGGGTTCCGAGTCCGGATTGTACCCGTTGCCGTGGGCTTGTCACTTGCCAGCCTGGGAGTTAACAAGGCGAACATGACCTCCTAATAGCGCTGTACCAGTCGGGTGCAGTCCAAAAGTACATCTGTCCATCGAGCCCAGCTGTTGTGTCCTGCCAATGCGTCCAAGAGAAATTGGCTGCCGGCTCAACGGAATAGCCGACCACGCACTGTGCCTGAGTAACAGCACAGTCCTAAAAATAGCATACACCCCTCAGTTAGTGGTCTTCGAGCTTTATTTGATATGAAACCTACATTACAAAGGATAGATAAGACAGAGCCGCTTTCTCGAGAGTAGGAACTAGAACATCCCTTAATAACCGTAGTAAATTTTCGGTTATTATTGTACTTGGAGAAGCAGAATGCAAAAAAATTGTCGTGCATACAATATACTGAACAAATAAATATGAAGGCGCGGATACATACATATGGACGTACAATCGGGTTAAACTACAGAGCTTCGAGAGCTCAAGTACATGGCTACGAGTAAATCTCAACGTCTCCAATGAACTTGTCTATCACGTTATGCCATACCTGCGTGTTGAAGTATTCACACCAGTTGTGACCGAACTGCAACGACGGAATTTGTCCGGGCTTTTCGCCTTCTTCTACCAGTCGCGCAGACGGGATCCTTTTCAGAATATCCTGTTATGCGTCAACGATGCAAATTTATGGACACAGAGATGGTACATCACCTCTCCACAGTGGAAGGGAACAATCTGGTCAAGTTGACCGTGTATCACCATAATCTGGAGGTCTTGAGGAAGTCTATCGAGTAACCCCTCGAAATTAAAATTTTGCAGCTGACAGATCGAGATTCGTCAGGCGCCGCCAAAACGGTGAAGAAAGTTACAGCAGAAGACTAACCGCAATACCCTGCTTCGCTGTTCCAATACGAGTCAGATTGCATGCACCGAAAAGTCAGTGCGTACATACCGATAATCTCGGAAGGTTTTTTTCTGTCCATAGCCTTGAATTAGCAACGCTATGTATATTCTTCATATAAAAACTTACGCGAGACTGGCAATAGCCTTGCTGAATAAGTAATCGAATCGTTCACCATTAGCTGCAAGCCAAGTAGGATCAAACAACGCTATTAAGACCCTGCGTGCAATTTCTTTCCTCTCGGCCGGTGTGCGTTTGGTGTTTGAAGGCGGGCCAGTGATGCCTGCGAGCCCGACTTTCTGGACAGCAGATCTCGTGCTGATGAGGAACAAACGTGTTACACGGAAAGGCAGAGGGCGAGGATTGATTGAATGGTGTGGGAGGAGTAGCAGTTGCTGTGCGATTACTCCTGAGAAAGCTTGTCAGCTATTGTCGTCATCAAATATAGAAACTGAACTCATTCGACTTACCTCCCATGGAATATCCACAGATGGAAACTTCTTTCCATTTGAGATGTGCGAGAAGAGAAACAAGATCCCGAGCATATAGTTCAATAGTGATATCCTCGTCTGCTGCAGTACTCAACGTAGAGTCGCCCATGCCTCTGAGATCGTATATTAGCACTGAACATTTTGTGAGTTTCAAAGATTATGAAGCATGAGTTGAAAGCCGACCTGGGCGAGTCTTCATGAGTGTTTGGGAAAGCCTTTCATAATCCGTCCGCATAGCGCTCATTCCACATATAAGGACGATAGGTATAGCACGGCCAAGGTGAAACGAGCCCAACACCTCGTAGGCCAATGTTGCCCCATCAGGGAGTATGCAAATCGAATATCCACTCGACATATTGGGCTCTACTGATGGTGTAGTCAGAGGATTTGGAACGCGTCTGAAAAGCGGTTCGCGGACCCAATCGTCCACGAAATGGAGGATGTTTTTATAGAGGCTGAAGGGGGCGTTGTAAATGGATGCCATGCCGCACGGTGGGACGATACACAGGGAGACATGGCTGATAAGTAAATTCTTGAAAGAGTTATTAGGTGAAGTGCACCCGCCATAGCACCCGTGTACCTTGGTCCTTGCTTGATCCTGGAATCTCGATGGGTTCGTGTAAGGATGCAAATGAGCGCGGATGCAGTTCGCGTTTGATCAGGCAGGAACTCGTTACGCATGGGTGGCAGGCGCGTTGGGCATTGCACCCGAGGCTGGTCGACACGTGGTCGCGGCCGGAGCGAATGCTAATCGTGTAATATAGAATCGCCCGATGTCCGAGTTCGGGTACGAATCATAATCAAGAAGCCTGAAGGGCCTAAAGTACCTTCACATAGTGAAGAGTCTTCCGTGGAAAGTTCATGTCAGAAATGAAGTTCAACGTCGATTAAGTGGATTCAAGACGCACATGAAATCGAGCTGTCAAAAGAATGTACAGCTCTGATGGACTTAACTGCCTATGGATCCCAGAAAAGATTAAAGGAGATGATAAAAATATGGGAAATCTTGCGAGAGCATTGCTAGTTCAACCATGCTATTAAAAGGTCATGCAACAAACGAATCATTAAAGGCGGACAATCGAGGTACTGCGTATTAATCGCATATGTGCGCTCTGTCTATCAATCCGTAAACTTAAAGCTATGGCTTGTCATCTAGAAGTAAAAGCCATTATGAATCAAGCTGAAAATGAAACCGAAGGCAGCGGCACATACCGTAATCTCGCCTCCTCTATAACTCCCTCTCTTCTTCTTGTTCTTCTCCTTCCGGAACCCTGCTCCGCGGGTGACAATGAGGTCCTGATGCGCTCGCAGTCCGTAGTCATTTGTGGGAGCCGCCTGTGAGATGAAAACAGAAATCAGTATGAGTTCCGTGAAACGCCGCGCAACCATATGTCGAGGCCGACTTGGAAGAAATCAGAACCAGACAAAGAACATACCTTCTTTTCGTATTCGTTATCCATGATAAACTCTGCTGCGACCTTGGTAGGATCCACGCGCGTGAAGCGCTCCCCCGTCCCGCGCCCCGGCTTTCCAGCCTTGATGAATCCCGTCGATTTGGGCCCCTTCACTTCCATGGGCACCGTGTCGGTCGTCGCGGTTGTAATAGCCGCGCCGCTCACTGATGTCCGACGCTTCTTGGTCACTTGGCGCTGATCAGGGTCTTCGACGGCGGCTTTCTTGGGAGCAGCATCTACGTCCATTTTTGCGTCTGAATCCGAGGAAGAGCTGGAGTCCGAGTCTGAATCGCTGGACGAGCTAGAAGAGCTGTCCTTTTTGGCTTTTGTCGCGGATTTTTTGGTTTTCTTGGAGGAGGAGGAGGAAGAGGAGGAAGAGGAGGAGCTCGAGCTCGAGCTTTCTTCGTCACTGCTCTCCTTCTCCTTTTCACTGACTTTCTTCACTGCGACTTTCTTCTGTTCCTTCTCCTTTTCACTGACTTTCTTCACTACGACTTTCTTTTGCTCCTTCTTCTCTTCCTCCTCAGACTCCGAGCTCGATGTGGAGTCGCTTCCAGACGTTAACGTGCGGCTAGAGTCACGGACAGAAGGAACTTTCTTTTTCTCGTCGCTCTTTGTCTTTACGAGCTTCTTTCTGCTGCTCGCTTTTGACTTCTGGGAACCTGTATCGCTGGATTCGTCGTCTGTGTCACAATACAGTAAATCATGGTTTGGGAGTGGGAAAACATAGGTGGAGACAAACCTGACTCAGAGCCAGACTCGGAGGAAGAAGAGCTCGAGCTAGATGAGGACTCTATTCAAATTATAGCATCAGCAAAAAATATCTCGATATAATCACAGGAGACTAACCGTTGGGAGAAGTGGCTTTCGACAAAGGTGTTTTCTTGGCCTTCACTTCATCTTCGGAATCGGAGGACGAGGACGAAGAATCTGTTTCAGATGTCAGATACATAGGTACCGCGACCAAAATGTCTTGCGCTCACCCTCAGACGAGCTTTTGGAGCCCGACTTTTTCACCACAGCTTTCGCTTTCGCTGCCGGTTTTTTGATTGTCGGGGTATCGGAGCCGGAGCCTGAGCTTGAGGAAGACGAGCTGGAGCTGGAGCTAGAGCTGGAAGAGCTCGAGTCGGAAGACGCTGAAAGATAAGACAAGTGAATATGAGGTAAGATTCAATGAGTGATAGTATAACAACGCACAGTCTGAGTCTGATTCAGAGCTTGAATCTCTAGGGTGCATGAGTTATACAAAAATACTGGTTGCATTACTGGCAGAAGGACTCACGATGAAGACGCCTTCTTTTTCGCGTCAAGGGCTTTCCATTGCTTTATGATATCATCTAGTTTGGGACCATTCACATCTATGTCGTCCTTGAGTATGACGACCTCTTTCGCAGCCTTTTTCACCGCCTCTGCAGCCTTGGTATGCGCCCGCGTTGTCAGGAAGGAGTAAATTAGAGTATAGGTAGCTGGGCAGAATGAGTAAACGGAATCGGTGACGTCGAGGAAAGAGCTTACTTGCGAGATTGCCGTCCATGACTGCTGTAGGGCTAGTATTATACGAAGGGGAATACAGACAGCAGAAGAGCTGCACTTGCGGGTAAAGTTTTTCTTGCGCGAGGCGCTCGACCGTAAAGGGAAGAGAGTCCCACGACCCTGGTCATCGCTTGAGCTACGACAACGATGAGCAGCACAATCAAGGGAATCTCACAAGACGAAGTGAACTACGACGGGTCTGCGCTACGCGTCGCCATCGTCCATGCCAGGTGGAACAAAACTGTCATCGCGGCTCTCGTAGCTGGCGCAGTGGCGAAGCTCAAGGAGCGCGGTGTCAAGGAGAGCAATATCGTCATTCAGTCAGTCCCGGGTAGCTTCGAGCTACCCTTGGCGTGTTCAAGGTGCGTATTCACGCACAGACTCATGGCTCTCATCTGAGGATCTTTCGAGCAGGATGATTGCTGGGTCTCACGTCCAGGCGGGCTCAAATATCACCGACCTTCTCGGCGGGCTGAACTTTGGTGGAAACGCGTCGCGCTCCTCGACGCCCGCACCCCCCGTCGCCGTACCAATGCCCAACCAGGCATTCGACGCCGTTATCGCCATCGGCGTGCTCATTAAGGGCTCGACGATGCACTTTGAGTACATCTGCGACAGTGTCTCACATGCACTGATGAAGGTGCAGCTGGACACCGGTGTTCCGGTCATCTTCGGCGTCCTGACTGCCCTGACGGACGACCAGGCCTTGGATCGAGCTGGGCTCGGACGGGGAGAGAACAAAGGGCACAACCACGGCGAGGACTGGGGATTGGCTGCGGTGGAAATGGGCTCTCACGTCAGACGTTGGGCTGAAGGGAAGTTCGCATGAAACGCCGCAACGCGAGGACGGTGTAGAAATACAAACAACGGATAAATGTACAATTTACTTGCATGGAATGTAGTATCACACACAGTGAATATTGGGGGAGGTGGTGATAACACTCGCACCTGTTTACTTGGCGTCGTGCGTTTCAAGTCCAACGCTACAGCGGTCACCAGGGCGAACAATGCAACACCCGCGGATGTGACGAATGACATAGACTCCGTCACCCGTATCTTACCCATTTCTTATATTTTCTCTTCCATGTCCAAAGCTTGTCTCTAATCCGTCTCTTCTTCTTCTTGTCCACGTTTCCGCCGCCAGCAGTTCTTATCCCCTGACACCCAAGTGCTCATCATGAAGAAAAAGGTGAATATGCGAGCGCAGCCAACATATGGCGCACCACCGAATAACGCTCTGTCTAGGTCCTCCTCATGGGTGCCTCTGGCAGCGGGAAGACCTCGATGCGGTCGCTGATCTTGTATGTTATCGCATTTTTCGCTGCGCAATCTCCATGCTAAACACGCCGTTGTCACGCTAGTTCAAACAACCCAGCATCGTTGACAGCACGGCTCGGCGCAACCATCGACGTGGAACAGAACCATGTCCGCTTCTTGGGCGACCTTATCCTCAATCTATGGGACTGCGGTGGCCAGGACTCCTTCATGGACTCGTATCTCACCACGCAGCGCTCCACCATCTTCCAGCAAGTCGGCGTGATGATCTACGTGTTTGACGTTGAAACGCGGGAGATGAGCAAGGACCTGGAGTACTATCGGGACTGTCTCGACGGGCTGCGCCAATTCAGTCCGGATGCTGCCGTGTTTCTTCTCGTGCACAAGATGGACTTGGTGAGAGAACCGAGGCAGCCCACATTCGAGAAGAAGAAGAAGGAACTGCAGGAGGCTAGTGTCGACGGAACTATCTCGGTCTTTGGAACAAGTATCTATGATGAGAGCTTGTACAAGGTACACAATGATCTCCTTTATTTCTCCGTTCAGGACCCACGGCTTATCTCTTGCTTATCCGCCGGTAGGCTTGGTCGAACATTGTGCACACACTCATCCCAAACGCAGCCATCCTTTCACGGCACTTGACCACCTTCGCAGAAGCATGCAGCGCAACCGAGGTGATCCTCTTCGAGCGCACGACCTTCCTGGTCATCGCCACCTCCTCCGCGTCGTCGTCGTCGATTCAGTCCTCGTCCTCCCAAGATACGGACCCAGATAACCCTCATCAGCTTGCCTCGACCCGGTACGAACGCACCTCCGAGCTTGTCAAAGCCTTCAAGCACTCGTGCTCGCGTGTCCGCGAAGAATTCCACTCGCTCGAGATGGAATTATACGACTTCACCGCTGTTCTGGACGAAATGACGCGGAACACCTATGTAATGGTCGTCGTGCATGATCCTACAATAGGTGCACATCCAACTTACTAATATCTTGACTGCAGCTAATCATCCACACTCTAGAAACGGCGGCATTGAAGCTCAACATTCGCATGGCGCGGCACAAGTTCGAGGAGCTTCAAGGCGACAGCTTGGTATCATGAGACCCCAAAGGACCTATAGTTCTTTTCCCTCTTCGCTCAGTTTCCCTCTACATTATACCGTATCAATTATATTATCTACACATATGGACACGTAATAATATCACTCGCGCGTAGCTCAGCTTCTCTTGACACTCTCGTACCTTAGTCTTCTTTTTTTCCTCTGCTGTTTGTAGCTATCGAACGCACGCCGCTGTCTTCTGCCTTAATTTATCCTGAACTTCCAATTGTCACTAGACTGCACTTAGAGAGTTTTGACCTCGTTAACTTTATCGTATATCATTTTAAGCCCTATGTCACTTCATCCACGCACGAAGGGAAAGTCACTGGCGCCTTTTTCGCCAGCTCAGGCAGCCAACGAAAACGCACTAAATGACATACTGTGAAAATATAATTATTGAGAATACATATTCGTCTTCATGATATTTCCGATACAAGTACATGGTATACATAGATGTCTGACGCGAATAATAATAGCTATAAAATTAACTTGAGAGGGCGAATAGCGCCGCGCGTGTGCCCGGGGGCGGCTTGTAAAGTGTATGTTTCTCATGTTGCTCCAGGATCTTCTTCACCGCGCTTGCCTTAGTCCCGGACATCGGGAACGATTCCGAGCTCGATGAAGATCCTTGCCTATTCGACCGACTGAGACTCTTGGGAACGCCTCGCTGTGGCGTCGAGAAAGAATTCGGACCACCGGATCCGCGTAACGGGAAGGGCTCGCTGCGCCTTGGCTTTAATGCTTCTTGGTGAAGGGCGGAGGTTCTATAGACCAAAGGAGCCTGTGTGGTAAGGGGAAGTGAGGGGCGGGATCTCCTGGGTTCTGATGTCCCAAACTGACGGAGTATGTCATCTGGGTGTATGTCAAGCACGGCTGGGTAATCTAATCGAGGCACCCCTCGTAGGACGCGGTCAGTCTGGGCGTCGTCGGTGGCGAGGGAGTCGTGTCGGCTGTGGCTGCTTTGCGCATCAGGGTTCGAGACGGCACTAAAGTCATGTGGATCAGCAATGAGAAGGTCCGCAACGTCCATCTCCTCAAAGGTTTCTGCAGTGCGAGATATCGTAATGGCTTCGGCATCAACTGCCTCTCCCTCAAGATCTCCCTCTACAACTGGCTCCAAAGGTGCTTCCTCTCTCTCCTCTTCCTCTTGTTGGACTGCTTTCTTCTTCCGTTGCCTAGTCGGCAAAGCCACCATAACTGAAGGCTCCACGGAACGAGATCTCGAGCGAGTGTTGCGGTATGGGGCCGTTTCAGTGGCCGGAGGCGCGGGTCGGGAACTGGGACGAGTGGCAACCTTACGAGTTGCCACTCTCCCCACAGGTGGAGCGGAAGGCTGCGCTGCTCTGGAGGTAGAGGCGTTGTTATTACTAGTAGCATGTGTAGACGTTGCTCGAGGAACTGCTGCGTTCGATGCTCCACGCAGAACTCTCGTTGGGACAAGTGTGAGCTCCGGATTGCGAGACCGGCGGATTCGAGGAGACTGTTTCTGAGCACTTATTGGCTTAGCTTCCTCGTCATCACTCAGCTCAATGACCTCCTTGGCTTTGCTATTTGATGAATTCGTAAGATTCGGGCCACTAGAACGGGCGGCAGGATTTCTAGATCCAGAGGCGACAGGAGGAGTTGCTACAGGAGTTGCCCGAGTAGGAAGCTGCAGTGCCGCAGTAGAATTTCTCTGTGGCTCGGATTCTAGAGTATTGACTAGAGTAGGGGAAGGAGTGTGCTCCTCGCTGAATGGTCCACGGCTATTCATAGAGATATCCATTCCATCGTCATCGTTGGCGGGGTTTGGCTCAGAATGTCTCATCATTCGCTGTCGTTTAGACGGAGGTGCTGCAGGAAGAGAATGTCGTCCGTCTCCTTGCCGTCTGCGTTTCTGTTGCGGATCGATTGTTCGGCGTTCTTGGTTGACGAGATTGTTTACCTCCTCCACTTCCTCCACTTCCTCCTCGTCCATGTCCATGTTCTCTGGCTCCTCGCCCTCTCCTTCCTCGTCATCCTCGGGGCCTCGTTGCTGTGGCCCCTGTCTCCGGTTCCCAACACGACCTCGTCCCCCCTTACCTAGCCTCCGGTCCCGATGGTAGAGTTGTTTATCAGTCGGGTCCACCAGAGCCGCAATCTCTTTGATCCTTCGGTCGAACCTAAGGACATTCTTGTTGTAACGATTTCGCCATGATTCCCAGGTATGTCGCTTTACCCATTTGTAGTCGTCGGGTCTAACTTCGGACTTTGGAGCAAATAAGAACCCATATGCAATGATAACGGGAGATGCGTACAAATTCCACAAGGTCTTTATAGATTTCATTCCCTCTGCGACCACCAGAGCCTTTTTTAGGAACTGTTGTAGCAAGATACTGACACAGTCGGTCATCATCTTCGGCTGTGAATTCTACCCTGTGATGGTGTAAACACATTGTGCATGTAAGCAATAAGCGATGCTAACCTGTAGCCTAACCGACCACCCATCCCTTTTCTTTCCCTGTCTCGATGCTGGAATCTCTGGTGTTTGATGCAGTTCGATACGAAAGTCTCCGATTCAACATGAATGTTCCGCAGACCAGGATTAGGATCCACGTCATACGATCGCTGAAGAATATCCCGCTGCTCGTACATGGTATCGACAAGAATTGTGTCAGCACCAGTGTGGGACTCAAGCACTGTTCCTCCATGGTTCTGTGAGGGGGCAAACTAAGCAACATATATTTGAAAACTTAAGGGGGAAGAAACCATACTTCGATATCCCTCGTGAGATTGGCTATCTTGAAGCGATTTTTGATACTCTTGTGGATAAAAAAGCCGATTGGAAACCCGAATTCGGGATCCACAAACAGCATCGCAGGATTGAAGGCATCCTCGGGAGAATTAGCCCGAGGCATTTAGTTCCTGGGCTGCCCAAACTGGGTGCTTAGAGTCGCGTGTAGTTCAACGGTGCTTGTTGAAATTGAAGCTGCAGGTAGGACGACTTTGAGGCTTGGGCAATAATGTTGCCAATAGTAGGAGTTGGAGTCTTAGGATGCTGAAGTTCAAGTTCAATTGAACCCGCGCTTAACATCACGCGCTCGTGATAAAGATAGTTACTGTCACACCACTATATTAGCCACTATGTTTCTTGTGTTTGGTAGCACTCTCAAAGCCAAACAATACAGTTATCCACCATCAGATGTGACAACAAATCACGATCTGACTTCGTTCTTCACAAAACCACTCTGGCTACCGAGTTGAAATTTGCTGCATCTGAAAGCTACATATCATATCTATTTAGAATACCTTTTGTATGTTACATGTATCAGCCAATAAATTTTCTATTCAGTATTCTTTATGGTGTGTCCATTTTCTATTATTATCACTCACTATTACAACACCAATTAAGCTGCTCTATCAGCTTTTTCGATTGTTCTTGCATTCTATTCTACAGAATATGAGTCTCGTAAATATTAGCATAAAGATCCAGCATCTTATTTATGAAAGATTTCCTGGAAAACTAAGTAATACTCATGGCAATTTGCTTGCAATGACAAAATCCGAGAGAAAATAATAGGAAAACAATACATAGCACTTGGAACCTTGCAGGTATTGTGGAATTTTTTGTCCTAAATGAAGCATAGTGAATGTGCAGGAAGGATTCATATCTTATTTACCCCATAAGTTGAATCTATCAGCATTTAGCAAAGCTTTAATATTTGTCTCAGGAACAAAATTCACAAAATTTCCACCAGTGTTAAGAAAATTCTATGATTCGGAGAGGGGAAATTTTTTAAAAAGACAGATGTACATATGCATTACACTTCTAAGTCCAATTGCCAAAAAGAATTGAACCGTTACATTGATTCCCAGTGGAAGAACGAAATCAAATCATGGATATAACAGTGAGTGATTGTAACGTCTGATGGTGGGTAACTGTACTGATTTCAAGTCGGAGTGACAGATTCTAGACGAGAAGACCAGAGCCTAGAGGCTGTAGAGACTTCGTTCTTGAAACCATCTGTCTCGTAATTCTGCTGCCCATAATCTGCAATGTTGCAAATTCTGTAACACATAATGGAGCAGTACAGTATACTACTACGATAACTTCTTAATTCAAGAAAGGTGAGAGACTCAGGGTATATGTGGAGAACTGCGTATCGGAAAGGTAGCGCTTCAAGAAAATAAGGAGAATGGATCATTATTTTATGATACCCAGACTGAAAAAGAATTGGTCAAAATTTCAGGTGAGAAAATAAAAGGACTTACATGCGAGAGCAATAACAATATACAGAGAAAGCAACCTAATATATGCGAGGCACGGTTAGACCAGAGCTATTGAATAAGGCATCGGATACGTACATAAGCCCTTCCATATAGTTGGACTTGCCATCCCTGCTACTGCGTTAGTATAATTCAATGGTCCACAACTACAACAACGTACTGGATAAGGGTGTTGACCAGTAGTACGGAGACAAAGAGGATGATGGTCTGCAATCAAAAGTTCAACATCAATTGCATAAGACTTGTCTTCGCGGACACCATACCTCGAAGTTAGCGAAGAATAATGTGAGTTCATGACCGGAACTATTGAAGAAGTCACATTTAGCGCGTGCGGACTAGCGTAATACAACTCACATCCAGCCGACGATGACCAAGAGAGGAATAACAAAGGAAGAGATTTGCTATATTGCAAGCTTTCGTCAGTTTCAGGCTGAGATTCAGGTCACAAATACTTACGATAGAGCTTCCAACGCAAATTCCAATCGTCAACTCCATCTTATCCTTCATAGCCATCCATACCGAGGTGACATGCTCAGCGGCATTTGCCTACAAGAGAGTGAGAAAAGGGAATGGTGCTGGACTGAAAAGAAACTCACCACAATGGGGAGTAGGATGAGACCGATGAAGGCTTTGGGAATATGATAGCGTTCCGCGGTTTCTTCGATAGAAGCCACCACTAAAATCGTTATTAATAACCAGTGGATGATATAATAGAAGAGAAACACACGATAATCGGCGCAGAATGACGTGATAACAGTAACTCCCAGGAGTCTGGATTGTACGATGTTAGATCTTTACGTTCAGGTCATTCAGTCAATTAAAACCTACGCCACAGCTGCAGAAAGGACGTTCATCTTTGCCGGCTCCTCCTCGTCATCTTTTCCAACTTCTTGGAACAAATCGGTGTGTGTTTTCAACTGTGTTACCAATGTTAACTTCAAAGAGAACTATAAAAATCCACAACTCACCTGGAAGAAGAGATATGCGCAGTAGACAACAAGAAGCAAGATGGAGGTGCCTCTTGAGATAATCAACAAGCCACGTTCGCCTTCGGGATCTAAGCCTGTATTCAGTGCTGACAAAATCGAATGCGTCCCGTCATCGCCACCTAGTCCCGGGTTCGCTTGCGTGCTGTGATAAGCAGCTGGTATAACCAAAGCTGTGGGAGTTCCAGGAGGCCAAATTAGATACGTATCTCTGCGATGATTGCTACACGGTTTACGCACTGATGCATGCCAAGGTCATCAGCTAAGGAACGGTGTTAATAAATAAAAATAAGCACAACTCTGAGAAGAACGAAGCATACGGAGCTTGAACTAAAGGGAGTTTCATGAGTGGATATGTAGGAAAGGGTATATCAACTGAACTTACGCCTGCGCGGCGGTTTGCTGGAAGAGACTTTCTTTCTGCTTGATTCCAGCTGTTCCCGAAGTTACATGAGTGGCAGCTATAACCACATTGATATCGCACCTGCAAGGAAAGAGCACCCCAAGACTAGCAGAATATTGGAGAGAATGGAGCCAAGCATCTGCAGTTTAGTTAGAATAAACAAGACGACCGAAAAAAAACGGGTTCTAACGGAAGTTTGCACGATACGAATTTCATCTAGGAAATAAAAACATGAATGAAAGCCCCATAAAGTGAACGAGAATCTGCTTACCTTGAAGGAGAGCAGCAATTCCAACAATAATTTCCACCGCATTGCCAAAGGAAGCATTAAGGAGACCAGCAAGAGTTTGCCCGAGTTTAGTCGACATTTGCTCAGTGGCTTCTCCCAGGAGCTAGAATAATATGAGCTTACATTGTATATGAGTGGCCACTGAGTAGGCTCACCTTTGCCAAAGGGACTATTGCGAGGAAGCTGAATGAAAAGCGTAGAGCAGCATCCCAGTTCAGATGGTGCGCCAATGCACTTAATGGCACGAAAATCAAAAGAATATTGAAGTATGTGCCGAATACAAAGAATTTATAGGACGCGAGCCAGGATGGTTCCCCTTCGGCTTTCACCAGCACAGCAAACTTCTGGAAGAGATTCAGCTGTCGATGAGGTTGCTCGTCGACTGTACCATTGGCACCATTAGTGGAATGCGAATGGGGCAGAAGAGGAGCCCGTTCAGAGGACATGGTGGCTGGGGGATTTAAGGAGCGTGGAGGGAGAAAAATTATGTGGGACCCGAATGAGACCTTGTATACAAGGGACGAGGAGGTTAGTGCTGAATTCAGGAGCGGAAAGGCGGTGCTAGATTTCGCTTGGCGCGATTGCAGGCACGTGCGCTGCGTCATCTGTTATGCAGGGCCGGCGGGTTACACACCTTACCCCACATTTTGTCATGGCTGTGAATCTGCGGCTTGAAATCGCGAAAAAAAAAAAAACCCTGTCAAGTTATTATCTACCTACTGTCGATCTCGTCGGCATTTGACTCCAGCGCCCCCTCCTCCAGATGGGACACGTCTCCATATTGCACGACCACTCCTCTCCGGTTCTCTCCAACTTCTATGATGGTCACTGACGAATTGAAGCATTTCGATATCGCAATGCCCTCTGCGCATCGCGCTTTCTGGCTTTGTATTAGGGTCCTCACCAGCGTTCCGATGAAGCCCCCATGTGTCGTGACCAAAATGTGGTACGGCTCTTCTCTGGGAGGCATCGACGTTATCTGTCCAATCACTGTTCTTTTCCACCACGACACAGCCCTAGCAGCGAAGTCAGTTCCAGACTCTGCGCTATTGTCCGTTGAAGCCGCTATTCTTGCTCCGGGGGTTATGACGTTGCCTTGAAGCATCCCCATGTACTATGCAGACTCGAGTTACTTCGTTTGTCACTGACACTGGGTTAGTCGTACCCACCCTTTCCCGCAGCGCATCTTGCTTATGAAGTCGGACTTCCGGATGATATACAAGTATAGCTTCTGCGGTCTAAAGCACCTCAGTTGCATTCTCGATTACGGCGGCAGAAATTACCTACTGTTGTTGCTCTGCCAAGATCACTGCTGAATGCCAGGTCAAACGGGATCGTTTCCAGAGCCTTGGCTACAAGGCGGGCTTGGTTTACACCAGTGTCATTCAAGGCTGTGTCCAGTTGGCCTTGGATAATGTGGTTCTTGTTTGCTTCGGTCTCTCCGTGCCGGACGATATAGATTCTCGCTTTGATAGTCATCGCAATACCGGCATACGTCGGCGAATGGATAGAGGATGCTGTGCGTACTGCGGATGTGTATCTTCACCGTTTCCGCAATGAATAACCTTAACCCTATTTTTATCGTGTCTGTACGTGAAGTAACACACTTGCTTGGAAAGCGCGTGACTTGAAGAAAAAATAAAATAGTCTGAATTGCCAAGTCTGAGTCTGCTCACTGCAGTGAACTAACTGTCGCCTTGCGTCGACTGGGACCTTGCTTGGTCTTGCGCAGGATGCAAACTGCGATAGAGCGGCGAAACGCGACTGAATTCAGCAGATATAACAAATAAATATACAACCCCGTGGCCATACATGCTAGTCTCCAACACGTAGTAATACTATCACTCATCAGACTCATCGCCTCCATGAGAGCTCGCCACGTCGCTAGATGCATCTTCGTCTTTCTTCTGATTACTGGCTGAAGACGCAGCGGCGAATCCAGCGAGCACACTGGACGCGCTGCCTCCATTCGCGGCGTTTTTGCCCTGAGACTGTTTCCACGCATGCGCCATTTGCAAGAACTTGAATGACGTCGGGTTGGCTTCCCGTTCATCGTCTGCGAACACCAAATCCCAGTCTAAGTGAAAGAGAGTGTTAGTCCCATGTGTGAAGAGCAGGCCATATTAGACGTGCCTTCCACTGTCTGACCAGTCTCCTGGTCGACATGCCGCCGTTTGCTGACAATAGGCATCATGCCCTGTACCTTGGCCACGTCGTCGGCGCTGCCATGGTTTTCTTCGAAGGTCTTCCATACCTCCAGCAGGGCAACACGCTAAACCACTCGTCAGAACAGTGAACAGTATCAGCATCAGCAAATAAAACGTACCTCGCTTTTCAGTCCCTTATTCTTGAGATCCTTATAGCCCCTCTCAAATACAGACCTCGCAACAGCTGGGTCGCCAGGTACCATCTTCCTCTCCTTCTCTTCCTCCTCATCTTCCTCCTCTTCCTCCTCTTCCTCGCGCTCCGCCCTCGGAACGGGTATAGGCTCCGCCTCAAACATCGCGTACGAGATCCACACCTTCACGTGCCCACTGAGCGCGATGAGTCGCTCGTACAGTGCGCGAGCGGTCTCGCGCTCGCCCTCCTCGATCTCGAAGTCGATATAGGCCTTCCAGAGCAGCTCGGGCATAGAGAGCGGAGACTGAGACACCCCAAGCTCGAAGATGGCGCGCGTGCGCGCAAAGTCTTGTAACTGGGCCTCGAGCTCGGCGAATTTAATCCAGGCGGGGGAGTTGGCGGGGTCGGACTGGATTGGAGAGCGTGAGTTGAATTATTGGAAAGAATGGGTAATGATACACATACCTCCAGGTATTTCTCGTATAATGTTCGAGCACGATCGAACTCGCGTAGCTGGTAGCACAGCAGTCAGTAATCATGCAAGTTTGAACGCAAAAGGTCAGCAGGCGTACCTCAATCTCCAGCTCGATGTACCCCTTGAACAAGGCTTCCTTCGGACACATCCCAATCGCCGTGCCCAAAATCTTCCTCGCAGCAGGCAGATCCAGGCGCCTGATCTCGAATCGGGCATACATCAACCACAACTTCGCGAACGTGAATTGCTTGTGTGGTACCAGCTGGAGAGCAGTCTTGTAGATCTCCCGTGCACGTGTATAATCCTAGAATGGGACATGGGTATCGCAAGTCAAAGAAAGTCAGCGACGACGTACCTTCGTTTCAATCTCCTCGAATAGGGCATAGTCTAGCCACAAGAATATATACCGCCTCCAATGGCGCTTTTCCCTCCCAGGTGGAACCTGTGCCACGGCACGCTCATATACTTCCCGGACCTTCCCTGCTGCTGCCTCGACCTCCGCAGGCGTGGCACCCTCGTCCTTCAGATCACGGTATGCGCCCTCTTCGAGGCGCGCGTAGTCGAACCAGATATCATAATTCCGCGCGTCATGTGACACCTCCTCTTCGTACTGGATGCGCCGCTTGCCGAGAACAGTGCTTTCGAGGGTATTGCGCGTCCCATGCTGTTTTTCAAACTTCGTGTAGGAGGCGTACAGTCCTGCAGATTTTGACCGCGGAATGCGGGAGAGGGCAAACTAAAAGGAGGTTCAGTTTGAATAGCTATAGACCAGATGGAGAGTGCTAACGCACCCACCTTATATATCACACGCGCACGCTCATACTCCTTCTGCCTGGTCTCCATCTTCGCAAAAGCGCTGAATACCGCCTGCGCCTTCTCCACCTGCTCCTCCTCGTCCCCATAGAACTCCAGCGCCGTCTGGAACACCTCACGCGCCTTGTCCAAGCGTCCGCGGTCCTCTTCGAACTTGCCCCACTTCACCCACACTCGCGGCTCAGGCCTGACCCCAACCCATCTCTCATAAATCGCACTCGCACGGTCAAGCTCCTGATACCGCTCCTCGAGCTTGATGTACGCCTGCCACGCCTTGTCATCCGGCTCCCACTGCATCCAGCGCTCGAAGACTTGCCGTGCCCCGGGGACGTTCTGCAGCAGCTCCTCCAGGTAGACGTACTTATACCATAGCTGATCGACGCGTGGGAGGAGGGTGACTGCGCGGTCAAAGAGGTTGCGCGCATGCTGCACGTTACGGGATTTGAGCTCCATTTCGGTGTAGGAGAGCCAAAGCTGGATGGAGCGCGGGTCGACGTCGAGCGCGCGCTCGAAGACGGAACGGGAGCGGGCGAATTCATTTTGGGATGCCTGGGGAGCGGTTGAGGATCTGGATGAGGAGAGATGATAGAAGGTAACTACGTACCTCCCAGTTGGCATACTGTAACCATTCTTTTCTGGAGACATGTAAGTATCGTAGACGCAAGGTAAACTGAAGTGAATACGCACATGCTCCCCCTCGTTCTTCGTATACGCTCCTCAAATTCCTTTCGCTTCCTTCCTCGGTACTCATTAAGCTCCTCAAAATCTTCAACCCTCTGCTTGGGTGCACGGAATGCAGACTCCTGTCGCTCTTGTGCCTACAAAACAAAGGAAAATGAGCCACTGAATTCATTTATATACACCACATGGATAACATACCTCCCGGAGAAGCTGCTCCGCTGTGATCTACGAGGAGAAACAGACAGTCGTCAGTTGATCGAACAGGGTTCATCTTTTGGCCTTGACATACCTGAATCGCGGCGGGTGCCCGATTCTTAATCCTGGTTCTCGTATGAGTACCTCTTTATTATTATTATGATACAATGAAAAATACCTGGGAGCGCGGCCGTCCTGCATTATGAACGAATATAACGATGAAAAGGCAACTCACAATAAGGTGAGTTGGTTGCTGCAAGAGCTTCTGGAATAAATAAGCGTAAATAGAATTTCCACAGTTTACGTGACTATTTATTGTGACATTTCTTGGATATTTCCTATTTCTGCATTGTGCAGATTCTTAGTCATTTTTTGCAACGGCCTTGGAAGCTCGTGTAGAAATAACTAATGCCAGCCATTCATTAATATTCATTCCCTTCTTATTTTATGTTTTCAATTTCAAATTTCCTTAATTGTTCCGGAGTGCTGAGGCCTCACATGGATAGTCCTCGAATTGGTTGAAGTTCCTACATTACTTTCAGAGTGAAGTCATCTCAAACCTAATTACTCTACGATGATCTCAGTGCACCGTGTAGTTTTGTGTGGACTGTACCTTCGAGGAACCGTTATAAGTGTGCACATTTAGAATGCCTCCAATGGACGCAGTCTATCATCGCATACGTTGTACAAAAATATGGAGTATTGGATACACGAGATAATTGTCCGTTCTGCCCATGCTGCCCCAACAAGACAACTATAGAAGTCTGTTGTAATCCCTAGATTCACAAAAATAAACGTCTAATTCATTAGAATCAATCCAGCGCAGAAAAATCCTTTCACAGAAGAGCCACGATCTCCGTAGTAACTGTTCTGACACGATCTTCTGGGAAGGTGGTCGGGAGTGCGCGCATACATTGGGACACCTCGCCGATTTGAGCATCGTCCAGTATAATACTGCTGCTCTTGATCTCATGAACCTAGTTGCTTTACATCAGTATTGGATGTATACTTAGTTGCTCAATACGCACTATGTTACCAAGCGCGACAAGCGCACGGTACACCGCTTCGGAGTCCGTAGTTTCAGATTCCAACACCTGGTTTCTTCTATTAGGATTATCATTAAGATAAGGTGGCGCTATCACGTACCCGAAGGATAAGCGTGAGATGCTGGTTACGGCGTGTAGCATCTAGGGGGGAGCGGAGTGTAATACAAGATACACTGCAGTAGATGAGAAATACCATCCTAAATAAATAATAAAAATGACTCACTTAAATAACACCGTAGCTAAAGCCACACGCTGCGTCTTATTCAATGCGGTGTACGGCACCTGGCTCAAGGCCTCGAACACCTGCCAAGGAAAATGTAAGCAACAAAATACATTGGAGTAGAAAGGCGTAAAAATAGCTGTATCTTACCTGGCCTACCCAGGCACCATCAATTGGGGTTCCTTCTTGAAAGGCGTTGCCCAAAGTCCGCAGGAGTAGCAATATGTTAGTTTCTCTTGGTTTTGACAGCGGGAGTGTCCAAGGAGAAGTCCACTCCGCAGCCTTGAATAGTGCTTCGAAGAAGCGAACTTTAAGGTTGGAGTCATTGAACGCGTCTGGACAGAAACCGATTAAGAGGCGGCTCAAATCGATGACTAGCATAGAGAGAATTAGTCATGCACTCGAATAGGACGTCAAAGATGGCAAACAGTACCTGGGAAACGTTGAGAGGGTGGCCATCGATCAAGTATTTGGATGATGGCTTCCACATGGGTGGAAGTTAGAGTACTCGAAGGACGTCGCGGAGGCGAGGATGTTACTTGTGTTAAGTAACTAAAGGCTTCATCGATTGCAGTGATTTCATCTGGATACATCGCAAACGAAGAAGTAGACTGATAGAGGTTACAATGATTCTTCATATAGGACATATAGGCACTCACAATTTCGTGGCGAAGGGCCTCATCGAACTGGAAAAGCTTTCCTTGCATAGCGGATACATTGGCTTGTTTGAAATTCGCCAGTTTCGCCTAATTTAGTGTGAACTAAAGGTTGTTTATTCGAGAGAGGAAGACCATACCACTGGCAGAATTTTAGGGACGGCAGGCGGCACCGAGGGTTGTGGGGTTCCAGAATATCGAGAAGCACCGGTGAAAGGATCCATGTAGCCGGAAGATGGTGGTTGCGGCAAGCTTGCCTGGGGAACTGCTCTATAACGAGACGCTCCAGTGAAAGGGTCTGCATATTCTGATGGAGCGGTGGTGGGGGCGGAGCTCGCTGAGCTTCGATAACGTGAAGCACCTAAAGAATGACTTAGCATCACGTGGATAATAACATGAGGAATAGGAACCTGTGAACGGATCGACATAATCTTCCCCACCAGTACCGATATTGACGCCTGCGGTATTTCTTTCGATGAACTTGACAACCTCGTCCAAGTAGGTCAGCGGGAGATCGTTGCTCTGTAAGAAACGTTGCGCGGCGCTATACGGATTTTCTACCAGAGACATGTCACTGGGGTGCAAGCTTCAAGAGTTGGCGAAGATAATGCTTACCTGTAACGTTATAAGGAAGCTTCAATGGTGGTACACCATCCTGGATATCGACGTCGAAGACATAGTCGTATTCTTTGCCCTGGTATAGCTGCTTCCGTCCTTGACCGACAGCGTCTACGACATCTCCTATCTTTTGCCATAAAAAGCTAGCGCTGTCCCACTGATGATCATTTATTTGAGCAATTTTCATGTAAAATAGAATATGCACATACCTGGTAGGCTTCCACGATATCTCCCTTTTTAATCATCTTCACTTCCCCTGATTTTTTCCCTTTGACAGTATGAGTGTAGGAAGGAAACAGAATACGACTGTGAAAATATACCCGGTGCATTTAGAGCTTCAGGACCTGGAAGGTCACTTTTCTTCACATCTCCTACTTGCTGGGCGGGTAGAGCCTGACTGGCGACCTTGGCATCATATTCCTTCAGATCGTTCTCGGAGGCCCAGCGTTCTTCAGATGCACTAAACACCCGTACAACCCCATCGCTACAGCCACTGACAATGTCGCCATTGGGCATAGTAGAGACAGCCCATACTGAGATGGCTGGGTGTACAATGGTCTGGGATAATTCTCCGTCTGAGACAAAGGGAAGGGTACACGCCATGAGCGAGAGCAGAAAGTGACAAATCACTACGAACTTACCTTGCCAGACGCGAACTGTACGATCCTCACCCCCGGAAACTATGTTCCCATCAGGAAGGACTGACAAGCTGTAGACGAATGATGTATGTCCCGATAAAGTGTACACCAAGTCGCCTCCTAGCGTCCAGACACGGATCTCACTTCCAAATATTGTAAACATGCATACAGGTTTATAATCTGGTAGACTTACCTATCATTGGAACAGGAGGCAAAGCCGATGTCGGGGACTAGCGCGAGACCTCGGACTGCATCTTGATGGCCAGTATACGTCCGCATTTCCTTATGCTGGTGCCACAGCTTGATGGTTTTATCAGCAGACGCTATACACGTTTCATCTACCACTGAATCTGCTGACATAGGAGGACTGCACGTACCAGACAAGAACTGTTCATCATCAATCGCCAGAACGGCCCACACCGATTGCTGATGTCCTTTCAAATCGTATGCCAATGAGAATTTCTTCCAAACCTTGGCTGTTCTAATCGTGGTGTGAGAATCAGAAGAGCTAAAAAGTGAATAGACTTCACTTGTCCCAAGAGCCGGATATAATTGTCCCGCCGCTGGTCACATCCAATGCGCAGACATTCTCGGTGTGGCCAAGGAGCGAGAAATCCGGGTCATCCTTTGCAGAAGAAAGAGAGAACACGTTGATAACGGTGTCTTGTCCACCAGTTACAGCATAGCCTTTAAACATCTCAATGATCGTCTGTGTTACAAGCTCAGCATGAGCACATACCTTTCGGTGCATCTGGGGTAGGTGATATATACGCGACGGAATTAATGTAACGATTCCCCGCTCGCAAAACCGTGTCAGGAGAGAATTGAGAAGCTGGGGAAGATCGTTGCCAGGAGATCGCGGTTGAATCACGGGAAGCTGAGAGGATAAGGTCGTTCGTAGGTGTGCTCAGAGCCCGAACCTGGAGAGTTGATGAGAACGGCAATATGGTCGCGAAGGCTACTCACATCTGAAGTATGGGCTGTCAAGGTGGCTGACAGCTTGTAGGGCATCTTCGCGTGATTATAGTGGACTAAACAAGTGTGTATTGCCCGTGTTGAGCACTTGGTAGATTGGTAGGAGCCTCAGAAATCCGGAGTTAGTAAGTGGAATGGGGGAGATCAATCGTGTCTGGCCTCCTTCATTGACTCTAATTATAAACACTAGTAACGTAATTATGTCGAACACGCGTACACTTCGCTGTGGCCACCACATCTTTCATGTGTCGCGCGTATTCTTATAACTAGCTCTGATCGTGAAAGGCAAGTGAAAGGTACGCATACCTGCTGATGGAACAGAATGACATTTCAGAAGTGTGCGCAGACAAGATGTCTGTATATAGCTAAACACATAGTATTTTCTTGCAGTTATTGCATGTACGATTCGGCAGAATATCATGATACATCCTGAGAATTCACTTCATACGATTCCAGTAAATTTATCGGCATAAGAGGTAACTTCACACAGTGAGCATTGAAATGTCTATGTCGCTAAACTTATCGTAATAGGACTGTACCGTGCCGTGTATGTATTGGACCGTGTAACAGGACCGACTTCCTAGTACTTCTTCATCAGGTATCGTGCAAATATGAAAATGTCAGAGTGAACGCCGAAGAGCCAGTGAGTCATGATACTCTACTATGGAAGTAAACAACTATGTCGGAAGACATAATGCAAATTTCTTGATACAAGGTATATTGATGAATATACTTAGCTGAACAGCCGTTGTAGTATAAAGGCTATAAAAAATGTGCACCACGCTAACGAGCCCAAGCTGTTGTAGTACGCAACAGTCAGGAGATACGGAGGTGTAGTCTATGCCTTGCACCATTACTTCATCTCCTGCGAGGTCCTCCTGGTCGCTTCAAGTCAGTCATTGTGGGTTGTGACAAGGATGTAGGACCATGAGGGGATGAAAAGAAGAGAATTGGTCTGGAGATCGGTTTTGTTTCTGGCTATTTAGGGCCGGTCCGGTTCCTCGACCGGATCAGGTTCGGCCTACTATCGGAGAGTAGGAGTCCACTCTTTGAAAAGTTAACTGCTCGTTCGGCTCTGAAGCTTGACCCAATGACAGTCATCGCGACCATTGACGGACTAGTGCACGGATCCATTGCGCACTATTACTATAGTAATAGTGATATCGTCCACTTCAAAATACTATATAAATGGACCTCACGACACAAATTTAAACCCGATGTCTTCAAGATTCTCATAGGATACTATATAGCAAATTTATTGGCGCGCAAACTTCATCTGCTAGCCTATCGAAACTTGATCAAAATCGTTAATATGAATGTGTAGTATTTATGGTACAACAATTTGGAACGAAAAGATCTGCTATCAATCGACTGCGAGCCATATGGCAAGAAGCTGCAAGAAGCCTGTCGAAGAAGACTTCCACCCAACACCATTTGGTTCTACTTCAAGCAAACAGCTTTGAATGGAATTCCAAGTTAGACATGTAGAAAGATAATGACCAAATTAGTCATTTTATCCGAGGAATGCCATTGCTCCGGGCCCGGGAATGCGTCGATGATATTTCGAGAAGGTTAAGCCTCTCGCGCCAGCATTATGTTCGGCAGTAAAGGCCCCTGTAAATAATGGATGTACAGTTGAATGTCTAATAATGCATAGTCTACCTATGCATATTTCTAATAACGCACAGAATTTTTCGAAGAAAAAAGGTCAGCTCCAAGCAAAAATCCGACCTGATAACGCATAGGATTTCTAATATTGCATAACAATTTGGTGGCACCGACGTTATGGGTTATTAGATAGTCTACTGTATATATAAATGTGTGGAAGCGAACTGTTGAGTTGTTGGCAACAAGCCTGCAGGAACACTGTTTCTCCTATACAACCAGCTGCCAGTGCCGATCATATGTATATAGAAGGTCGAGAGGATATTCTGAGCTCGAAGGAAAAATAATGAGATCTGGGGTCAATCTCACCGATATAGATATTAGATCTTTCCAGCGGTGTCCAGGGAATAGGATGAGTTCCCGTGTAAGCCAAGTCGGGGATATCGCAAGCTTCTCAATGAAGTCGATATGCAGTTGAAAAATCGCCGATCTCATAAGCTTTGCTACTCTATTAATGCTCTATTAATAGAGGAGTCAAAGTTGGCGATTCATGGCCAATCCTGACGCTGATTGTTCTCCAATTTTGACATGTAATCACAAATGCCACATTATACATTTGCGCCAGAGGTTCAGGCCCAGAGGCCCAGGATGTCTCTGTGTCGAACGATAGTTCTAATCAAGCCGGCGAAATGATTTGACAGAGCAAGGTTGGATTAAAATATCAAAGAACAGAGCACAAAGTTATACGAACATGAAACCGTATGAGCTGATAGAATGCCATGCAAGTTCGAAAGAAAAGTTCCAGACAGCGAACGATTAGAGGCGCACTTCCATCCACACGAAAAAAAATTACAGCAGCAAAGTTTCCAGTAGCAAGCAGCAGAATAAGTAGCGTCCACACAATCGGAAACAGATACCAAATTTACTCTGCGAGGTCCACGCCAGCAGTGATAGATATTTTGACCTTCTTTTTTGGTCGCGTCACAGGATCAGCTCCAAGCGCAGTTCCAGTTCGCTTTAGTCCACCCTCTTGAGAAACGATGGGAGCCTGAGTTTCCTCGTCTTGTGTTTGTGTCTCGTTATAAGCGATCTCTGGAGAAATGCCAGATTGAGGCACGGGCAGGGCAATGAAAGTAGGAGGAGCAGGCGCTAGGTTGTTGCGCGATTTCAAGTTATTCTTCTACATCCGCCGTTAATTTAATTATATGCGACAGTGGAGAAACGAACCAAATCAGATAGCCCCAGCAGTTGACTCTCGACTTTCGGGGTAGGATCAAAGTACTTTGAATACTTGGTACTAGTCTTCATGAGTTGATTAAAGGCATATCGAGGTTTCTGTACGTTTTTGCGCGGTCTCGGTTGTTTTGCCTTCGTCTTGCCTTTATTTTTGCTCCTAGTAGAAGTGGTTGTCGTGAACCCGAGTTCATCAAGTGTTGTTATCTGCTCGACGACAAAGCCTATTTATCGGCATGTTAATAATGGATGCTCAAAAAAAAAAACCACCGCATCACCTTCGTTTTCTAGTCGCCTCATAAGTTGACGAGTGAGAGCATTATCGCCACCTATAGTATAGTAGGTTAGATATGGCTAACGAGGTCTTTGCTAACCTTCTCACCAAATGACTTCGCAAAATCTGCAAGCTTTCCAGTCTTTTCCCTTTCCGCCACTTTAACAGCCCTCCTGAATGAATAAGAATACCAAATAAAACATTGCGCGACAGAAATAAACTGCTCATACCTAAACAAAGCGAGCTCCTTGAATTTGGCGATCATCTTCGGGTAGAGGTCAACTTTAAGCAATTCCCAAGACAGGTCTGCCCGAACTCTGCAATCGAAGCAGATGAATTTCGAAGGAATCCTCTCATCTTTTACAGAGTGATAGCTACGACAAGCTCCAATTGAATATCAGGAATGGGGACGGGAAAAAAATTACGTACCCCATACACCTATAACGGAACAAAGTTAGCTTTATACTCTAACGGGGTAGGTTTTTTTTGACAAACCATAGATGAAACCATCGGCCACAACCGCCTTCGCAGAAACAACTTGCATCCTCGATCTGCGGGAATAAGTGCACACCGGGAGGTTAAGGACAATTTGGGCTCACTGATACGCCGCAGTCACACTGCAATCCATTATCGACCATGATTGACTTAGTAATCTTCTTTGCACTGCTACCTGCAGGAGTCTCGGAACCCTCGTCAATACTATAGACCTCCTGCTCGGGTCCAAAGGACTGGATAGATTCAGCATTCTGAGAATCCATATCCAGGTCCCTTTGAGTCTCCACGTCTATCGTGAAGCCATTAGCAGGAGCTCGAGGAATAGAGAATAAATACAACCTAGCATCTTACAATCGTCAACTTCCACAATACGCGCAACAGCGTTGGATTTCAAGATTTCTGCGACTGGCTCTGGTGCTGAAACGGATGCATTGGTCATGGAAGACAGCACAGAGGTGGGGTCCGATGATGGGAGCTCATCAGAGCTCGCAAGTCCGAGAGTAGTCGAAGACGTCTCGTCGCAGAGGTTGGATGGCGAACGACTAGGCGAAGGAGATGACAAACTCATTTCCTGAGTGGCCATGGTCAGAGGTTGTGTCTCCTCGACCGCGGAGCGATCCAGGGCTGATTCGAGGTTCTGGGAGGAGGCAATTGTGAGGAATGTACACATAACTGAAGGTATGAGGACGCTCACTATCTCCTTTAACCGTGTAGGAACGTCTTCAGATTCACCACCGAAAATCGCTTCACTGCCTCTTGCAGCTGGAGGAAGATTTTCTATTTCGCCATCGCCATTCCTTATCCCGATCGGAATACCGAGACATGCAATCATATCTGGGTCCTTTACCTTCCCATACCGTCCATCGGGTTGTCTGACGTATTCCGGGTCGTCCTCTCCCTCAGCATCAGCATCTCCGAGCTCCAAGTCCTCCTCAACGGACCAAACAATGTTCCTAGATTCAGCGTCTCTGTTCTGCTCCTCTGCTTGCTGAGCTCTTATAACAGCTTCCTGAACTGGAGTGAAGGCAAGTCGCACGAATGGATTTGATGTAATTCCTGTGAATGGGGCATGGTCGTGTTCCGTAGTAGATGGCAAATATCCCGCAATGGATGCAACGGTGAGATTCACTCTAGAAAGCGATCAGTTGTCAGAAACAGTGATGAGCTTGATGACCCACGAGTGATGTCCGGTGTTAAGTTTTCCGACGTTCCATTTATCGGGAACCTCATCTAGGTCGTGGGTCATGAAAAACCACTTGTCCTTCTCGGTATCTCCTGCTTGAAAATGAGGCGGCTCGTAATCCACTGGAGCTTTGTCTGTATAAAATACTTTGAATGTCGCGTATCGCCGACCTGATCCAAGCGTAAACTAAGCATGGAACTTTTAGTGTGTAAGCAGAACGTACGTGGCAAATTGTCCATTTGCGACATGACATGGATAAGAGTTTTGAGCAACGCCTGAAAAAGATTTGATAAAAACGCTGCTATAGCTACAAATTACTTCCACGAACCTTCACACTTTTCTTGACATCCTTGAGAGTAGGAACCTTGCCCTTCTTTAGCGCTTCTGCCAAGGGATCAGTGGACGCCCTTCTTGTATCGCTCAAAGACATATTTCTCATGTCATCACCCAGGCTCATCACGGGTACTACAATGTTGGTGCCGGGGAGAGTATGATACTATATGGGTTCGAATTTCGGGCGAAATTTAACCAAGGAATAATAGGATAGTCGGCGTACCTGGAAGTTGAAGGTGTACGCTTCCACGATGCTGAATAATATTAACAGTGGCCTAGAGCATTTCAAAAGTGCATATATGCACTTACTTGCTTGGATCCTTGCTATCCTGGAGAAGCTCGTGAGAAAACCAGCATACGATACATCTGGAAAAACGTACGAGGTAAATCGCGAAGATGAAGCTACGCAGATATTGCTTTTCCAGCGCGTCAAATATTCCGTACTCCTGATCATGTAGTCTGGTCAGAAATGTCGCATCAAGTTAAGAAACGCATATACTAAGTAGTTGAGGATCCTGTCGGCCTCATCGGTATATCCACGGGTCATCGTCTTCGGAGCCATATTCAGAAGATACGGTATCATACAATACGGGAATGACTGACCATGATTTTGAAACCATTCACTCGTCGCTGACCAGTGGCTTCTGCTGAAGAGAAACTAGCTGCAGACGAATCGCAGGGAGGCGAGTCGTCTGTTGTTGTAAAATGACCTGAGTAACTCATCAGCCCGTAGACTGTTTAGATGTGCTCATGTCGTACTTTCACTGAAGTTATCCTCCGGGAGCAAGTTCCTACAAAACGTCAGCAAAAATCGACCTTAAGGCCATCCGATAAGAAGCCCGCACCTGAGAAACGTAATGCAACCGAGGCCAGCCTGTAGTAACGTTTGCACCGCAGTAAGACTTTGCGTCGAGTTAATGGCCTGCACTTCAGTGCGGGCCCGTTGCGCCTGCATCTGCGAGAGTACGGTTGAAAAGCCAAGTTAAAGTAAACAATATAATGTGGCGTTCCAAAAATTGCCTTCTTGTTGGATGTCAACTGGTCAAGGTAGGAGATAAGAAAACCTTAGGAACCACAGCGGTAGGAGAAGCGACAAGGAATGAAAGTTAAGTCAGTGGATGTTGAAGTTGTCCCGCGGGTCACATCACATGGACGCGTTTCGGATCATTACATGCCCCGGTGACATCTACCCCGCGAGTCCAACATCCAACGTCTACTGCTGCTCAGAGACGTTCCAACTTGGTAGTTCGCAGGTCCTCAGAAAAATAAAACGTGCTTCATAGATAGAAGTCAATGACGAGATCAAATTCCTGCAATGCGCATGCAATAAGTACGGGGCCGACCAGTGCCTACTTATAACCTTCATTGCTAGCCCAAGAAGGGATATCTATGATACAGGATATGGTAAACAGCCTGATGCTTCCAAAGCTGCGCCAATACGACAGGTTTACACCTCTGTTCCTAGGTCCTAGTGCCTTATCCGTGTATCTAGGTTAAGTCAACGCTGGGCACCAACCATGAATTACCTGGAGTCTTAGACATCGTACAAGGGAAATACTGCCTATACTGAGACATCCTGAATGGCAACATATCGAGGTGCTTAGGAGAGTAACATTCGACTCAGGGACATAAATAAAAGGCAGTGTGAAGGAGACGCACATATCATAGATACCCTCTACACGAACTGGTAATTTTCAACCATCAAGTTTGCCCAGTGCCGATGAGAGAAGTAATGCGTGTGTCGAATCTTTCATTGCGAATAGGCATTTCGGGCGTATGAAATGGGTTCTTCATAACGGCGTCAGCATAGATATCGTAAACTTTCTGCAGTACAGCATCCGCGGTTGTTTCCGTCAGAGATGTCAATAGAACAAATTTTGTCCCTGTAGGATATGGAATGAGGTGAAATAAGTTGAGAAGGAGAGACTGACTGACTGACCGGTAACGGTCAAGAAGATGGTCATTTTGAATGTTTCGCCTTCTATCACTTGCGCTCCTGAGCTAGATCCCATAGGCGAAAGGCGACTAGTAATGGCGTGTATACCATGTAAAGTACCAGCGAGAACAAGATATTCATTGGAGGATAGCTGAGCAAGCCCCTCTGGAAAGAATAAGCTCTGGGTCAATCATGAGAGTTCAGCCGTAGCAAACCTGCGAAGTTGCGTTGATACACCAGACCCCCTGCTTTATTGATAACCTGGAGACCATAAGAACACGACAACCGCACATAGGGAAACTACATACCCAAAGGCCAAATATTGCCATGAATAAGAGCGGTGAAGGTTATGGACAGAGCAATAGATTGGCTAATGGCCTTCATGTTGACACGCGCGCTTCTGAAGCAAACATGTGAAAACACGCTTGTCATGATCAGCGCGTCGGCGCGGGGAAGTTTCAGTGGTATACGTTCACAGTGGACCAGCGCAACTCACCTACTTGAAGTTTTCCAGAGCTGAACAACTTTATCCTGTTGCGCGAAACACTGGTAGAACATGGGTAAGACCCCCATGTTCCGGCTTTGTTTCTTTCTCCTGCCCGTCCTTCTCTTAACGTTCTACCCGTCTCCGTCCTGGCAAGCATCGGCACTAGGCGAACGCGAACTGCCAGCCCTTTCATCTGAAGACATATCTATCCTTATTTTCACTCCAGATCCTCTCAAGAATTTGGACCCTTCTAACCCGTCGTCTCATCTTTCGAAAATTCTCATTCCTCGAGCACGTAAGTAGTGTGGCATGTTATGACTGGAATCCTGTCTAATATTTGGCTGCACGGTTCGTAGCTGACACGGACAACAATACCCTTGTCCGTAACTACATTCTTTCAACACTTAAGGCCCTTAATTGGCACGTGGAAGAGGACGAGTTCACGGATCAAACGCCAGTCGGGCGAAAGCGATTTACGAATGTCATCGCTACAAAGGATCCTGAAGCGTCGCGGCGTGTGATCCTGGCCGCACATTTCGACAGTAAATATTTCTCCCATTACCCCCAAAATCAGGCAAGCACTTATTACGATTCTGTGAGTGCGAAAGATGCTTATTGACATATTCAGTTCGTAGGTGCTACGGACTCAGCTGCACCATGTGCTATGCTGCTAGACCTTGCAGAAGCTTTAAATCCCCTGCTAGCGAAGAGAAAACAGCGACTGGAAGACGGAACTGAAGATGACGAGGACATTGGAGATACCACACTCCAACTTGTGTTCTTTGATGGAGAAGAGGCTTTCTCTGACTGGACCGATACAGATTCGATTTACGGTGCAAGGTCTATCGTCCTCTTTTCTGTCTCATAAAGTTCTAACAAGTTTCTAGGCATCTTGCTGAGAAATGGGCCACCACTTATACCCTTCCTCATTCTAAGCGACGTCTACTGGGCTTACAGTCGACAGAGCTATCCACCATAGAACATCTGATCTTGCTCGACCTTCTGGGTGCACCTCAACCATCTATCCGATCTTTCTTTCTTGATACCGCGTGGCTGTTTGACGCTATGGTGTCTGTTGAGAGTAGACTCGGTGATAGCGGTGCGTTCGCATATGGTTCTGAGACTGGAATGGCTCCAGGCAGTTGGAGAAGCTATTTTCGACCGCGTTCAAGGAGTGACACAAACTTCGGTGGTATTGGCGACGACCATCTTCCATTTCTTCAACGCGGAGTCAGTATTCTCCATCTAATCGCAGAACCATTTCCCCGTGTATGGCACACTCTTCATGTAATGTACCTTGTCGCTATTGGAGTTTTGGCGAAATCTGACGCCTTTACAGGACGACGCTTCTGCCCTGGACCTTCCGACAATGCGCAGGTGGAATATCATTCTGAGGGTATTCATGTCGGAATACCTTCATCTTCAGCCACAAGATGCGAGGCGACGTTCTGATACGACGAATCATCTCCAGCGGTCGGATTCTGAGCTCGTAAGGAACCCTCTACATTACGCATTTTCCCGGAACTTGCTCACCACGATTTATTGCACCTGCGCTAGTAGGGATGATACAACTTGGATACCGCAGAACTTCGATCTGTATATTATAAGATGTCTGCAAATACGTTTGCAATCGAACAATGCTGATGAAATACAGTAGAGCTACTCGTCAGAAGAACGGCACGAGAATCCAGTCAGTACAAAGAGACTTTAGTAATTATATAACAGGTTCTTGTAACGTTTGATGAGAGCAGACGCATCTGTACCCAGCTGGGAACGCTAGTTCGAGAGAAATGGAATAAAGTGATGTAGTCACATGCGCACCTTTTCATCTTGTCGAACTTTCTCAACTTGTGCTCTTGCGTCCTTTGAGAACTGCTTCAGAGCCTGTTCGCGGCGAGAAGCACCGGATTTGACTATTATAGGCAATGAATACACTCAACCTTCTGAGAGGCGACGGAGCACTCACGGATACTGCTTGCAGCATCAATCGCCTCAGAACGTCGGCGACCTAGTTCATTGAGCAGAACGGGATATATCTTGAAAAGTTCTTCCATTGAGCTCTGGAAAAGGCGGAGGTGAGTCGTACAGCACTGAGCATTACTCTGTAGACGGAGAATGACTTGTTGGGCAGTGTTCAATGGCTTATAATCCTCTAAATACTTTTCTCGGGAGACTTCTTGGGATCTCATGTCCACAATTTCAGCTTTGGCTTCTTCGCTATCGATGTATCCTCGTGATTAGTGCAGACGAAGTGGATAACTATTGCTGACTTACAGGTATTCAGTTCCAGACTTCGTTAACTCTCTACCGTTTTTTCGTGCTTCCGCGTAGATTACTCTCTTCTTTATCAGGAATGCCGCTGATCGAGCTGAAAATATTCTTTCTTGTTGCTCTGGTCAATAAATGTTCAGTGAACTATGCACGAGAGAGATAACCAAACACCAGGAAGATTAGTCACTTCTGTGTTCTTTTACGATTCTGAAGGCTTCAGCCCTATATTTCGAACACGTTGAGCAGCTGGAGATAAATAAATCATGGGAAATTACTCAACGTGCTGCCAAGCTCCTGAAGGACATCTTCGCCTTCCGCAGTTGTATTATTGTATGCCATACTATCTTGTGCGGATCCATGTGTTTGGCGAGTAGTATAAGGAAGCTGGCAGGTTTTTGACGCCTCTGAATGGGTAATAAAGTTAGTAGTGCAGTCCAGAACGCGTCTTTATGAATTGTATCAATGACTTGGGGACCTTGCCATGCCAACTGCAGTGATTTACGACGCGTATATTGGGGAGGTTTCAATCTGCTCTATTAGGGATTCTGTATTTCCGATGATATACCTCGTTGATGCAATGTCGAATCTAAAAATTGAACGCTTGATATGGATCTGAGCACAGTGATAGGTTTTAGAGCAGTGCAATTGTGAAATCTTGTGTGTGTGAGTCGTGACGATGAAGCTGGTTCGACTTCAAGCGGTTGACCGTTGAAGAACATCCCGAAGTAGTATGCGCCTATTTGGCAACGGGGAGGCATGTAAATACGCCAAAATATCTTAAGCAGGCAAACCGTGAAGTTAAGGGCCGAGTTCAACGCATTCGCCCTCATTCAAGCCCATATAAGTCATGGACTTGTAAGTTATCTTCGCCGAGATTTGCCCATAAAACTGAACCAATGTGCATTAGTCTGGAGTTGAATATTCATCAGCGTATACTCGCTGATATCGCGTCTCATGTATGTGAAAACAAAGATGACGTCGCGTGCGCCAAAGGTGTAATAGCGTCGAAAGTGCAGACGAGAGCAGACGTTAGGAAACAGCAATCTGAAGAAGTATCATCAGAGGATGGGGATGACGCCGAGGAATCTTCCGAAGAGCGCGTGTATATGGTGAGTTTATTAGAGTTTATCCTGATCCTCATTGTGGCTAAGCTTGTTCAGTCCGCATCCAGAGTTCACTGCAATATCGCATTCGGGGAGCTTGTTGTCAATTTTCCAGACACGCAAATTAATGACACCATTGATAGTGTTATGTCGTCTTTGATGGGCATTCTTTCTGATATACCCTTTACCGACTTCGATAAATCGCTTTCGTGGCAAGGTAAGAGGTTCCCACATCCTTTTATCAGTCGTTTTATAACAGATTTTGCAGATTGGTCGCTTCCGGATCAGCTTGTGTATTCGACTGTTTCTGCGCTACTTCACCTTTCTGGCGATCATCCTCGCTACAGTGAACAGGCAACCTGGGCGATATTTTCATATATACACCAGACTGTCGACATGATTCAGACAACTACGTGTAAGTTATCCCGTCCGCTTGTGCTCCTATCTGCATTAACATCACTACTTCAGCACTTGATATCCTTACCCAACTCGCTCCTGCTTTGCATGGTCTATATCGCGCTATCAGCTCGACCTCATATAAATGGAATATTACTCAATGGGAAAATCTTACAACACATTTGAGAATGCTTTGCTCTGCCTTTGTCATTGATCGTCTTAACCGCCTTCTTGTGGACATTTTACAGAAGGAAAATGCAGATGCGGACACCTTAAGATTTGTGCAAACATTTCTCTCACGTTATGTCGCACAAGGACGGCCCCTTAGCGGATACTTCATGGTCTGCTGTGTCATAGAAATGGAATGGACTGTTCTGGCGCAAGTACTGGCACCACCATCTACAAGTCGTGGCCCCGTTGCCGAGGCTGCTGCTGCCAATAAAGCTTGGTTATCGCTTACCCGTAATGCTGCACTCGAGCTCAATATAATCGACGAGAAGATCATCAAAACCTTGAAAGACACGGTTGTATACGCTCTGCAGTGCTTCACGGATCTTCTAGTTCAAATCGAGGAAATGGAGTGCGAACCATCAATTGACACATATGCCTGGGAAACTATGTCCGAGAGTCTTGTATGCCTTTTTTCTAAGTATGTCATCAAGCACTAACCTTTTTTTAATCAGAAACTGGCATCTGTCGCATGCATAGCGCTGCAGGAACTGGACGAAAAGCTCTATTCTCGCATCTTGCTCCTCTTGAGCCATGAATCACCAGTATCCGATAATCTGGTGCAAGAAGCTGCATTAAAGGCCACTACAGTACTTGTGCAAAGGTGTGTCGTACCTTTCCACGTATTCTGACTATGCTAACGTCTTCCAGTTTCCCACTTCTCGCACCTAACATGGCAGTTCATCTGCGTCATTTTGTGACTTCTCCTTTACCTCTTTTCGAGTTCGAATTTGCCTCCGAGAATAGAGCTCCTCCGCCTCTAGCGGCTGCAGCTAAATGCCTTGCTCTATGCATAAAAGTAAGTATTACTTCCTCTTCCACATTGATATTAACGCTTAAGAACGACCAGTTAGCGCCTGGCGATGACCTTATCATGTCAAACATGTATTCGCTTCTGAATTACATTGCAGCTACGAGCAAGGAAACCTATGATTCCAGCAGTTTGCATGCGATGAATTACCCGTTTAATGATTCTCATGATCATAGAGTCATGCATTCCCTTGAAACGGGCCTTCGTGGCCTATCCGAGGATGAAAGAAGGCTCATCGGAATCAGTACCATCTCCGTGGTTACCCGCCTGGCGCTCGAATTTCAGATGGAAGAGGTATAACTTCATTTTACACCGTTCAACCTTTCAGTTAAATTTCCAAAAACCCAGGTCACTCGCCTCACGATTTCGATGTTACTGCAGCGATTACGCTCCGCAGAACCGACAGTGGAAGCCGCAATTGCATATAATCTTGTGGATCTTGCGTTATCCGCGCCACGTACTCCTTTCGTTGACATTATACGAGTTTTCTCTGGCATCAATCGTTCTGCCAACCCTGATGATCCACGATTCTCAAACAACATGGTTTGGTCATCCAACTGCCATATCCAACCTATTAGGCTCATTGTTGTCCCAGGTTCTCGCCGCTCAGACCAGGCTGGCGCAAGATCTGCATCGGCGACCCGAGCTCTACGAGACATATCTCATTGAGCTCCTTACATTGTTTGCAGATAAAGGAGTCGCGATTCAGAATTTGAAGGTTGCTAATTCTCATGTGAAGGCATGCCCCATTCCTCAACTTCAGCTTTCCCCATAATGACTTTCGACAACAGACAGATGATATGATTGAACAACTTGCATCCCTTCTGTTACCCATCGATGCCTTGCTCGCTCATGAGGGATATAATCCCCAGGCCGAGCCCTCGTCAGAGATTGTCATGCTTTTTAGGAACATGTGGTCTTTGTGCATATTATTCAATTTCACTGGCGCCGATGAAAAGGAAGCTACTGCTCTGGATTGGCTGAAGCCCGCTTTGGCTCGTATTTCTTTAAAGACGCCGTCGATGGTGATCGAGGAATCGCATGATGCGGTAGCCAGTGATGTCGAGTATAACTCCGTCATTCGGCAGGAATATGCTAATACTGTGGGTGTTTTTCTACGGAGATCTGTTTTTCGCTAAACAGTCACAGGTGATTTCAAAGCACCGAAGCTCGCTCTCAAAACACATTGCACTACGCAGTGGAGACGTTCGATATCTCTCCCCGGGCCAGGTAATATTCATTCTGACTATGCATGACATGGAAAGGATGCGTTCGGCAGCTGGCCTACCTTCTTCATTGGCCTCATATTTCATGAATGAAAGTCTAAACAGACACCCCGGGCTCAGTGCTTGTATGGATGCTGTCGCTGAGAAGGTGTGTAACATCGCTCAAACTCTGTCATTTCAGTCTCTAATAAATACGTAGGTGATTCGCGACTGCATAAACGACTTAAATGCACAAGCATCTCAGCAAGCCCTATCAAGGAGGCTGTCATCAGAGTTGCGGACACTGGTCATTTGTAGCACTCACCGGATTGCAAGGGCCAGGGAAGTCGCTTCCAAGTATTTAAACCGACTGATAACGTCGTTCCCATCGTTGATGTGCGATCCTGTTCTGGTTTTCGCTGTCTTGGAAGTTCTGACGTTATTGCAACGTTCTTGTGAAAATGAATTTGTCGACGAGGTAGCAGTCAACCCTTCATATCGAAAGCGCGCTGGACATTTGACGTTTGACTTCTCATAGTACAACCCTGTCTACGAGTTTCATTCGGATAGAAGTGGCATCACTTTGCAGCTCACAGATAGTTACCAAATCCGCAACGATATACTCAGTCAACTGAGACGGAATGCCAATAGTTGGTTTGAACTCGCCCTGGGTCGTGCACCTATGGAATTGCAGTCAACATTGCAGGCAAGTTTTGCGTCTCCTATTCCCCCTATAGTTCTTATTCATTATATTATAGAAATATTTAGCTATCAATCAATCGTCTTCGGGAACTGAATCGGCAGAATTAGGTGCTTCTATCGCAGAGCAGTTCGGAAAAGCTATCGGACCTGTACATCGCCAGCTCAGTATGTGTTTTCATAGTTTATTAAACGTTGATACTTACGAATGATTCAGCCTCGCTTTCTCTTCTATCGCAGTGGAAACTGGATGGAGCAAAAACATTCTCAAGTCAGCTGGCAATCAAAGGATATTTCGCAGGAGAGGCTGGGGGACTTCGCCTCGCTAGTCGACCCGGTTAGTTTTTTGTTGGCATTCTCTTTACTCACTATTCATCATCTATGTAGACTCTAATAAACTAGAGCAATTGCCACCCAATGATGCACCATCGGACGAGATCCGAGCGTTGCAAGCTCAACTGACTTTTACCATGGATGAAATACGTACTAAAAGTAGTACTCTGACAGTTCACGATCTCAGAAGGCTTTTATTCCGGTGTGCTGCGATGCTTATCTCCCTCCAACCAGTAAGTGGAACCTTGTGACAACTTCCCTCTGTTGATTCTGACTTACGTTCTAGTGCGATCATGACCTTCTTCATTACCTTGTTGCACTGCCATTCGGAGTCGCTACTCCGTTGGCATTTGCGGCAGGTGTCGAAGTTTGGACCTGGGTGATATCAGAAAAACCGGACGTTGAAATAGCCTTAATGGGCGAATTACTATCAGCCTGGTCAGATACCATCAAACACGAGAAAGGAATATTTTCGAAGTCCTTGAAGTGCGTCACTTTCCCGTCGTAACATTTCGAAGGTCTTAGAAGTAAATGTTTAGCTATGAGGATCCTTTCTACCATCCGATCGATTACAGTCCCACAGACAAAGAAATCATTGATCGGGGTATGGTGAATGCTCGTCGAATGCTTATTCCTCATACTCTGGTGCTGCAAATGCTGTTTAGTCGCCTCCAAGCCGCTAGATACCACAGACCAGGTGTCATGTTGCTCATACAACATTTAGTACTGCGGACTGCTCGAGCTTTTAAATCTATTAGGTGAGACCCATATCTATTCAGCTGCGTGGAGACACTGATAGTTTTGCTGGTTTAGTACACACGCGCTTGCACGTGAGGCTCGATTCGCGTTCCTACTCTTTGGCTTTGAAACTCTCAAAAGTTCTTATCTCGATTCCTATTGTGAAAATACTTTACGTGAAAGCTTGTACCATGTAGCCTACTCCTGGTTCGCTGTACGACCCCAGTATGTCTTTTGTTCTTTTGTTCTATATTTCATAATTGTAATTACAATACCAACTCATAGGTGGTCATACGGGGCTAACCGCGTCCAAGTTGATGCCGATATTCAGGTGTTATCCGAATTCCTTTCCTCCTTGCAAAGCGATACTGTTCGAGGATCCCCCTCTATTTCTAGTCTTTCACCTGTCCAATCGGCATCTCGGTTGTCGTGTAGGAGAAGCTTTTCCTATATCTCTATTTACTTGTCTAACTGTTTTCTGCTTTATAAAGATTATGCTCACAAAATGCGAAATCTTAACCTTCCTTTACGTCTGTTGACCGAGAATGAGATATTCCGGTTGTCAGTATGGGTCAATCCTACCAATGAGCCAAAACGGGGTGGTGATTTCACCGGAAATACTGAAAGGAGTATAGTAGATGTAGGTATTCTATTTCATTTTGCGGCTCTTGCTCATACAGACATAGCAGGCATCCTGGATGAGTATTGTTCGGACAATTTGGCAAATTGACCCTGCGATAGCAGTATATATGGTAGAGCGCTTCAAACACAGTTTACTTCGAAGCGAGGTCACAAAACTCGTTCGATCAAGCACAATCGATGCGCTCGACATCCCAGAAGCTCTCCCATTCCTTCTGGGTGATAAACTGGACTCTTCCCTCCGGAGAGATCTTAAAGTCAGTTTTGCCTATCTTTCTATATCTACTGCGCTGACCTTCTAAAGCATCTCTTGTTATGGGCACCTGTTCCACCTGTCATTGCTAACACCTTCTTTGAGCAACGATATAACAACGATCCGCTAGTTCTTCAATATGCACACCGCGTCCTCGAACAGCACCCGGTCGAGTTAACATTCTTCTTCATTCCTCAAGTTGTCCAGGCTCTGCGGCATGATAAACTCGGTGAGACAAAATGTGAAGGTTCTCTTTAGCAGCATTAAAACATATGAATAGGTTATGTCGCTCGCTTTATTTTCGAAACCGCTAAAATATCCCAGCTGTTCTGCCACCAAATCATCTGGAATATGAAGGCAAATTGCTATAAAGACGATGCGGCTGAAGTAGTAAGTACTGTGAAACTAGGCTTCACCAAAACTTACTTCCCACCGCTTTGATCGACAGGAAGATTCCATGAAGCCTATTCTCGACGACATGACGAATAAAGTAGTGAAGTCGCTTTCTGGTGAAGCCAGGGCATTCTATGACCGAGAGTTTTCGTTTTTCAACGAAGTAACATCCATTTCTGGGAAGTTAAAGCCATACATCAAGAAGACAAAACCAGAGAAGAAGGTACTTTGTCTTGTCTATTGTTTGGACGAGGTGCTTATTTATTTCATAAAGGCCAAAATTGATGAAGAGATGGCAAAAATCAGTGTTGATATTGGAGTGTATCTTCCCAGCAATCCCGATGGAGTAGTGGTCGACGTAGATAAAAAATCAGGTCGACCTCTTCAAAGTCACGCGAAGGTGTGCTGCTCCACTAGCGATATATATATTTATTAAAATGTGTACTGCAGGCTCCTTTCATGGCTACTTTCAAAGTTAGGAAAGAACGTGTCGTGGTTGATACAGACCCCGAGTCTCTTCTGGATGGTGACGGCGTTGGCACCGAGATACGCACTGAATTTGATGTCTGGCAGCAAGCCATCTTCAAAGTCGGAGACGACTGTCGACAGGATGTGCTTGCCTTGCAAGTCATTGCCATGTTTAAGAATATTTTCACCAGTGTTGGCCTTACCCTCTACCTTTTCCCCTATCGGGTCACGGCCACTGCTCCTGGGGTAAGTTGATCAACGCAACTGCAGTGGAAGTTATGCTGATACATTTTTTGATCTTCAAGTGTGGCGTAATTGACGTTGTCCCTAACGCGACTTCCCGGGATGAGATGGGAAGAGCAAAAGTGAACGATCTTCTTGATTTTTTCGTCGCTAAATACGGAGGACAAGACACGATTCCATTCCAGAGAGCGCGATTGAACTTCATCCAATCAATGGCTGCCTACTCCGTGGCATGCTACATATTGCAGATCAAAGATAGGCATAATGGTAACATTATGATTGACGGGGAAGGACATATTGTGCACATTGGTGCGTTCAATCAATCATGATAAGTGTGTGCCATTGTGACACTGATATTCTGTAGATTTTGGTTTCTTGTTCGACATAGATGAGTTTTGATTTTTTTTTTTAGCCATTAATTTCCGATGCTTACTTTAGTTGTCTCGTCCTTACGTCCTGGGGTGTGTAACTGATTCGTCATCCTAAATATCTTCGGCTAAAGATTCTATGTCATTACAGGGAGTTAAATTCGAGCCATCTTCCTTCAAATTGAACCACGAAATGGTCGTGCTCATGGGAGGTCGCTATTCACAGGGGTATCAGCTCTTCCAGAGTCTAACAGTGAAAGCCTTCCTGGCAATTCGCCCTCACACCGAACAGATAATCGATACCGTTCAACTGATGCTAGATACAGGTCTCCCGTCATTCAAAGGGGAACCTACAATCAGGCGTCTACGAGATAGATTTGCTCTGCATTTAAACGAACGCCAGGCTGCGGAATGGATGGTGGGCATCATCCGGAATGCACATGAAAATGTCAGAAGTACCGCTTACGATGAATTCCAGAGAGTAAGTTATTCCCTTTCCTGATCTTTAGCTGTTACTCATTATTTAATGTTACAGCTGCAAAACGGTGACTTCCTTCTTCCCACCAGTTGAATCAGTGCTTATTTCATTATATAGGTATACCATACAAGTAATTACGTAGAAATTACAATTCTATGTACGCTAATCGTTTATATGGAATGTAAATTTCGGATCTGTGGTTCACGTAATTGTGAACGAATTAGTAGTTCTATATTATACGAGCAACAGTATGCCATACCTCATATTAATTACGATTACCATGGGTCAAAGAACATCGTAATGACGTGACTTCGAGCCCACCAGCTGTGTTCTAAACATGTCTCCAGAGAAATCACAGCATGGCACAGTATAATATGCATTGCAATGATATGCTAATAGTATTAATAAATTAGAAGAAATCAGATATTTCTTCATAAGTGGCTAAGCAGTATGCTTTCTCGTCCTTAGACGTTTTCCAACAATCTATGGTAAAGGAAAAGAAAGGACTCTCCAGAATAAGATCTATCCGGTTATCTTGCGCTTTGGGAACCTCGGTGAGATTTCCCAACAGCGGGGTAATACGTTTGCGAAATTCGTTGAGTGCCGATACATCATCCCTGATATCTACCCTTCTCAGACCAGCCAGCAAAGGACACTGATTCGTGAATCATATCAGAGGAAAGCCCGGCTGAAATAGAACTAAATAAAACGTACGTTGTCGTTAACAGACACCTTCAGTTGATCTCTGTGCTCGTCTTCCAACAGGATGAAGAGTTGATAGAGATATTGAACATATTCATGGTCAAAATCGTCACATTCATGACAAGCTTTCTGGCTTTTAGGAATACTTTTGGAGTCAAATGTCAGCCAAGGGTGAACATGATGAAATACCAAAGAAACTCACTCCTTGTTACATCTATTACAAACAGCGATGATACAGTCGTGCAATGCGGAAGGACGGAACGCAACAAGCCTAGCGATAACGCGAAACTTGTTGGGGCACTTGTGGTTTGCCTCCACATCCTGGATGGTGGTATGCAGACGCCGCTTGTTGAGAGGCAAAGCCCGTGGTACATAAGCGTGAGCAGAATCCGGCAGTGGAGGCTTTAGGGCCTTCTGTTTTTCAGTGTCCATTTTTTGCTGCCAGATGCTCTTGCGACTGGATGAAATGTAAGCGAGAGTCACTTCCACGAATTGCATCTCACTTACCGGAGTAGCTCCACAAGCTCTGTGTTATCGGTATTCCGAGGATTTAATCTCTGAATAAGCTTATCGTTGCCTCCGAGAAATCCTTGGAATGTCTTTCCAGTCACACTATTCTTGAGCCTGAGGTTTTTGATAGTGTAATACGAGCCGACAGCATTTTTTACCATATGGACCTGCCCCTCCTTCAAGATAACTTTCACTATAGATCCTTCGAGATCCTTGGACCAACTCTCATTGAATCGCGTACATGAGAGAGACGGATGACACGTATAGTCAGTGATAAAAATGGCGGTGGAATCGGATATTGCGTCCATTTCGTCAACGTGAACAATCTGCAGAGGAAACAGGCTTGAAATATTGAAAGAAGGACGGTACAGAACGCTCATCACCTCGACAGTGCAACTGAAGAACTTATTCTCGACCACATTCTTGATAAGAAGGGGCGCAAAATGAGAGTCGGGATCATTGATTTCTGCCCATGCCTTCTTGCGTCTGGAAAACGGGCACATTAATGAAATGCAAGGCTTTCTGGACCAGCACTCACTCTAACAGAGACCTAAGATTAGTATTTTTTTCTGCCTCCGTTTCCTTCAGGTGCTGTATTTTTTTCTCGGTTATCTTTCCTTCAATGAAGCCAGAAGGCTTAGCCACCATTCGGACATTTTGTAGGGAATAGTAACTTCCAGGTTGCATAGAAGGTCCTATCTCGGCAGCGCTATCCCACATGTCGATTTTCAAAGCGAGATCTCCCAGGGAAGGATGGCACCATTTTCCTTGCGCATACGCGACATACTTGTTATGGGTATAATCTGTGACAAAGAGACCATAAACCCCGTTGTCATACGGAAAACCGCCCAATACCTGATGGAGTGCAGAGCACTACGTGAGCTATTGCATATAATAGTGCCGCATATGGCATACCTCAACGGTGCAATCAAAATAACCCCCTGGTTCGACATCTGGACCGGCTTCTTTGATGAGCAAGTGCCGTCTCGGCAACTTTCCGTAAAGCTTTAAAGCTTGCACGGGACCCCCTCCGATTTGGTGTACCTCTCCTAGCGCCTGTTGTCTTTTCTTGAGTACCTCTCTCCACCAGTCGGACATCTTCATGCAAAACCGCACTTCCTCCTCTACAGGATGGTGAAAGGGTGAAAATACGTAGCCGAATCCATCCGCAAGGCCATCTCTTTCAGGTGCATCGCTAAGTTCCCCGTGCTGCACCTCTCTCTTCGCAGGCAAGTAAATGGCCCAACGGAAATTACCAGAATACCCGACTCCGTTGTTTTGTCCATTCCATTCCGCAATCTAATTCTAATAAGCAGGCATAAAAAGCATCCAAAAGTTGACATACTTTTATGCCACGCAGAATGAGGACGTCTCCTGGCATGGGAGAAGGTAGCCATTGACGATATTTCTTCGCGAAACAATTAATGCTGAATCCTTCTTGGCTAGCCCCAAAATTCTCGATGATGACGTTGCTTGGGTCTATTAATCTGATACTACGCTTAAATTCTGCAGGGAATTTAAGTAAATAAGGACCTTGGGAAACTAAAGAGAATAAAATACCTCCAGTTTTGGTAATTGTGATACCGCTGGCGTATGTAACAACGCCAATAATGTTCGTTGTGGACCTAGCGAGAAGCTTATCGAGGGGATCATAGGCAGGCTTCAAAAACTAGATCAGAAAAGAAATGCAAACGCAAGCAAGCAAAATTGTTACATTGACTGTACGAAGACCTGCTTGTAGGTCCAGCGGATCGTGATTACCGGAAGAGGAAGCAAGTGCAACGCTCTGTACGTCTTCCTGCTGCTGGGGGTCAGTAAGAGGTTTGTTGGATTGAACCGGGAGCGCCGCGATATCGTTGGCAGATGGAGACGCTGTGGGGGCGTGCCTTGCGGTTTTTTGAGGATTTATTGAGTCCTTCGAGGAGATGGCATCTTTGGTAAGAGGTGCAGATCCTTCAGTGCGCTTGATCTCAGTTTGTTTGGATTGCTTCTGGAGTTGCTTCCGCTCCGCTTTCTTCTTCTTTTTCTGTTGTTTCTTAGTGAGCTCTGGCGGATTCTGTCGCATATCTGGCGACGAGAATGTTGACGGAGCGGAATATGGTTTTTGCAATGGTGCGATAGGCGCCGTGATAGTGGTGCTAGGAGTGTGAGAACGGTCAGATTCGGGCAGCCTTTCTGGTGGATTGGATAATTCGTCTTCGGCCTTCCTGACGAAACAGGCGGGTACTTTTGAACGGTCGAGATCCTTAGAATGAGGAATGGGAATAGGATGAACAGCACCCATGATTTCGGAATCGACCTGATTTCTGCTAGGTTCCTTGACGGTCGTCACATTAACTGATACGTCCCTTGGCGTTGAAAACCAGTCATCGTCATCTACTATTGCTGATTCGGTTTCTATACACTGCAAATGAGTTTCTTGAATGGAAGAAAAATGAAGAGTATAAATACGTTGCCATGTATCCAAAATCTTTGCGGATGAGGCTGGCCCGGCGTGCCGTATATGCTTCATAATTATGCCTTCTTCGTAGTACAACTTCATCGGAAGGGTTCCAGTTGGGACATATCTCGTCAACTTCTCCACTCTGACACCCTTCAGTGCTAGATAGACTTCATCGTGAGGCCTCAAATCGATGTCGCCAAAGAACTTTGCGCATGGGCCAGATAGACATACGTCGAAGCGATGCCTTCGTTCCTGCCCTTCATGAACACATATAGTCCCTAGAAGGAAAAGAAGTCTCTTTTGTATGGGTGGCCAAACCATGAGGATCTTTCCAGAGATGTAACCATGCTCGTCAGTCGTTCCATTCTTGTATACATGGGATGCCGACAAGGAGTGTTTTGCATCGTCGAAAAACGCGTCTGAAACCCTTTTGAACCGTTTGTTTCTGTGCGAATCGTCATCAGAAGAAGTTCGCTTCATGGATATTGGAGATGAAAAGGTCAATGACTCGGTTCAACGTTTCCTGAACGACGGTGGCCGCCAAGTTGAAGTAGTACACGTGATGCGTGACGTTTCGCGTCGCGTTTACATACATGAGAATCTGAGGCTTGCGAAGTGCGCGATCAGTGACAATTACGTAATACAATAACCTAGCAACGGAAGTCAATACTCGGCCTCATGGTCCAGTGAGAACAGTTCTCCACCACGTTGACGCCGTCAACGACAAGGCTATACTTGTCGCACTCACGAATTCGATATTGGGTACAAGCCTCCAGCATCTGCGTCCGTCAGGGTTACTCAGCTCTTTCTACAATTGCCAGCTTCTTCAAACTTAAATGTCGGGCGTCAAAGCGGCACCTGCGTGCGTAATTCTCCTCAACTTGAACTTTCCATACATTCTTCTAACGCAAATGTACCGAGTATTAGTCCATGGGAGCTGAAAGGGAAAACCTGGATGTTTGTTTTGTCACCATTAGCTAAAGAAGCTAACTTTCCCACTGGATTTTCCGCTCCATATCAAGCAGATGCGCTGGCTTCCGGGGGAGAGTTTATTGGAGGTTTAGGTCTGCTACAGGTGCGTTACAAAAGCATGATTGAATTGTTTCCTGAACTTGATTTAAGCTGTGTTGAAATGCAGCTCGTCTCCTACACCGAAAGTCCAGTTGGTGTGTTGCTATTTGAGGGTATTTTGAATCCCGATGCATTCACTGACTCCTAATCATAGGTCCTTGTAAGTCATTAATCACCCTCAAGACTCTCAATTTGAAGCAATCACTCTGCAGACGACGAGTTAATATATATTCCTGGGAGATGGAAGTATGCAGGGGGTAAAGAAGGGTTTCGTGTAACTCGGATTTACGTCTCTTCCAAGGAATCGGTGGAAAATGGTCTGTCCTGTGAACTTTATTTTCTACTTATTATATAACTTGTTGATGTCATAGGTCGTCGCAACTGGAACATACCAAGTCAGTACTTTCAAATATTCTCCAATTATATCTTGGAACTGAAATAATTTCCTAGAGCAACTTGCGGACTTCAGTTACAATGTGGCAGCAGATGGAAGCGCCAGCTTCACGGTTGGACTTCCAGGATCTGCGACTCCTTTCTTCAAAGCTTCCATTAAACCTGTTCCACTTATCTCTGCAATTCCTTTCCCGTTGAAGTCCGCCATGCTTGGTACCTATTTCGGCCTTATACAGCCTCCCCTCCCAGCCGAAGACACTACTCCGGAGGAGGTGGGTACACACCAATGGGCAACACTCGTTCCCGGGATGAATGGGAAATCTCACATTACCAAGCTGGTGGGAGGATTCGAACACGGAGCCGTAGGCAACGGTCAAGAATTCCCCGCATTGAAGCCGTGGACTGTTGGGGTTGCAGCAGAGGGTGTGGTTCTGGATTTTGGAGTAGCTGATTTTTATGATTCCCTTTGAAGATGTAAATGTACTTTTCTCGGTTATGAGATCCTATATGTATGGTATAAGCGTTTATCTTCATGAAGTTCCATGTAGCGATTGCCAGCATTAAATGACTCGATCGATGATGTTGTGCATTCTTCATGATAATAAAATTACAAGGGTAATCATAACAAGGATCAAGTCAATATAAAGTATACCGCCCTTCTGCAAGCCATATATAGATGTTCTTGAGGAAGAGGAGGAGGATGAAGTGGAAGTGATACTAGGTAAGGCTGCACTGGTGGTTTCGACTGGAGTCGGAGGCGTGAATGGAGTGCCAACATCAAGGAAAAATGTTTGCATAAAGTCTTCTGTGTAGGTGGTACCATCAGAAATACTGTGCATATCGACAGTCATCTGCAGGCCTTTGTCCTCGATAGAACCCGAATAGAAGTTGTAGCCCTCAACTGAGTTGAGAGTTCGATTGAGCTTCAAGTCAATCGACGCATTCAGCAGAGGTAAGAAGTCAGGGATTGCGCTGTCAAAGACCGTCATATACACGCGTGATGGGATTGCATCATTGCGAACCTTCGAGAAGTGCATTAATCACCCATCACAGATAGTCATTTAGAAAAATATTGCTCACCGCAGCGACAAGATGGTATGCGCTTATACTGTTATTTATTCCAGATAAGCTGACAGAGCTCAACGTTGGCACGTATAGAACAGCGTCTTGAGCAACTTCATACCCTGTCCCGCCATTGTCATACAAGATCGGTGACGTCCCGTTATGCTCGTCTACTTCAAACCAGAATTTTGAAATAGACACGGTAGAGTCAACCGGAACCACGAAGTTGTAATTGAAGAAGTAATAGCCGAGACGCAGTGTAACTGGTGAAATATTGGGATCGTCTTGATTTCGCGCCGCTGGAGAAGCCGTTTTGAAGCGACCATCGCTGCATCCTTGAGCGTCTCCCCGACGATCACACCACAACATTTTGACTGTCCGATTATCACTAACAGTAGTGTTGATAGGTTGTGTTAGCTGTGGACAAAACCTATTAGTTGTCTTGTCGCAGAATTGTATAAGTCAAAGCTAACGCGTAGAGATGCCTTGAACACAAGCCGGTTGCGCTCCAAGGTCAGCTGGACCTTGAGTACCTTCGCATGTAGCAAGGTCACTTCCTCCGTTAATGTCACTTTTGAAGGAACCATGTTGATCATGCGTTCCAAAACTGTTAAACATGACCGAGCATATGCGTCAGATGAACTTAGGCTATGATAAGAATTAAATCTCGTGAGACGAGTATGAAGACCACGTAGACGAAACACGAAAGCTCACCTGTGCATCGTGACGTTGTTGTCGCTCGAAAATATCCGCAAATCAGACCTCACAGTTCGATTCGCATCCACTACCAATGGGTTCGCTGTGGTTCCATCCAGGTATTGCAGAACACTGAACAGCATTAAGTCTTAGACAGGACTAGTTAAAGAGAAGAAAAGCGTCCAACATTGAGTTATCAAACTGGGCTGAACTGTCAAAATTGTCGAAGATGACTTTTGATTCATCGCTACCAGGTGGCACGATGGCCGGAAAATCACGACTCCTTACACCACCTAGTGTGTGTCCACAGGCAACTAATGTTATCATTTCTTCTTGAGTGAAACCTTGACGGCGGAACAGCTCCGCATGAGCTGCCAGATCTTGTTGTGGCTCTGGCACTCCAAGTGGTCCAGCTTGTAGAGCATCTATACGGCCACCCCGGAATGGCACGATAGGGCCCCCACAGGAAGCAACTGCGAATACCGCAGCCATTGCTATAACATCGGAGCCTGCAGATGCAAATGAGCAAAATCGTAAAATATGAGTGATCGGCAGAGTACTCACGGGAAATATATTTGTTTGAGAACGACTCGAAGTCCTGAAGAGAAACGTTCATTCCACTGCCGATGTTCTTTACAATGTTGAAATAGATTTAGAATGATTTTCATGTTCAGATTGATCTCCGCGTACCTCCTCCCTTCCCAGCTCGAATGCGATGGAACCATCAAGTCCCCCCGTTCCATCCGCCGCATTGTGCGTAGCCGTGTCGTGATATGCCTGGAAAATATTTATAGGCGATATATAAGTTACGTGAGAGAGAGCTCACAAGGCGAAGCCATTCTGCTCCAATGGAGGCTTGTGTACCTGATCTCGTCTTGCAAGGATGCTGGAGGGAGGCCATGTTTGATCCGTCATAGCGTCTACCCTCGTAAAGAAAGGATTCCAACGCGTCATACTGAGGTGAAGGCCAGCGATATCCAAGTACTGTTGATAAAGCCACGCATACCAGGAGTATGAGCTGCACGCGGCAGTCGGAAAGCATCTCCAGATTCCAGAAGCTGCAGATGAGGGAGGGACCGGAATATCCTCTGGATAGTAGAACGAATGACAGAAACGACAGAAGAGCAGGCTGGTTTTTCCTGAGTACGCCAGATGAGAGGTTAAGAGATACAGCCAGCCATGAGTAGAGAAAGCTCTAGTTCCTAAAGCCGACAGTTCATATGTAGCATAGTACTGCCTTGAGGCTTGGGATAGCCGCGCACGTACTGGTCAGGGGGTTTATGCAGGGTTTGCGTTTTACATCTACAGTTCTTTAGGATACACGTGGAGAGTCGGGCAAGTTGAAGATTGCCGATGATGAAGGGAAAGTCTAAAGACATTGCAGGACCCTGGACGCCCGGCGTTGCTTACCGCTTTATATATTGCCGCCTGCAGCTGAAGCTACTTGGTAGAAAAGAATGGCTCCCAAAGAGTTTGCGCAGTGAAGCTCAAGCGCTCAGGTCAAGCGAGGCTGATTGATGAGATCTCGAGAGTTGGAAAGTGCTCAACTCAGCAAGGACACGCCGGTTGTTTCGGGCCGTGACTGTCAGGTTAGACCCACCGGTTTGAATCCGGCAGAGTCCCGGGTTCGCCAACACTAACAAACGCTTAGTAATCCTGGGACGGCGAAACCGAAGAAATGAATGGCACATGTAGTATTTGTTGGTATGCGAGCTAGGAGCTCCAGGGAGTATACTCTGTATGATCCACTCAAGTCCTATAATCTATCAAGACAGTCAAAAACAGTTCCTAATGCAATAAGTCCAAAACTGCTGGCGCCGAACTTGTTCTTATGGCGAAGACTGAAATCCCATGCGGTCCATGCGTATTCAAGTCCGTTCGTCAATTCCTCAACTGAGGCCTCCTCCAGCTTGTCTATGAACTCCCTCTGGATGTCTCGCACTAATGCGGAAGTATGAAGACGCATCCGATACATCCTATCTTTTCTCCATCTCTTCTGAGAGCATTTTGCAAGTATAGTCCCAATAACAACCTCAGCTTCCAGAAGCCTGATTCCAGGGGTGTTAGATAGTGTATGAGTCGCGCAAATATACCGGAGTTCGTCTGTATATTTGCCAAACAAACTTGTGAGCTTCATGGAACCGCCAGCGGGAAGAGCTCCGTCCTGGAGATAAAATCGGATACGGTCTTTAATTGAGAAAGAAATTGGATCTGTAAAAGTATGGGTGTAATGGGTGGTATTGGCTGAGATTGCAAGGGGTTCAACAAGTGTGATGGAGCGATACATCTGACCCAGCGCTCGACTGGACTCATAGTAATCTGTCTGGCGTGGTGAGACGAGTTCGGCTGCGTGCCAATCTGGCTTGCATCGGATGAGAGTGTGAGGAAGTCTGTTATGGTCCAGATCCACAGGAATCCCTTGTTTGGGGTAATCAACGGCCTAAGGACAAGAGTCAGTATCCCGAATAACACTATAAGCCTAATGTTGAATCAAACCTGCGAGCATAGTTCTGCAAGCCACAAGCAATTTTTATCATGCATGCCATCCTAAAAATCGGTATATATTCGTCAGCTTATAAGTGTGAAGACAGGAAAACGTGCGAACCGATGATTGATCTTGTGAAAGACAAATGAATCAGCTTCCTTTCAAAGATGAACAGTAATATCCATGTACCTGCTATAATTAAGAGCCTGTCCGACAGTAATCCCTATATTAGCGAAGATTAGACTACAGCCAGCTCAATATGAATGAATTAACCGTGAGCGTACCAAAACATCGGAATTGATATATTCAACAACGAAGTCACAGATATCGTCTACAGTGCTATCTCGATGCAGTTTGAGAGTGCCTTGAGATGTATAAGAGGCTGGAGGAATGATCTCATTTGGTAATAATGGATTATAGTGTATAACGGAAAAAAGATCGCTAGAGGATGTATGTTCAGCTCGGTTTTCAACCAAAAGAACAGTCACTCACCCGTCGACGTCTCCACCTCCGAGGCATGACGCTAAAGATCGACCACCTATTAAATAAGCATGATGCGCCTCATTATCATCTGTGAGTGCCAAATAAGATGTCAAGACACGTACCGACGGAGGGGAGGACCACAACATTCTTTAGATGACGGAATAGGCATATTTTATCTTCAGGCGGCTTTCCAATCGCACGGACACGCTGGACTGAGAAAGGTATTAGGGCAGACCTTCAAAAGCTGAACTGTAAGTAAAATCTCTACCATCCCCGGGATGCGCAACTGGGCTTCTGGAAATGCTACAAGAACCCTCTAGATAGATCGGCTCTGGATCTCCTGGTCTCTGTACGCATGCTGATAGGCTGCACTGAGTAATAGAATGAATGATGAAGTCGGCATTTATTACCGTAGATGTGGTTTTCGGGCAATACGTAGACATTTTTGGACCATTCATTTTGATACGCAGGTCCTTCGTCAGCCACGCCGACCAGTAAATAACTATCTGGGATCGGTATCCGCGCACTGTGCTTGATCTCGCGCAAAACATCTATCATTGCAACCTCTCTGAGCTGCATAAGAAATGGGTTATCGACGCCTGGTGTATGGTTTCCGGGACGTAAAGTCAGACCAAGATTCTCGATCCGCTTCAGAATCGAGGATAATCTGTAGGGGCGACCAAGATTGTGACCATTCAAGATGTCACAAAACTGGGAGATCGAGTCATGAATTGTATGCGCTTCAGCAACGGCACTATCTTGAAGTTCTTGGAAGGATTCCTTTCTGACGCCCAAATCTTCAAGGATCATAACAAGAGGCCTAACATTAAGCCCTTTAGTGTGAAATATCGAGTATTATGTGAACAAACACGAATACGAACCTATTTAGGTAACAGATATTTGGGTTTTCGAAGGCTTGTGCAATCTCTATTGGTGCCAGCATGGCCTGTGATCCTCCAACCTCGAATTTTCTCATCGAAGGTCGCAGTCGCATTAATATTCCGTCTGAATTCTTGTCAAGGTGCTCATCAACAGCTACAACGCCCTTAAAGCCCAAGAAACGTATCTGATACTGAGAAGAGAGAACTAAGCATGAGAGATGCTTTACATAGGAAGGACTGGAGACTTACAGCAGATGGCTGAATCGCATTTTCGCCGTGATCATGACGATGACTACATAGCTGTGCCCAAATTCTATCACCCAAACTTTTCGAGATTGTTCCCACTCCATCAGTAAAGAGATATTCAGAGCCCTTTCCACTGGGGGCTAAATCTGGAATCATTTCCCATTCTTCGCGACGAATCTCGACTGAGGGGGCGGTTGCTGTAAATGCTTGAGCCAGACGTGCGGCATACTTCGACGGGCACTTCAGAAGCTCCGTTCCCTCGAAGTCACCCAGTTGGCTTCTGATCAAATGTGAGGTGACGAAGCCTTCTAAAGGATGGCGGAAAGGATTCATGAACCATACGGCGTGCTCCCGCAAGGCGGAGCTCGAATAAGCAAGGAATTCAAATTTCCTTCCGGCCAGCTCGAATCCCTGCTTGAGAATGGTACCAACACGATCGCGCAAAAACGATGTACCATCGACTTGTGCAGCCCATCTGTACTGAAGCCTGTCTTCATCTCGGAAGTCAGCACGGATGAAATGGTTCTCGTAGCCTTCATAAAGACGAATGACTCGATTCGATTGTGTCGGGTATGGACCTTCCAGAATGACACGAGTGGGGGTGAAGGTGACGTGACAACATCGGAAACTACCAGGCAAAGACGGTGTATCCAACCCGACGAATTTCTTCAGTGCACGCTGAAAGCATGCTTCTGGGCTTTCTTCGGGAGGTCGGATTTGGAGAACTTCGGTGAAGTGCCTAAGGAAGTCGCCAACATATCGGCTTTCATTCAGCGAATGGGCTCCAGATAGCCCACGAACAGCAGCCATCAAGCCCTCTATCTCGTTCGTGTTCAGTGCACCATTGCACAGAAGAGATTCGAGCTGGAATGCTACAGGCCATTCAAACTGAAGAAATGTTTTGCGAAGTGTGTGCAGGCGTCTTTCCGTGAAGAATCCTGCTCGGATGGCTTCGATTGGATGTAGTTCCGGAAGCCTGACGATGAGGTTCTCCGTAGCAAGTCCCGCCGTTTGACACATCCCAACAAATATCTTAATCACATCGATATTCAAATCGTGGTAAAGCACGACGCGAAGATGTGGAGTATAAGGGACCACGACTGCATGAGCAGGGTGTAGAGATCCTATGCGATGCTTGAACTTCCTGTTGTCGATGTGTTCGTCGCCTGTGAGCATACGGTGAAATTCTATCTGTTCCATGACTGGCGGCGTTAAAGTATCGAAACAGATGTCTTCAATAAACGCATTCAGCCGTTATAAAAACAAGAAGGATCATAAAAAATGAACATACACGGACTACGACCGTCGTAGCCAACGGCGATTTTGTGAATACTTGCAAAGCTGATAGCCACGGTCTTGCCAGTTTTCTCAGTTGTGCTATTACCTAGCTGCCAATACATTCAGTATTTTATGCAATTTTACTGAATAATGGCTGCTTAACTGACTTCTAATAGGATGCGTTTATGCCCGTACTCGAATTTTAGCCACGCCACGCTCTTAACGGTATAATCACCTTCCCACTCTATGGAAAACGAACGAGATTTAAGTCGCTGATTTGGTGTTGATGGGTATGAGGCACGGTAGAATAAACCGAATTGGACCAAGTCTACGCGTAGCTTGTCCTGAAGTTGTTGGATGGTATCATGGAATTTCTCCTCCAGATCTGGGCTAACAAAGGGTGTTTTCTGTAACGTTATAGCCAATCCCTTTGGCGGTCGTCGGGCCTGCTTAAAAAACTTGAGCTTCTTATGGTCGACTCTAAGGGGGTGGTCGAGGATGTAGGACAGGAATCTATTCCCAATCCCTTCAGTGGGTAAGGTCAGAGTTCCTGTACCATCATTACGAACGCCACCGGCGGGACTTGGATTCAACTTCACTTGAAAATTTATTGCTCTCTCATCCTCTTTCCTGGGATAGAACTCATCTGAATGCAGAACCTGAGAAATGGCACGAGTAATGGTCCATTCGTTGGCGTCGGTAGGTATGAACTTGATTCCTACATTCATCCTATAAGATAATTAGGCATCTTTCCCAGAACAACAAAGGGTGTATCTCACTCTCATAGCACTCTATGAGTGTTGAAAATCTGAGAAGAACAAATCAAATGGCAGCTAAAGAGTCACTCATGAAGTACCTGAAGAAAAGGGCATCGGTAATATCAGAAGTTCAAAACTTATGAGTTCAACGACTGGATGAATGCGGTCACGTGATTTATTTAGAGCCCCAGAGCAGCGCGGCTCGTTGCCTCCGAATTGGACCAGTTCAACTAGAACACCGTTCAACGTTAACTCACCCATTGAGCAGGATACTCAATCCTTTCATGCTTCAATGTCCTTGAAGCGCCTAGGACTTTATCAACTAGATATGCTCACAACTGTGGACCTTTGGAATTCTCTCCGCTCTTACTTGCACCAAATCCTCTTCACCATCCCTGATGCGAAATCTAGGTTCTCCAGAGTCGAAGGGTGGCTAGTGTCTATAAAGCAGAGCATGCACTATTTCAAACTTTATATCTCGGATAATTCGTTTCTGGCAACCCACACCGTCTCATTCGATTTTGGCAGCATTGACCGCTCTTCCGCTCTTCTTCTTGGCTCTGTGTCTACACTGATTATCTTGACATTTGTCTCTCGTATCGTTTTAGGCTCCTCTACCTTCAGACGCCGTGCAGGAACTTCTGGATCACTAAAAGTGCTCTCATCGATCATCGTCCCTACCAACTGCGCCTGGCCTTCCGACTACGCGCCTGTGCTGAAGCATTCGAGCTGTAATTTTCCCTCATCCATGACAATATATCCGTCGGACCTCATGCGCAACATCTATTCTGGTGCTGTCGAATTTAGAGACCTTGATGTGCTGGGTGACATTTTTCGCGATCGACCGTTGCGAGGATGTGGATGGCTGATAAATCTAGAGTATGAGAGGTCATGGTGGATTTCCGTCGGGAAATGGATGATCGCATCCCAAATCTCTTCCTTTAACGTGAGTACTATTACCGAATTCTCACATATGCAGTAGCTGACGATTAGTCAAGTATAAATACCCCCATCCAGGTTGATATATGCGTTGTTGACTCACCTAAGCACTCAACTGAGATTTCTAAATTCTTACAGATACACCCGTTGCTGACCCTATGGTTTCCGAAAACATGCAGCAAATCAGTACTGCTGGCTCTTCTCCCTTCAAGCTACATGTTCCTCAAGTGATAGATCTCGACTTCATACCTTATTCTCATCTTCAAGCAACTCTACTCAACATCCAGACATCGCTTCAGCCCGGGACGTCCATCTCAATTCACCTCACTACACTGTCACCAAGCGTTAGCCCCTTGAGCAAGCATTTCATTACTGGCGCCATACCGCTCCTACCACGCAAATATCTCAGTGACGGTTCAAACCGCACTTCCACTCCAATGTTGATATCACTACATCGCGTTGTTGAACTTATTTGGTCTGGGCACGCGTTAACTACTATCGATTCCATTATAAATATTTCAGAAGCGCGCAATCGGTCGCTGCAAGCTGCTGGGAAGGAGCTAGTGGAGGATGGAACCACTAGGACAAGGTGTATCACGGAATGGGGATTAGAAAATTGGCGCCAACAGCAACTTATGTTGAGCTGGGAGGCAGGGCTGTTCGCTGCAGAATACCTCTTACGCTGGGAAATTGTTCTTCGTAGTAAATGAACAGATAACGCGCTTACACTGGGAAATTGTCCTGTGAATGAACAGATAACGCGCTTTCTCTGCAATTAATAGTGTCCCCAAAGTTCGTTCACGAATTGATATTTCACATGCCATTAAGGCTGTTCTCAGTAAGACAGCGTTTCTACAATGGCGTCAAGAATACGGATAGCGTCTGGTATATGGAACTTCTCATATTGCAATGCTGCAGGTACGCTATAAGGACGTATTAGCAATTACATACAACTATCAGGAGCACGAAAGCACTCACTCCCATCCAGTCACTCGTTTAACGGGGGCCTCTAGCTTCAAAAAGCATCTCTTCTGTATTTCCGCGCTAATCTCAGCACCAACACCAGCCGTCATCCCTGCCTCATGCACAATAACCAGCCGGCCAGTGCGTTTCACGCTCTCCGCGATGGTCTCCGCGTCCCAAGGCAGGATTGAGCGCAGATCGATCAGCTCTATCTTCGCCGAGCGCAGGGACGCGGGGACGTGCGGTTCCAGCGAGGGGGCGGGGGAAGTAAGCATATGGAGAGCAGTTTCACAGTGGTACACGGGTGTCCCCCATGTCAGGAGTGTCAGATCTGAGCCGGAGACGAGAGTTTCAGCTTTCCCTAGAGGAAGCTCATAGTCGTCTACGGGAACTTGCTCGACTGCAGAACGATAGAGAATCTTTGGCTCCATGAATATAACAGGGTTCGGATCTCGAATAGAGCCCAATAGCAGACCTTTCGCTTGAATAGGAGAGCGGGGTATTACTATCTGAGTGGAACGCGTCAATGCGACATATCATCCGCGGTTTGAGCAAATATACCTTAAGCCCCGAGGCTCCCATAAAGAATCCCTCTGGGGACTGTGAGTGATATAAGCCACCATGCCCCTATCGGCGACAAGTGTTTAGTTCATGGCAGAAAATACGAAATCGGTTTACTGACAACTGACATGGTCGGCGTGCGGACCGTGAGGCCACCAACATTGTAGCTTCCGCCTGAGCGGTATCGAATTTTCGCAGCCTCATTGACTAGCTGTTGTTGGTTAGATCATGAAGACAACCTGAGGAAAAGAGCATGCCTGATCAAATGCCGGGAATATGTAGTCTGCAAATTGGATTTCCGCAATAGCAGTATGGCCCATGAGTGCAAGTCCGATTCCAAAGCCAGCGATGCCTTGCTCAGTTAACGGTGTATTGAAGACGCGCTCACGGCCTTCAGGCGACCGTTGATCAACGCACACTGGAGCAAGAAAAGGACGACAAACCGAATTCTTCTGCGAGACCCTGTAGACATAGAATGAATTGAATAGAGCGCAGCAGGGGTCGGCACCGGGTAACCCACCATAGTACACCTGAACACGCCGCCGAATGCTACGTCCTCCCCAAACACTACAGCGGTGTCATCCTTTGAGAGTGCAATGCTGTGGTACAAGAGTCAGCTCTATTCGGCATCGACAGCATTGTCAATGTAGTTCTGACCTCATCGCGTCGCGGACGGCCTGATAGGTATTCATCTTGCGGGTTTCTCGCCCGCCTACGATGGTCCTGGATGGGGCAGAGGCGTCTTCATCTGCCCATGCAAGACCCGGTGTACGAAGTGCAGTGTCTCTAGTTGTACGGAGAATCTTGGAGGTAGCGACGCCCGGCAAATGACCCCCCGCAGGTGGAGGTTCAGCAACTGTGGAATTGCATCTACTCTGAAGATGTTCAGCAACACTGACGGGTAAAATAACGGAAGCACTCACAAGAATCGACGCGGCCCTTCTTGCAGCGCGCGATGCGTGCAGAGGGACGGTGATGGAGTGCATTAGAGGAGAACTGGCTAAGATCCGGCTGGGCCAGCATGTTGTGTGAGGTATGCGAGCGCCAAACTGGCGACATGTGAGCGCTTGAGAAGGGTCGACGCCGGTCACACATTTGGACAGCGTTCAACGGCGCCAAGTCGGCCCGTAGCGCAGACGCTGCCTGCATCAGCGACCACGGCCAACTGCAAAGCAGCCTGACCCAGCCTGCCACGCAGGGCCGAGCGTCGTCCACGATGGCCACAATAGAAAACGACTCCACCTTCGTGGCCCCAGAGGGTGTCTACTCCGTCACAGAGGAGCACAAGCCCAACCTCGCCGCAAATATTGCAGCTAGCGCAGGCCCAGCCCTCTATCCGACCCACATTTCCACCATCGTGGTGCGCTTCCCCGGCACAAAGCACGGCCCAGGACAGGGTCTAGCGCAGCTGCTCGGTGGGAACAAGGAGCCCAAGAAGGACAAGATACCCAAGGATCGCGAGGATGGCGTTAGTCTGTCCAGCAGCGATACCCAACCGGACGATGCTGGCGAAATGCCAATACTACCGACCCAGGAACATATTGCGCCCAATTCCTCAATACCCGTTGAAACCCCCAAGTTGTTCTCCCAACCACCCCAGCCCGGCTCCGCAAACAAGAAGAAGAACGGCGCACGTCCGAAGCATAATATGCGAACCACATCATCCACATTCATTACCCGGATCCAAACCTCGGAAGCACTCAGAAATATCCATTCCAAGCAGGGCGAGGCGACCTTTCTGTTTTACAACACCGCCAAGAGCTATTGCTGGGTAGAAGCAGGCTCAAAGGCAAAGGTTGGAACTTTTTTTTTAGACCGGAATACACTGATTTATCCTTTGCGTAGGAACCGCTGTCGAGAATCACCTTCTCCGCATACCCCACATGCCACGATGTGAATACCACTACAGCATCGGCCGAGCATCTAGATGTTATCATCGGATTCAGCACAGGAGATTTAGTCTGGTTGGACCCAATATCTTCTCGCTATGGACGACTGAACAAGCAGGTGCGTCCGAGCACTGCCATTCCCAGCATATAGGCTGACTGAAATTAACAAGGGCTGCATTTCAGGATCTGCTTGTACAGCTGTCCGCTGGGTTCCCGGATCACTTACACTTTTTCTCGTCTCGCACGCGGACGGAACAATCATAGTGTATGACAAAGAGCGCGAAGACGGAGTTTTCACACCGCAAGAGCCTACTGTCCCTTCGTCAGCAATACCCGATGGCAATAGCACCCGGGGTTCGGATGAGGTTACTTCACAGAAGGAATGGGATCCGACGGATTCCATCTTCGTCACTATGCCTCCGTGGCATCCAGGATCGTTGATCGGGCTCAGCAGTCCCGGAGGAAAGTCTGACAAGGAGAAGATGGTTAAGAATCCTGTGAGCCACTGGCGGATATCTCGGAAAAGCGTCGTGGGTACGTAAATTCTTACCTGTTGCCAAGTTAACCGAGTAACACCTCGTACAGATTTCGTCTTTTCGCCTGATGTCAAATTCGTCGCCGCGATATCAGAAGATGGCTGTCTTAGAGTGATTGACGCTCTAGAGGAGCAGTGAGTACTCCTTGCATGTGGTAACACTAACAACTAACATTGCTTTTGGTAGCCTGATTGACTGCTATGCATCATATTTCGGCGCTCTAACATGCGTAGCCTGGTCGCCTGACAGCCGGTTTATACTAGTGAGCAGAATTCTCAATTTAGATTTTTACGAGTGCTAAAGAAGTCTGTACATAGACCGGGGGGCAAGACGATCTTCTGACAATTTTCTTACCATGGGAAAGTCGTGTGGTCGCTCGGTGTCAGGGTCATTCTTCCTTTGTATCCTCAGTTGCATTCGACGACCTCCGATGTGATGGCCGTACCTATCGATTCGGGAGTGTAGGGGAGGACAACAAACTTATATTGGTGCGACAAATTTAATCACCTCCCCTTCGCGCTGTACTGATATCGCATATCCAGTGGGACTTCTCAAGTGGTGCACTCCATCGACCGAAATTCCAGGTGATTAGCCCTTTTTTAATGTGCGAAGACTTGGTACTAATTCTTTGGAAGGCGACACACCATCAACGAGTCTCGATGGCTTCGACTATATCATTAGCAATCCGCCGTGATCGCTCAAACCTATATCTGCCCTCAATAGCTTCTCCGGGTATCGGAGGTCGTGCTTCTCCACGATTTCACCCCGCGCCATCACGGAATGAAATCCCCGTTGTCCAGCCAGTTCTGGTATGTAACCCCACCATTCCTCGTAGTGTTCCTTACATTTATTTTCTTTCAAGATTAAACAACTTGAGAATGACCTCCTCTCAACCATCGTATTCCTCCCGCGGTCCATTATGACATCCACGAAAAGTGGGCACATCAAGTTATGGGTACGACCGCTGGCACTCCGTCCGGCTCGGCATTCGAAAGGCCATCGAGCAGTAGTAGTGGCAGATGTGAAGGACATCATGTCCTAAACCATCATCACGATAATTTATATGAAGATAATATTTATGTATAAGTATCCTTTCTTCGATGCCTCTTCACTGTATGTACGAAGATGACGATCGTCTCTGCGGGTCGGAGAGTTTAAGTAGGGACAACCGGGACAGATAGCACCGCGTGTAATACGTATACTTATTTATTGTTATGTTGTAATTGTGGTTAGAAATCGGAAACCAGATTTGACGCTAATCACCTCTACTGGCAAACCAACTCATTCACGAAGATCGTTTCTTGATCGTGTCGCGTCTTGTCACATGTGACAGAGCGTGACATTTCTGATTGCACATATTTATTTTTAAGGCCATTGCAGGGACGGCCCGGCGATTTATTGACACATCGTGTACACTCATTTTAAGTCCTTTTTATGACGTCCAACGCGTCCATACCCAATGCGCCCGCGGCGCCGTCGTTGGAAACCGAGATACTTCAAACCCCATCTCTAGCCAATGCAGCTCCCAAAAATACCGAGGCTCGAGCCTCATGGCTTGGAGGAATCTTTGGTGACAAGTGCGTTTTGAGTTATAGTTTGCGTGCACCCACCGACATTTTCACTCAATCAAGCGTAGTCCATACTTCCAAGCTGGTTTTGGTCTTATGGTATGCATAACTAGCAATTTATTTCGATGGGGAACTGATAATGCTCGTTTAGGCCCTGGGCGTTGGTCTAACAGCCCTGCGGCAAGGCGTTGTAGTCGGAACAACTGCTCTCCAAAGGCGTATGTTAGTAACCTTGGAAATCAACAATAAGGACCGTTCATACGAGTGGTTCCTCGCATGGATGGCTCACCAAGCAAACGCGGCTTCTCAAACAAAATCTAACCTTCGTTCGGCGCCATGGACTCGCAGCCACCAACTGAGCGTCGAAACTACGGTCGAGCAACGCAAGAACGGGAGCTCGTCAGCCCTCTTCAAGCTAGTAGCTGGTCCGGGTACACATTACTTCAAGTATAGAGGCGCTTGGATGCAGGTTAGTTTGTTCCTGTCTACCATGAATGCCATTCTAACTAAACGCCGAAGGTGAAAAGAGAACGAGAGACACGTTCCATGCAGTTGATGTCTGGGGTCCCATGGGAGACAGTGACGCTGACCACACTTTCCCGAGATCGGAAGTTGTTCCCTGACCTGCTTGCTGAAGCGAGAGACCTTGCGATGAAGGGACACGAAGGAAAGCTGGTCATCCATACAGCCTGGGGGATTGAGTGGAAGCCATTTGGCCAACCCAGACGGAAGCGGCCTCTTCAGAGCGTTGTTTTGGAGCTTGGAAGAGCCGAGAAGATTGAAAATGATATCAAGGCTTTCTTGGAGAGGCGTCAATGGTATGCTGATCGAGGTCAGTGAAGTGCACCTCAATATAAAATTCCAACTTAAACTTTCCATCTTCTTAGGTATTCCATACCGTCGAGGATATCTCCTTTATGGTCCTCCTGGCTCCGGAAAGACGTCTTTCATTCAAGCGCTGGCTGGATCTCTTTCTTATGATATATGTTTGCTCAACCTATCCGAGCGAGGTCTCGGAGATGACAAACTCAACCACCTACTATCGAATGCCCCAGAACGCAGCTTTGTGCTGATAGAAGATGTCGATGCCGCGTTTAACAAACGAGTACAGACCTCCGAGGATGGGTGAGTTATTCTTTCTGCATCAGCTATTTATTCCTGACCGGTTCATGCAGGTATCAATCGTCTGTCACTTTCTCAGGTTTCCTTAATGCTCTAGATGGCGTGGCTTCTGGAGAAGAGCGAATCATTTTCATGACGACTAACCACGTGAAGAGGCTTGATCCTGCCCTCATCCGACCTGGACGGGTTGACATGGCAGAGCTCATCGATGATGCTAGTCCTTCGCAAGCTCGAGAACTATTCACGCGCTTCTACGGGGGAGGCGAAAGCGTCACACGGCTAATGGATGCTGAAGTGGAAAACCTGGGAGAAACGCTGGAGAAGATCGTCCAAGACGAGATGGTCAATGGGATGCGGATTAGCATGGCCGCACTGCAAGGGCTGTTCATCCGGAGTAATGCAAAAGACGCAATCGCAAGCTGTCATGAATTCTTCATTGACAGACGGTCATCATAGTGGTATCGATTACCTAGGTTATTATATAGCGTAGCATAGATGTAGACAGACATGGAAGACAGATGCTACGGGCAGGATCAAAACACTGGCTTCCTCTTGCGACCAGTGAATTTTGAATCTCGAGGCACACCCTCTTTTCCGCGTTTGCGGTAGAGCTAGCATTGTGCATCTTAGTCGCTTATCGCAAAAAAAAGAATAGGTCAGCTCACCTCTTTTTTCTTCAATATCCAATCCTTGTCCTTCACGCTCTTCCGCTTCCCGCTCTTCGTCTTAGCCCGCTCCCTCTCTCTTCGTTTCTCGAATCTCACTTTACTATCTTGCTCCTCGTCTCCTTCCAATCCCTTCGGTATTTGTTGCTGTCCTCCGCCCCCGCCGACAAACAGACACAAGTAGACTTTTTTCGCCTTCTTTGAATTGGGATAATCGACCACAATACCACCTCCAAAGCCAGCCTTCTGCGCAATCGACGTTATAAGCTGTATCTGGTCATCCGAAGAAGGATAGAACTGGAAAATGGCGCGTGAGGGATTGCGGAGAGCGGAGTGTAGGGTGGTGAAGAAGCGGCTTAGACGATGTGGTGGGGACGACGTTGGGTGTGATGTTTCGGCATTAAGCAGCCACTGGAGAACTGATATGCTGTATTCATATTAGTACAAACACGGGCATGAAAGATTCCAACTCGCACCTAATTGCGCCGTCAAAGCTTCCTGGTCGGAAACCAAATCCTTGCCCGATGTCCTGCAAGAAAAGGTCGCCTTCGACTTCTCGTTCTAACGCAACCTCTACAGTAATTTTCAGTCATCCGCAAATCTAGCGAGAAGAGATCCGACGTACCAAGCATACTCGGTGCAACATCCACGCCTGTCCAGATGTAACCTTCCTCATCTAAAATTTCCCCCGATAGCCCAGAACCACAGCCAATGTCGAGTATGAATGCGGGCTCGTCTGGAGGGAGGTTTAAAAGCTCCAGGGCGCGGTATGTCATATCAGCTTGAATCTGTTGATTGCGGGTGCTGCATCCTATGGTTAACGGTGTTTTCTAGCAGGCGAATGATTTCACGAACTTCTGCGTGTATTTTTTGGCTTCAGTATCGCCATAATACTTTCAGACGCAAATGAATTAGCATATGGATCTGCAGATATGAGAAATTACGCGCACGATTTCTGGAGGTGCTTGTAATTCTGGTCTCGACATATTGATGGTGGGTGGAAGGAACGTTTTTCGAGCGGTGATCAAGGCGAGATCGTGTTCTAAATTTGGCAACACTCGTTTGGAGTCGTGAGCTTACCCCCAACCACCCAAGTACCAGTTGGACAACTCAGCCTTAAGGTCGACGACGTGTTCAATATTGAATGCAACATTTGCGAAGGAAGTTGGTCCTCCACCAACTTTTTATTCGATTTTGTTTATCTATTTCACAGTAGTAGGACGTTTTTGAAATCTCATCGAAGCAAAATCCCCTTCAAATCTCGATAAATGTTCCCCTCAGTGTCAGATATCATCGTAAGAAATAGATGAATTAGCAATACAGTAGTGTCCCAAGTCAAAGCATACAGGTATTACATAGGTGTCGCACCCTCAATCATCTCCAACTGGCACCTCTTCTTCCAAGTATTTCACAAGCTTTACACGGATCTCCGTGCTTTCATCCCCGCGTAGAACGTCCGAGATGAACTCTGTCTGCACTTGCATTTGGACCTAATTTGAATGTAACATCAGCGGCGACCACTATGCATTAAGGACTTCGCTCTCTTACCATCTCCAGGGCACCTCTTATTACCCCACATAGCACATTGCTAAACCATAGACCTCCTTCTAAGACTTCCTCTGGCAGTTCGACAAACTCCGCCAGCGGGTTTTCATCGAACGTAAGGGTAAAAGATGATCCGACGGTCGCTTGGGATAGAGAGTTGGTGCTATTGGGCCTGTTCGGCGATGGAGGTGGTGGTGGGGCACCGTGTGTCACGGTTGGTGCAATGTTTAGGAACGATTTGAATCCAACCTACAGTGTCAAAAATGGGAGTTCAGCTGCAATTCTAAGCAGGAAATATCAGCGGACGCCCAACCTTAGAAACAACTTCGCCGACCTCTCTGAAGTCCGAGCACCGCCCCAAGCCAGATTTTGCCAGGAAATCTTCTATTAGCCGCGTCCCTATGTTGTATCCCATCTTATCTAACTGTTTGTTGACTTCTTCATAGTCCTCGTAGTCTTGTATTAGTTGAACAACCAGAGCACCGTATGTGAGCGCGAACAGTTCTGCGTTCTGAGAAAGTTAGTCGGATAAGAGCTTCTGCAACAGTAACTACTCACGATCTTCTCCGAACGGCCCTTCCAGAGATCTTCACCGATAGCCTTGTATTGCTTGCTAGTTGTGGCCATGGAAAACGATGGGCAATATGCAGCACGTTACGTATATGGAGGTTCCAACAGCCAGTCGCGATACATGAGCGGTGTCACGGTCCAAAGACGCGCGTTGTGTCACGCTGAGAGAATTCCGAAAGTTAACACCACTTTCTCCAACAAAATATTCCGGGAATTTGGAAGGGTGATAATGAGTATTCGTAATATATATCTATACAACTGCATGCGTAGATCCCAGGTCCGTCCGCAATGCATTTCTCCAATCTTGACGCTCTCGAACTGACAGAATCGTCGGATAACGTGTAATTAATGGCGGTAACCACCTCAAGCGTAACGTTCGACCTGGTTAAGCCTCCTCGCCGTCTTCGCGTTAGACTGGGTGTTTTGACCTCTGACAGGCAAATGCATGGCGTGTCTCCGTCCAACATAACTGCCAATCATACGCTGGTGGGCAATGTTCTCGCGAATCTCCCTCTTCAACTCGGCTTCCACCTTCAGCTTCTTCAATGGGTCAAATGCTTTGGCGAGTGGTGGTTTCCCCTTGGTTACCCTTTTCGCATCCCATTGTGCCGTCTTATCTTTCCATTGCGCCTGGAGCTGCTGCATGGGTGTAGTGGGTGGAGGAGGGACGAAGTCTGGCGAAGCGAGAGGGTACCTCGGGACTGGAGATGCAGTTGCGGGGGAGGATAGGAATGATGCGAGCGCAGTGATTTGGAAAGGTGTGAGATCCTTCACCTTGCACTTGTCGTGCACCTGAAGACGGGCGCATAGCCGGTGCGCTGTTTTATGCCCAACGCCATAGAAGTTGGTCAATGCAAACTATTTTTTCAAGGATGAGAAGCTATATTTCAAATGTATCAAATAAACACGCTCACCCGTGCCAGATGGCTTTCTGGTAAGTTCACACCGAGAATGTGCACCATCGCGGTGAAGGAAGAGGAAATTTCGGAAGGTGTCACGGGATCAGCACTTCAAGTGAATTCACATCCCGACAAGCTCAGCGACCCCAAGTCTCAGTGGCTTCAACCAGCTTCACTCTGAAGGTTGCCTCAACATAAGCCACTACTTTCTTTTTGCCATGTCGACAAGCAAGGCAGAAGGACGCCGAGAAGATGCCCTTGCGAAACAGCGCAACCAGATGCGAGAGGAGTTTGAGCGGCAGAAGCAGACTCTCATCAATGAAACCGAGAAAGCTCGCCCTTCGACAAATCGTTTTGTTGGCCAGAATGACTCTATGGAGGAGTCGCTCAAAAACAGTACAGTCGGCTTGGTGCGTCTCGAGGAATTCCAGCAAAGGAGGAAAGAGATCGAGGAGGCGAAAGCGAGAGAAGCAGCGCGGTCTAGTGAATTAAAGTATGTTCTCATTTCACTTGCAGCCCTGCCATACGCGTTCCCTGCGTTTCACAATCGGATGGCTTACAGGTTGTGGAGAATTGTTTAGGGATGACGCAAGGAAGGCAAAGAAACGGAAGAAGGCCGCAAAAGCCACACTCTCATTCGCTATGGACGAGGAAGGCGAGGAGGATGAGTCTAGTGAACTAGGCCGCGCTTCCTCAAAGGATGTAGACGCAAACGGTGACGGGCCTCCCGCTAAGAGGAGCAAATTCCGTAAGAACCCCAACGTGGATACTTCATTTCTTCCGGATAGGGAGCGTGAAGAGGCTGAACGCAAAGAGCGAGAACGATTGCGCGTAGAGTGGTTGGAGAAACAAGAGGAGATAAAGGCCGAGGAGATAGAAATCACCTACTCCTACTGGGATGGAAGTGGTCATAGAAAGAGTGTAACGGTGAGTCTTGTCTCATGTTTATATCTGCAACTAACCTCATAAGAAGACATTCTGCAACCATCGATGGATCATAGTGCAAGAAGGGCGATAGCATCGGCACCTTCTTGGAAAAATGTCGACAGCAGTTCTCGGAGCTTCGGGGTGTCAGCGTGGATAACTTGATGTACGTGAAAGAGGATCTCATTATACCACATGTACGTCGCTTCTATGAGCTTTGTTGGCCCCTGCTAACTCTTCTCGCCAGCATTATACCTTCTACGACTTTATCATAAACAAGGCCCGCGGTAAATCTGGACCTCTCTTCAACTTTGACGTCCACGACGACGTGCGTCTACTTGCGGATGCGACGAAGGAGAAAGACGAGTCGCATGCCGGAAAGGTTGTTGAGAGGAGTTACTACCAGAGGAATAAGCACATATTCCCGGCTTCGCGATGGGAGGTAAGTCGAAACTTTCGCAGCCTATGTAGTGGATGCTGACGACTGCACTTGAAGGTGTTCGATCCCGAGACGAATTACGGGAAATATACGATTGCATAATGGTGGATTTCTATGTGTATCTTTATTGTTGAGAGCATTGCTCTGACCGGCGGATTGTCAGTTTATGTTTGCGTCGACTGCATCCTTGACGTCCAGCTCGCCTTTATACCGTTAACGCTATGTGTCTGTTTCCAGGCAAAAGCGATAACACCATACTTTAGTCCGACAGTTTTCAGTTGTACAGGGGAGCTTACTATTCCGTTGTAAGCATGGTCATTATGTTGATGTCCTGACACGATTAGGGGGAAAATATACGCTTTCTATGTAGTACTCTTCCAATTGAGCCCTGGATGTTGAACTCTCCACTGCAAAATTCGTGACACCCATTTACCTCTGTACATCCCTTGCGAGACGAGTACCGCAATCCTAGTCCTACGATTCTCAAGTGCATAGATACATACTCCTTCGAGCAGCATCGTCTGCAGCGAGCTTGCATGTTGTTATGGCCTGTTGTGACTGACGGTGCTCGACGCGACATGAACGTGATTTCGTCATCAACTACCATTCTAGCAGCGCCTCTCTAGGTCGTTCGCCATCTGCTGCTTCTCTGTTCTGCTCTCTCGTTGTTGCTAAAGGATGTCGGGAACAGGAGCCCGCGAAAATATCTTCGCAACACGGATGGCGCTCACAAATACCAAGCTGCGCCTTAAAGGAGCACAGACCGGACATTCCCTTCTTGCCAAAAAGCGAGATGCGCTCACGACAAGATTCAGGGCGATTCTCAAGAAGGTCGATGAGGTACATCGCTATATTCGTGGGCAATTCTCAGGCGCATCTGCTGAATAATTTAGTATTAGGCGAAACGGAAAATGGGACGAGTAATGCAGCTGGCATCGTTCTCTATGGCAGAAGTCACATATGCGACGGGAGATATCGCATATCTCGTCCAGGAGCAGGCAAAGCTAGCCACGTTCAGAGTGAAAGCAAAGCAAGAGAATGTATCGGGAGTAATACTCCCTGCTTTCGAAGTTGACCGGGTCCAGGGATCTGGTGTGTAACCTCCTGAGAATCTATAGTCTTGCCTAATCAATGGAATGCTTCATAGATTTTAACTTGACCGGTCTGGGGCGTGGTGGCCAACAAATTATGAAAGCGAAGGAGGTCTATGCGAAGGCCCTGGAAACGCTAGTTGAGCTCGCATCACTACAAACTGCCTTCACAATTCTGGACGAAGTCATTCGTGCAACGAATCGTCGCGTCAATGCAATTGAACATATTGTTATACCGCGACTGGAGAATACGATTAAGTATATCATGAGCGAGCTGGACGAAATGGATCGTGAAGAGTTCTTCCGGTGAGCCATGGATCCAGTGGACCTTCTACCGTCTACTCACTGGACATTGTTCAGGTTGAAGAAGGTGCAAGGAAAGAAGAAACGAGACACCGCTCTCCGTGACGCAGAGCGGGCAGAACATGAAGCTGCAGCTGTTGAAATGGCATCAGAGGAGGATGTGGAGGAAGCTGCGCCGAATTTGCTTAGTAGCAAAGACGAAGACGTTATTTTCTGAGAATGCTGCATCCTGTATTCATAGCTTTCATCCACGCCTCATTACCACGCCATGCATAATTGAAATTCATTTTCCCGGAGAGGCACAAAAGAAAGGCGGGTAAGCCAACTCAAATCGTTTCCATCTACTCAAATGCCGAGATAAATCATGGAGGCATATCATGTGCACTACACATAGGTACATGGGTGGTTTTTGGATCGTAATGTGAGTAGCCAAGACATGAAGACACGAGAAGTGGCGAGCGGATTACTGTAAATGAAGATGAGTATTCCCGCGCATTACGGAGCGAAATTTGAAGACGTACGTCGACCATCTCAACATCACCACCAGCCGCCGCTGCGGTCTTCTTCCTGTCTTTCCTGTCCAGGATTGCCCGCCTAAAAAATAATTAGAGGTGTAAGTAGAACATGACAATATTTGAACACACCTGTCCTTGTCCAGCTTGATGGTGGTGATCACCACGTTGCTGGGGTGGACACCGATGGGTGAGGTGGCACCGTTCGACTTATCGCGCTGCACACGGTCGACGTGGATAACCCACTTCTTGCGGTACACCTGTGTAACCTTGCCCTCACGACCCTTGTACTTTCCTCGGATGATCCGGACTTCGTCGTCCTTGCGGATGGGTAGCGAACGGCACTGGATAATAAATCAGCTCCCCAGCCAGACATAAGCCATCCCTAAGACGCACGTTGTGCTTGCCACGGAGCTCCTTCGAGAGAGCGGACGACATGATTTTGCGGCGGATGGAGGAGGGGGCCGAGAAGTGGGCCTTGCGCGATTTGCGCCGCGAGGACGAGACGTCTGTAGCAGGAGAACATAATATTAGCATTTTGCCCGTAGGTGTTGCAGGAGTCCATCCGAATGCCCAAGTTGCCATCCAGCCCAAATCTCCACCGATTCCATCCATTTTAACTGGAAACGCAACATATGCGAAGCCTGAGCGGATTGGAAATGCAACATACCGGCGTTGTACTTCATTTTTGTCGAGGGGTTTCTTGAGGACGGCGTACACGACGAGGACAGACTTCTGGGAGAAGATCTCGCAAAATCATTCCCACGGTGGAATCTGGTTGATCACGTGCAAATTCCTTGGGACCTGCCAACCTAGTAAGTGATCCAACTTGTACTCTACTTCACAATGTCTACTGACCAAGTACGCTCAAGCAAGCTCAAATTCAAAGGCGAAAAGACCAAGAAAAAGCGGAAGAGGCACGACGACGACGAGGGCAGACCAAGTGGAAGTAAACGGAGAGAGGATGACAAGGATCCCGAAACATGGGTACTTCCAGAGAGCCCCAATGAACTACGCGGTCCAACATTCATTATGCATCCTTCAGACCCCTCACCCATTTGTATTAACTTCAACTCTACTACAAATCGTATTGTTTTACACTCTCTGGACAAGGAGAAACAAGAAGAAGGGGACGAGCCTCTGAAACTACTGGACCGCACCCCCACGGACGTCTCTCAAGTGTGGGTGACTACTCGCGTCGCTGGCTCACCAACAATCAATCTGCGAACGGGTACTGGAGAGGGGAAATTCTTGTCTTGTGATGCGCATGGTCTTGTCTCTGCAGATCGCGACGCTCGTGGACCGCAGGAGGAATGGACGCCCGTCATCATGCCAGATGGCATGGTCGCGTTCATGAATGTCTACGAGAAGTACCTCAGCGTGGACGAGGCTGCTGGTGGATCGCTACAGCTGAGAGGAGACAGCGAGGAAGTTGGGTTTGGGGAGCGCTTCTGGGTCAAGATTCAGTACAAGTACCAGAAGGAAGCGAACGAGGAGGAGAAAAAGAAGGAGGGTGCTGGTATGTCGAAGATAGACGAAACCAGTACAAAGTAAGCAGCATTATACTCGTTCTTGTGCGCGGCCTTGCTGATTCTGTCGGATATTTAGTCACATATACCAGGCTTGGGGTGCGGGGCGCAGTAAAGTATCCAGCGAGGATAAGAAGGAGGTACGTATCCCATTTGTTATTCGCGGACCATCGTCTCTTACACTCCACTATCAGCTTAAAAAAGCCCGGAAGGAAGGACGATTGGCTGAAGCTATGCTTGATCGTAGGGCCAAGTTAAAGAGGTGTGTTTCCATCGCAGAGAATCTGGCTGTTGACTGATGGACATTACTCGCAGCGATCGGTTTTGTTAAATAAAATAAAATGTCTACGTGTGCTATGTATTAACTAGGTGTCAGGTACGGCTCTAAAGCCGTGTATGGATCTCATAATTTGTGGATGCATAACATGCTGCATAACGTATACTCGTATACTCATAGTGCATCTTTGGATTACCCTTGTACTATTAGATGTATTTGCTTAATTTTTCCATCTCAAAAAAAGTTTAAATTCTGTTGACACTTACTAGTACCTTGTGGAATCGTTACTATGACTAATGTTCAATGCTGAACAGCAAGATGGCAGTTGACAGAAGCGTTGAGCTAAACACTAAATGCACGCTTGATTTCTGATTGACTTTTAAACTGTAACGATTGGAGGGCAAGTGAAGCGCCAGCTTACAGTCGTCAAGCGCTCTTTTTTTCATTCCAGTCGTTCTTTCTCTGCAATCAATAATTCAATCTAGACATGTGCCTGGATAGATGCCATTTACACCAGACCGAAATCCGCTCAATACCGAAAGAAACATCGTGAAAGTGGAAAACTCGATTAAGAGATGAAAAGAAAGGTGATTGCTACTGGTTCATGGATGTAAGATGTAAATGTATTCGTCGCGGTATTGTTATAATTGGATCAGGGTGGGTCACAGGAGATAATGAAATGAAGAATGCAGGTAGTAAGTGTAAGGAGATTACAGGTCCTCGTCGTCTTCGGGAAGGGGGACAGTCTCGGCCTGCATAAGAGGAAGATTAGGAAGTGAGAGATATCACGATGAACATGGTTCGAAATGCTTACCATCTGCAACTCCTTGGCGTACTGCTCCATCAAGGCGGCATCGACTGCGACCTCTGCAGGAGCCAGAGCGGGGGCGGCCACGAACTCGAGGGTGGGGTTGCTGTAGAGATCCAAACCGTTAGTCTCGGCCATCATTCGGCCTGTTTAATGACGTACCCAACAAGTTTCCTTGCCAGCCAGAGGAAAGGCTTCTCGAAGTTGTAGTTCGACTTGGCTGAGATTTCAAAATATTGGAGGTTCTTCTTCCGGTGGAAGGTGACAGCACCAGTCTTCACCTTGCGCTCCTGGATTATAAAAACAGAATTTTATGAGTTATACTCTCTTTAACAAAAAGAAATACCACGGCACCTTAACATCGACCTTGTTTCCGCACAGCACGATGGGGATGTTCTCGCAGACGCGCTCGAGGTCACGATGCCAGTTGGGCACGTTTTTGTAGGTGATACGGGAGGTGACGTCGAACATGATAATCCCGCACTGCCCCTGAATGTAATAGCCATCACGGAGACCACCGAACTTCTCCTGGCCAGCAGTGTCCCAGACGTTGAAGCAGATGGTGCCGAAGTTGGTGGAGAAGGAGAGAGGGTGAACCTCAACACCAAGGGTGGCTGTGTGGCGCAGGGAAATGCGTCAGATGTGGCGATTGAATAAAGGAGGCGCCCGCGCGTTGAACGCGAGGAAACACGAAGGAAATAGCAATCGCGTACCGATGTACTTCTTTTCGAATTCGCCCGTCAAATGGCGCTGCGAGATGGATGTGATCAGCACGCGATCTGGTTGAAAGCACCTGGAAAGGTCGACTATGGCCACACACCTTGACGAAAGTGGTTTTGCCTGTTCCTCCGTCACCGACTACACTCCCAAATGAAGGATCGCAGAAGCAGAGAGGTTCATGTGCGGTTTACGAGGCGAATGGCGGCGCGATGAGGAGAAATCGGGACATCGATGAAAGACAAGATGGCACAAATCGCGTCAGAAAGTGGGAATTGTTGCAAGAAATACGGGAGTAAGACGCACCGAGGACGAGCTTGAATGTGGGAATCGTGCTTTCAGCAGCCATGATGAGTTTCTAGAGGAGAGACGGTGAATAGAGAGAGACGAAGGTGGAGGTGGAAATCAAAGAAAATCTTGTGACAGATAAGGTTTGGCGTGACACTGGGTATTCCCGAAACAGCAAACGGCTCCGATTATCTCTGTCTTTCTTGCACTTTCCAAGTCATTCTCCTTCATCTGGATAACGGCGCCTTAGTGCTGGAGTCATGCACAGAAAATCACTGATTCCTGCGATTGAGAACTGAGGGTTGGTAGAGGTGAGGCCATTCATCTCGGCAATCGGCTGTTCGAGGCTGCATGTGCGATCCTGGAGGGTCTTTTTTGGAAACGCACTCACGAAGCTATGTGGATGGATAAATGTAGGTCTGAAGAGTCCATCGATCTCCGTGATATCGCATGTATAAACTTGGGTGTGTCGAATGCTGAGTGCATGTTCGAACTTTATGTGTTTTGAAATTTGCAGTGTGCTGCACTTCTCAAGTCAGCACAACGACATATACATAAGTCTGGAGTTGCAGACGCGTCATCCACGCCGAAAAATCCGTGTTGCAGACACGTAATTGATGCCGAAGTTTGTCCCGCTGCTAATCTACGAACTTCTGTACGGATTCCCATGGACTGCGTTCGCATCTCACACCAGCACCCATTCCTCCAACATTGTATCATTTCTGACATAGTTCTGTGCACGACAATGTGCTGCATGTCCGTGCGACGCGGACCGAGTCAAACTTGCAACGCTGCGGAGTGGTGCCATCCTTACAAACCAGTTCATTAATAGTGATAGCCGACATCGATGTCCGAGCCCTGTAGCTCGCGGATCGTCCGACTCAGTGCGGATCCGTAGCCAACGCGACACTCCAGTGTTTCTATTCATGGTGGGCGGCTTCATTGTACGTCGGACGCATGTAATATCGTTTAGCTGAACACTTTGTGGCTATCGTTGTTGGCGGTGGGGGAGCAGAGTTCCATCAACTTGGCGGGCCGGCAAGCTTCGGCCGCGGTTGGATGCCCAACCGGTGAGCCAGGGAAGCCAGGCACAGGCCGCCGGCATTTCGGCTCGGATGACTTCATTTGGACCGAGCTGTCGATGGCGACCCAATGGCACGCAACCCGTGCGATCGAAAGCGCAAAGCCCGCTCCCTGAAGGATCCATGAAAGGAGTCTGAATGAGCAGCTAAAAAAAAATCCAGACGGAACCAACGCGGTTTTCCTTGTCAGCAGGGGTGTTATAGGCTCTGTGGGACGAGTTCAGTTCGTCAGTAACTTTCCTCGTTTCTTTCCCCGCTCTCCTCTTAATTCTCCCGGAGGCCTTGGTCTTTCTGTCGTCGCCCTTTCGTAGTTCCCTTCCCATTAATTAGAGCCCTCCCAGTCAGTAGTCGTGCTCGACGATGCCTGATACCGCCCCAACCGAGAATGGAACCCAATTGAACCACTTGTCCTCTACGGGGAAAGAGAAATCGAAGCCCGGAGAGTCGTGGAAAACGAATGAGCAGCATGTCGTCCCAAAGAACAACCTGACTCTCGTAAGTGGTGTTCCCAATGCCTGCAGGCAGTCGAAGTACTCGTCCCATGACTGACTTCTCTATTGCTAGGTCTTCTCAGGTTTGATGTTGACGGTCTTCTTGGCTGCCCTCGATCAGGTCAGTAGCGCACAGCATCGTCAGGCTGGGCTCGTCACTGACTCTGAGTAAATCTAGACTATTGTTGCAACCGCTTTACCCACGATCGTAAACAAGCTAGGCGGCGGTGAACAGTACAGCTGGGTCGGAAGGTTCGTTTCGCGACGATCCTGCTGCTAATATTCACGTTTTACTGATTTGCGTTATGATGTCAGTGCATATCTGCTTGCGGCTGCAAGGTGTGTACTACTTCTAGCGCTCTTATTGGTGCTTATTATTGATGGATTTTTGGCTAGTTTGTCCCCTCTCTATGGAAAGATGTCAGACCTTATAGGTCGAAAGCCTATTTTATATGCCTCGATAATTTTTTTCCTGGTATGTTTTCTGTGAATGTTTGATTTTTGAGATATTGACTTGTTCTAGATTGGATCTGCGTTATGCGGTGCTTCCCAAAGCATGGTACATTTTCACCCTAATTGATTTGACACGGTTACTGACCCTTCTCGATCGTGTAGACAATGCTAATTATATCTAGAGCCGTCCAGGGCATTGGAGGCGGAGGAGTCCTTCAGTTGGTGTGTTTATTTCACGCCCGTAATTACTATAGATGCTGACGTCTGACGTCTGATACAGGTTAACATTACCATTAGCGATATTGTTCCACTACAACAGTGGGTTGTTATTTATTTCCGAGCTCGCATAAATTGACGTACCGTTCAGACGTGGTAAATACGGTGGACTGATAGGTGCTACCTGGGGAATTGCTAGCGTTATTGGTCCTCTGATGGGTGGAGTGAGTCTCCTTTTCTTTAATATTAATCTCGCGCTCATCCAAACTCTCTCAAGGCCTTAACTGACCATGTCTCATGGCGGTGGTAAGATCACATTTCTCTTCGTGCATGTAACCTGACTAATAATACGGTTCTGATTCAATAGGTGCTTCTTCATTAACCTGTAAGGAAATTTCTTGAGTGCCCGATATTTTTGATCCGCTGATGCTCATGATTTCGAAGGCCAACTGGCGGTGTAGCAGCAGCAATCTTGTTCTTTTCCCTTAATCTGAACCCTCATGAAGGGCGATCTCTGCGGCAACATCTGCAGGAGTTCGACTTCCTTGGACTATTTTTGATCGTCGCCGGAATTATATGCTTGCTTATAGGCTTTAATCAGAGCGAAATCAGTTGTATGTCCAACTTCATGTTTATTCTTCTCGAGTCCTTACTAATGTGGCTATAGGGTCCTCGGCATCAACTATTGCCCTGCTGGTCATTGGTGTTGTGCTGCTGATTGCCAGTGGGTTCAACGAGGCATACACCACGCGATCCCCCATTATTCCTCCCAGGCTCTTCAAAGTAAGTTCATTTTTTATATTTGTTGGCGATCGTTTTGTGCTGAGGCATACCATGTTCTAGACAAGAACAACAGCTATCATTCTTATCTCCACTTTATTCCACGCGCTTGCATTCTTCAGTGGTAGGTTTTTATTTCACCCATACACAGAACTTGTAATAATGACCTTGCTTATCTTAGGCGCATTTTACCTTCCTCTGTTTTATCAGATTCTTGGTGCCTCTGCTACGACGTCTGGAGTACAGTAAGTGCTCGGATATACGTAATTTATATAACTGCTGACATCTTGCTCTGTAGGATGCTTCCATACTCTCTGGGATGCGCACTCATGTCAGCTGTTTCTGGAATCCTCGTATCACGTACTGGTCTTTACCGTCCAATAATGTGGGCTGGACTGGCCATCTTCACTCTGGGCATGGGCCTGATGATCATGCTGGATTCCTTCTCTTCAACGTGGGTGTTTAACAGCATTGAAATATAGGTTTTAGCTTAACGTTTGTGATACAGTGCAGTCAAGGAAATCTTCCCGTTAATAGCTGCGATTGGCCTCGGTTGCTTTTTCCAGGTATGTAATTGCAACAATTTCTTGACTGTGCTTCCATTGACAATGTTTCGTCATATTAGCCGCCTCTCATCGGCCTTCAGGCGGCTATGCCAATTAAAGATATGGCAACCAGCACTTCAACTTTCGGTTTTCTCAGGTTTGTCATACTGTTCGAAGTGATACCTCCAGTGGTCACTTGCTGATCGTTATTTCCAGGACACTTGGTGGTACTGTCGGTATTTCTGTTGGACAAGCCATTTTCTCTAGTGTACGTCTCTGTGATACTTCTGTGCTTTATTTAGATTGCTCAGACGCTGACCTTCTTGTGCGCCATGGATAGACCCTGAGGAAGAAGATAGCGAAAATCCCGAACTTGACGCTCGATACTTCTCCGGGTGCACTTAGCCAGAGCGTCGGGCGTCTCAAGTTCATTTCGGTGCGTTTTGCCCGATTCCGCGCGTTTCTTCCGCGCTTAGGTACTGGCGGCTAACGGACCCTTTACGATTTTCAGGATCCAGCTCAGAGGACTGCTGTCATTCAGGCGTATACGAAGTCCATAAGCACGATTTGGCTGGTGATGACGCCCATCCTAGGCGCCGGATTTATCATGAGTAGGTGTCATTTAGCGCTGTAATGACTCTTCCAAGTTCCAAGTACTGATGCTTGTCTCTAGCTCTATTCGTCAGGCAGTATTCTCTTAAGCGCCCAGTGGTACAGGCCGGTGCAGAGAAGGATATCGAGAAAGCCACAGATGCGCAAGACACCGGAGAGGCTGTTGTTGCTCCCGTCGTTATTGACGATGACGCGATCACAGTGCTAGATCATCAAGCCAGCCGCGCCAACATCCACGATAGAGATGATACTAAGACTATGCTGGATAGCATGTCTAGTCGTCGTAACTTGAAGGGTGACGATAGCAAGACGGTTCTCGATAGCATGACAAGCCGACGCAACCTCAAGGATGAAAGGATGACATTGGCCAGCCAAGCTAGCCACCCTCACTTCAGGGATGACGGTGCTGGCGAGGAAGATTTCGGAACTTTGATTCGACCTAGCCAACGCAACCTCAGGGATGAAAGGATGGCATTGGCCAGTCAAATCAGCCGTCCTAACATTAGGGATGACGGCGCTGTTGAGGAAGATTTCGGAACTGTAATTCGACCTAGCGGTCTAGGAGAAGAGCGTGCCCAAGATACTTAGGCAGTGGATGTGCATCTATCATTTCTCTACCACTATTCAAGATATTGCATAGTAGAGGAGACCATAAACATCTTTATTTCATATGCATACTCACATATAGCCAGTGTGGCACACGGATTTATTGTAATATAGGATTTAGCCTTCATTAATTGTTTTTTGGATGTACATAGTCTGGTTACTATCAATGTCAACAAAGTCTCGGCTGAACGTACGTAGCAGTCCTTAATGCGGAACGATATCAGTGATAAGCGCCGCATGAACTTGGGTGGATCAAGATACTCATGAACGCCGGGCGGGGCACTTTAGCTTCGGGAGCTACTTATGGCTTCTGACGGGAAGTGTACTATGTTTCATGCCGCCTGATACATTGGTATCTGGTTAAGTTGGCGCTAGACATCACTTGACCGGACTCTTGATGGGTACCAGAAGGCTCCGGTATAATAATAGACAAGGGCGAAAAGTGATTAGGAGGTGGCAGTATGGGTATCGCAGTGACCGGTGCGGTGTGCGGAAAAGCTGGGATTCGGGAAGCCTACTGACACCTGAGCGACTTTTAGAAGACCTTAGATAAGAGTTCACATAGTTCCAATTCTGCCAAGTGAAAATGCTATGTAGAGACGTCCACAGTGGAAGGTTTTGACCAATTGTGAAGAAGTTTGCGATTCGGGCAATAGCCACATAGCCTCCGATGGTTCTGCTAGTTCTTTGTGAATCGGAAGATTGACAGCCCAAGAGGTGCGTGCAGGATGAGTCGCTAGAGACAGGAGCGCCGTAAGTGCGAAGACATCAGATTTTGCCGGAGTATTGAGCCGAGAGGTGGCTCAGACTGACAAGCAGTGCCTGGATCCAGTATGAGACCCGACTCGCCGATGCAACATATGCGCAGACAAACGCTGGAAGAGCTGCGCAAAAGCGATGCAGGGGTAAGTCTAGGTTGATCAAGATGGCGCTAAAACCGTATGGGAGTAAGGAATGCCCTATTATGTACAGAGTAATTTCCAGTTGTTGTGTACAGAGTGACGGGGAGCGGAGGACCCAAGCAGAGAGACTCGGGATATAGATATCGGCTTGATCGGGCTAGCAGAGAGAAAGAGAGAAAATAAGGGAGAAGGGAGCGGTAGAAAGTTAAAAGAAAAGAATTGAGTGAGTGGGAATGGAGAAGAAAGAAGGGAGCGCGAAAGGGGCGTAACGCCAGACGAAGGGAGATTTAGTATCCACGTGCCAATCCCCACCCAACCTTGCTACCACGCCTTTCACCCACTAGCGATCCTCCTTCTGTCCTCTCCTTTTCCAGCTCTCTGTACGATATTGTCGACGTCTTTGTTTCTTTCTCCATGCCCATCGCTCCTCTACTCATCGGCCAGGCCCAGCAGGACCAGCAGCAGCAGCAAGTAAAAATATGCTCCTCGTGTCATTCCACTCTTGTCGACCCAGCTGGCTCCGTCTTCCTCCCGGAGGTCGATGGTATCGTGTGCACCGGATGCCGTGACCATGTCCTCTCTTCTGCCCGGGCGTCTTCTGGCGATAGTCGCGCCTATCGCATCGACGTCGACAATGAGTTTCCCATGCGCCCATACTCACACGATGCACCCAGCAATGTGCACAACACGAGGCGCATTCAAGGCACCTCCTCCTTCGATGGTCCCATATCTGCAGCCTCCTCGTCGCCTGCGGACGTCGGCCACTCGTACCATGGCGTCATCATACCACATTCAACCTATTTGAGCAAACCACCACCGTTATTCATCCCAAATATCAATACTTCTGTTTCTACTTTACCTCAGCATCACCAGACGCATACGTCTGTCGCCCATACATACACATCTAATCCTCCCCGTCGACAAGTAAGCTCCATATCATCCCCCGACCCTCTTACCGATATTACTCGCCTGCGCGTGCGTTCGCAAGGGCACCATTGCCTCTATCCTGGCGCTACTTTCCAGGGTACTCAGAAAAGTGGTAGGAATAGCTATGATGTCAATGTCACTATTGTGGTATGTGTTTCTAAATGAATCCCTACCTTTCGAGTCTTACGTTCGTCGCAGGATGTCGACTTTGCTTCTTCCTTTTTGTGTGGATATCTACGCATCCGCGGGCTCACTGACGACTGGCCAGAACTCACTACATACTTTGACGCCGAGATAATTGGAAGTCGACACGGCTTCTTGACGCAGAATTGGGGTGCCAGTGAGCACGAAGACCTGGTACACTGGTCGCGCTTCCCCGCCTTCAAACACGTAAAGCAAGAAGCAAAGAAACCACGAATGACAATTGAGGACCGAGATCGTGGTGCTGTCTTCATGCGGTGGAAGGAGAGGTTTTTGGTGCCTGATCATCGTGTGCAAGATATCAATGGGGCGAGCTTTGCAGGTTAGAGACATTCCCACCAACAGCTCTGCTCTAGTGGAGCGACACAGCTTGAGCACAGCATACTAATACTTCTACTTTGTCCATGGTGTTATAGGGTTCTATTATGTCTGTGTCGACTTCAATCCTCCTTCATCGACGTCCTCGACTCGCTCAACATCACAACCAATGCCGTTAACGCCCGAGTCGGATGACTTGGAGATGCTCTCTTATCCTCCAACCAGCAAGTCTGAGGGCCCCCATCGTAGACGTCGAGATTCTAGCACACGACGCCGAACACCTTCAGTGGCCCCTTTGAGTGCACCAGTGGCAACAATGTCCGGGTTTTACTACCATCAAAACTCCGAACCGTAAGTGCATTTTCGACGTCTTTGTTATGCAGCAAGGTTGACCGGTGCGGTGATCCTTATAGGTATCAGCAACTGTCTTTGTGTCATGTTCCGGAGCGCTTCAGCTCCGGCTTTGAGTTTCGCTGATGCATACGTATACACTTCGAGTATTTACTGCGAGGTGTATGTGTTCCTGTATGTGGGCTCAACCTCACGCCCGGGGCGGGCCCGATATGCTCGGTCTTGCTTGGGGATGAATGTGCCCTTCTCCCGCTTCAACATCTATAATCTGGACCTGCTTTGACATCTTTTGTGCTTCCAACTATTAACATTCGATACCTTGTACACCGTCTGTAACACTTGATCTGTGCTGCCCCCATGTGATTTTATTCCGCCGTCGTTAATTCAATATCCAACTTCTAGCGTCATCACTGGGCCATTGCTCCCCTGCCTGACTTTACTCCCGTACCTCGCACAGTGCAATGTATTGTGTTGCAAATATCATATGCAAAACGATAGTACTATTTTGATCACAACGCGGTCCACGAATGTCTTTTGCTCAGAACGCTTGTGGGCTTTAGTGGGGTCATGTGTGGGACCTGCATCTTTCTCTCATAAACAGCGTCGACAACATATGAACCTGATGGTAGCCCCTGATATCTTCCCTGGGCCATCATTTTTCTCCTTTGCTTTCAACCCTGTACGATTGTCCTGTCGCGAATCCCATGGCTGGTGACCTTAAGAACATTAAGAGTTCTTATGATAACAGCCGACGAGCACCCCATGTGGTCATTGTCGGTGCAGGGTAAGCCCCATTCCAACGGGATTTGCCAAGTGACGATTCTGATCAAAGCGGACTCTTTTGGTAGGCTTGCCGGCATTACCACTGCAATCCTGCTAAAGAGAACGCTCGGGTTTGAGAACTTCACAGTAAGTCGTGTTAATACTCTCTTTAAACGTTGTGGCTGATTATGTCGCGTCGTAGATTTACGAAAAGGCAGATGCGGTGGGAGGAACTTGGAGGGTAAGTCAAGTTGACACGTCGAACACGTCAGTTTTGTAGCTAACTTTCCTCATAGGACAACACGTATCCTGTACGCTGGAAGTATAGCTCTGCATACCGTTCACTCTTAAACTGTTCTCTAGGGATGCGGGTCCGATATTCCTGGTCACTGGTACAGCCTCTCCACAGATCTCAATCCCAACTGGTCTAATTTTTACGTGGGTCAACCTGAACTACGCGCCTACTGGGAAGAGCTTTGGCACAAATACGATCTTGTCAAGCGCACGCGACTCAGCACCGCGGTCACCAGCGCCGAATGGGATTCCGATGCACAATGCTATAAGATATTAGTTCAGAATATGAAGACGGGAGAGGAGAGCCATGTCGAAGCCGAGGTGATGTTCTACGCCATAGGAGGATTCCAGGAGCCTATGTATCCCAAAGACATCACGGGTATCGAGTCATTCAACGGAGAGCTGTTCCATTCTGCGAGATGGAGGCACGATGTATTGTTGAAGGGTAAACGAGTGGGCGTTATTGGCAACGGTTGTTCTGCGTGAGTTGCAAATCTTTTACATGAGAGGTCCTGATCCATACTGAATGACTTGACTCTGAAGAGCTCAATTCGTACCTGAAATATCGAAAGACCCCTCAGTGAAGGTCGTTAACTTCTGCCGGACGCCACAATGGTTTTCTCCCCGTGTAGGTGCTCCTTTCGTCGAGGACATCGACAATATAAATAATTCCGATTCCGGCAGGGCAATTTCAGATATCCTTCCTGGGTTAAGTGGCTCTTCGCGCACGTCCCGTTCGTTATGCGGGGATATAGGAACTGGATTATGGGGAGGGTAGGTGAACTGCTTGTCGTCACATTTAGCCTTTTAACCAATAACGATCATCGATCGCCAGTCAGATATAGTCTTCTTGATCTTCCGCAAGGAGAATGCTCGCCTGGTCACGATGACACGAAAGGTTCACTCGCTTTTGCTTTCACATTCAATTCTTTAAATACTGATCAATGGAACATTCTAAATAGGTCCTTGCACAGTACATTAAGGCGAAGGCGCCGAAGGACGAGGTTGACAAGCTGGTTCCCAAATATTGTGTGTCCAGCACACACCTTTCATAGTTTATCAGTAATAAACCGACGTCATATAGCACCTGGGTGTAAGCGAATCATCGTGGATCCCGACTATCTGGAGTCTTTGAATCGGCCGAACGTTAGTCTGAGGTGGGATGCCATTGACGGCATCGTCGAAGAAGGGGTAAAGCTCAAGAGTGGAGAGATTGTTCCCTTGGATGTGATAATTTTCGGAACGGGATACTCCTTGGTACGTCATGACCGTTTTCCTAGGATCCCATGGACGAGCATATTCTGAGACTGGCCAATAGGAAGCAGTAGATCTGAGAGTACGGGGCAGAAAAGGAAACACGATACACGAGTACTTTGCGAGCCAGGGAGGTCCTACGGCATACCTTGGTAGTTGTATGCCTGGTTTCCCAAATCTGTTCACACTTCTGGGTAACGGCGCTGTCTTTCTGATGGAACGTGCATATGAACTCATTTTCGTCTCCCAGGTCCCAACGTTGCCTCTGGACATGCTTCTATTATTTTCAGCGAAGAGGCACAAGTAAGTTTCCAGGACATGAGGCGCGAAGTGGTACTTACGACACGCGAGCAGATTAATTTCGCGCTTCAGCTGATCAAGCCTATTATAGACGGACAAGCAAGGTCGTTTGAGATTTCCGAAAAAGCGACAGATGAGTACAATGCGTGGCTGCAGTCGCGACTCGCGACATCGGTGTGGCAAGACTGCAACTCGTACTATCAAGCTAGCGGGGATAAGACGAAGATCATCGCGACTTTCCCTGGCCCGGTGGCGCTATTCTGGTGGCTGGCTCGTTCGCCGAGATGGGAAAAGTTCCATGCGGTGAGGGCAGAAGCCTGGGAGAAGCAGCGGAAGGTGGACCTGGTGAAGAGATGGGGTGCAATTGCTGTGCTAATCCTTGGAGTGGTGATCGGGATGCGCTTTCTGCGCGACGGGGCAATGAGAGTAGTGCTTCCGGGGGGCATTTTCGGCGCCGATCTTCCTGCTTAGATGTCGATTAGTTATTGTTAGCACGACATATAATATACCTGGAATATTGCTATTAGCAGGAGGCCATTAGCGCTGCAATGTGCACGAGTTGATAAAGAAAGTTCGCGTGCAAGGGTGAGAGCGGATTGCTTATTTGGGCGGAGTTGGATTCAGCACTTTGTCCAGCTGCTGAGCTGCATTGACGAGCGACCCACTAATAGGCCTCACTGGCCCTATCCTCGACGTCCTCCCCTTCCTTCCTTTTTCTTCTCTGATACAACCATGGCTTCGCACACCTCGTCGACCGCCAACATCGTCGGCATTCACTACCGCGTGGGTAAGAAAATCGGGGAGGGGTCCTTCGGTGTCATCTTCGAAGGTGCGTTCCTCCCACCCAACCCGTTTCTTGGACGCACTAAATGCCTACGTGCAAATCCACCTGTAGGCACCAATCTGCTCAACTCGCAAACTGTTGCTATCAAGTTTGTGCGTTGCTGTTCTCCTGTTCTCGCACATCTTGGTCGCAGCCACTAATGCCACACCACTCTCAAGGAACCGAGGAAAGCTGAAGCACCCCAGCTCCGCGACGAATGTCGTTCTTACCGTATTCTAGCCGGGTGTAGTCAGTGCACCGTTTCGCTTCTGCTGTCGCTCCGTTCACAACCCTTCATCTGCAGCCGGCATTCCGCAAATATACCATTTTGGACAGGAGGGTCTGCATAACATCCTCGTCATCGATCTCCTGGGGCCCAGTCTCGAAGACTTGTTTGATATGTGCGGACGAAAGTTCTCCATCAAGACCGTCTGCATGGCTGCGAAGCAAATGGTGCATACTGCTCCGATTTACATCCTACTCCTGACTCTTACGCCTGCTACAGTTGACTCGAGTGCAAACTATTCACGAGAAGAACCTTATTTATCGCGATATCAAGCCCGACAACTTCCTCATAGGTCGTCCAGGTACAAAGGGGGCGAATGGTCAGGAATAAATCTCTCTCTTTCTTCGGTCCTTTACCTAACCGACCCTTGCTGCGTACAGTTATTCACGTTGTTGACTTTGGGATGGCCAAACAATATCGTGATCCGAAGACAAAGCAGCATATCCCTTATCGCGAGAGGAAAAGTTTGAGTGGCACAGCACGTTACATGAGCATCAACACCCATCTTGGCAGAGGTGCGTGCACTGCTTCGTCTGTACTTGCATGGTCTAATAATATATATTTGGCCTTTAGAACAGTCACGGAGAGACGACCTTGAAGCCCTCGGCCATGTCTTCATGTATTTCTTACGCGGTAGCTTACCGTGGCAAGGCCTGAAAGCGGCAACGAACAAGCAAAAATACGAGAAAATTGGGGAGAAGAAGCAATCGACTCCGATAAAAGAGTTGTGCGAAGGCTTCCCTGGTACGTACATCGTCAATCAGCGATATGAAATTCATGCCGATGTTCTCGATCTCCAGGCGAGTTTGATATATACTTAAACTATGTTCGCAAACTTGGGTTTGAGGAGACACCCGACTATGACTTCTTGCGTGAGTTGTTTACTAAGGTGATCAAGACCAACGGTGATGCAGATGATGGTGTGTTTGACTGGAATCTTCTCAACGGTGCGTTCCATTCTCCCTGTTGTTGTACATGTCTGATTAAGCGACGAATACAGGTGGCAAGGGTTGGGAGGCGTCATTGGTGAGTTTTCTGTTCATAGCGAGTTATGCTGTTTCCGAGTGTAGTAAACTAAAATGAAGGAAATACAGGGCCAAAGTAATCAAATTGTCCAGCAGATGCAAAGCGCGGGTCTTGCTACCGATAGAAGGGGTGAACGGCGTGAAGAGAGGCGGCGTTCCCAAGCGGGCCAAGTCGTGCCCCCGTCCCCTGCTCTTGTGCGGCACGGGTCCAAGCAACGTAAGGTTCCTGTTGGACTCATACCCGGCAATGGGCCGGCAACTGGTCAACTTACGCCTCATTCTGGTGCTGCACAAGTAAATATCCCAGTTGGTACGCAGCATCGCGTTTCTGCGCAGCACCCCTATGCAAACGCCTCTTCAGGTGGATACGACTATGGAAGGGATGGGGGAGAAGAATATGGACAGCAGCAGGCCTACGCCAGAGCGTCACCGATGGTATCGAGTGTCGGTGCTGCGCCTCCTGCGATCAGCAATGTCCGTGCCAGGGCTGGAGAGACTGGTGTCTCCCACGGAGGCGAATACCGTGGCCAAGACATCGAGGAAGCACCTGCGAAGCCTGGCTTGTTGAGAATTTTGACATGCCGATGCTAGATTCATGATTCATTCCTCCTCCAACTCTCTCCTGCGCATTTTTCTATTTACGGCCCTCTTTTGCATTGCTCTCTTCCATGGTTGTGCGATTGACATGATTTTTTTAATTTGCACATCACTACACATCACTCGTTTATGCCCCAATTATACCCTTTATCGATAACTCATTCGTAATCTTTTTCTCTCTCTGGTTCATAGGCAGTTAGTTCTGACGCTCTTAAACTATACAATTCTGCGATGGAGTACCTCGCGGTACAGTGGTACATTCGTTAACACGGATTTGAGCACTGCGAGATAAGAACATTAACGTTATAAAATACAAGAAAACCTAAAATTTTGTATCAAGACTGGATAGATAAGAATCATACATCTATTATACAGTGTACATGAGGTTTATATTCGAAAGCGTGCTGATGAAACGTGATATGAAGGATATAGTGTGTTACGTCCAAGGATTGACTGTAAGATCTTCTGTGAAAGAAGTTAAGTGAATTTAGAGAAAACAAGCGCAGAATTTAATCACCAGAAAGGATATTATTCTTAACAACGGTATTGGGAAGTTGCTGTGAAGTTCGCGTGTCTTGACTGGTTTTTCGCAGAACTTCAACAACTTCGTCCGGTATTTCATATTCATCTTCCCAATCCTGAGAGCTAGATTGCCCAGAATTTGCTGGAAGCATCCCGTTAGTTGATGCCAATTTACCTGATGATCGAAAGAAAACTTACAGCGCTCCATAGCCACAGCTTCCGATGGTATCTGAACGGCGTCGGGCGGAAGCTTACAGGGTCCATCTTGAGGAGCAGGCCCTGGCAAATGACTATCACATTCCTCATTTGTCATAGATGTGTCGTTCATGTCGGTGTTTCGACTTGTTCCAGAAGACGAGGATGCATTTGCATTCTCCCTTCTGCGAGAATTCCGCCATTGGGTGCGGACCTGGTCGTCTTGCAGATCAATGAGGTCTCCGCGCGTTCGACATTGGTCATCGTATGAGTGGTACGGAGGCATAGGATTTCTCGATATCATTGCACCGTCCCCTTCTCCTTGCTCATCGCTATTTGCTGGTCTGTCCCATGTCAGTCGTTGAAGCTCCAAGTGCTTCGGCAAGGCACGGCTACGTTTGGGGAACTTCGGAAACCCACGTCTCACAGGACTACTGAAATGCACAAGACCTTCTGGCTGCCCATGTCCTTGCGAATTAACGGATCGAGAACGATACTTGTTGCCCTTCGGATGAGCCCGTGGTCTCTGTGGATGATAGTTACCCTCCCGTACGTTATACGGCACTTCATATTCGTGTTGAGAACTAGTACTGGGACCGGGATTATATTGGCCTGCACCAAACATTAAAAACTTGTATCCATAGAAAAAAGGAGTAAAGTACCTTGATTATATGCGTACTGGTTAGGAGGTAGAGAGTATTGCGGCCAATGATTTGAATGCAGAATACTGGGTTGTTGAGATTGCCACATCTGTCGGTCGCAAGACATCCACTGTTAAAAAACAAAGAGAGAACAAAGCAATTAATCACTTACAGATGATACCTGGGCTGCCATGATTTGAACAACTTTTCCTGCCACTTGGGTGGAAAATTGATCTTCGTGGGTTAAGCGATCCTTCTCCTCCTTCTCCTGCTCTAGCTGTGCAATTCTTTGTTTCAACTTAGCATTCTCATCTTCCAGCAGCATCTCCGCCCGGCGCTTCCGCACCGAAAGATCAATGAAATTAACAGAGACCGGGCCAGTTGGGTTGGCTTTCCGAGGCAATCTGCGCGCCGCTGGGTTCACAGTTTGCTGAGATATGTCGTCGTTCGGCTCTGTGGAGTTCGACACTGTTGCTGCCTTTCGTTTACCACCTGAAGAACGCTCAGCATTGGTTTCGTTGGGAGAGGTCGCTGCTCCGCTTGCTACCTTCCTCCTGTGGCTTGCAGTAGCTTTCTGTCGTGTTGCATTGCCAGTTCGTTCGGTTACATGCGACGTCATCTGCGAGTCTTGAGCACTATCGTCATCCAAAATTGCCGGTGATTCCTCTCGGTCATCTTCCCCGGTTTCCTCAACAGAAACTCTGCGACGTTTGAAAAGTTGGCGCTGTTTCGGAGTAGACCCCTCTTCTTCTGAATCTGATATAGTTCGAGTATTCTGAGCGCCTGCGTTATTCAGTGCATGCATTAGCGAAACTGTCGCCATATTTGAGCGCGTTATGTTCTTGGATAGTGTGGTCTTCCTGGGTAGAAGACGATGATTCCCCGTCGATGTCGAAGCTCTTGGACTCTCTGATGGACGTATGCGCTTCGGTAACTGTGCCGCCTTATCGTGGGACACGTTTGAAGTTTTCGTGCCAGACACAACTACCTGCTGAGACGATGACTCCTGCGCACCCGATGAACCTGGAACGAAATTTGGCACCTCATTCTCAGGAATGGACTCGTCGATACTTGAAGGAGTGTCTTTTGCAGGCAGCATCCGAACTTGTTCCTTGCGCTTATGCTTTGCTGACTTCTCTTTTGAAGCCCTTTTAGCGCGAGTCACAACAGCAATTTCTGGTGCCGAAGCGTCCGAAACCCTTCGCTTCTTAGATGGGGGAGTTATGATATCGGTATCCATAATCTGACACAGGAGTGTAAGTATATATCACAGTAAATTTAACTAACCTATCTTTTCTTACCGTATGAGAGTCTTCCTGAACTTGTTCCGACCTCATATTCGAAGATTCTGCAGGTGTCGAATCACTTGATCTAGGTTTGGCTGTACGGGAAATTGAATAAGACGGCGATGGTATCAGAACAAATTTCATGATTTCTCGATTGTGGAGAGACGGTGCGATAGGTCCTATCGTAGAAATTGAAGGGAAGGATGCTTTTAAGCTCTCGGGGCTAGTGGGAGCCTCTGAAGTCTCGAGGTTGGTGGGGGCCTCAAAAGTTTCGAGGTCGGCGGGAACATCGGGCTCGAGTTCTCCAGAACTAGAGACAGGAGATGGAGGAACTGTCGTCAATGGCGACATAAAATCCAACATTAGGAGCTCTGCGGAAGTGTTTTCCGACTCAACAGGCACCTGTGCTGATGTTAAATAATTGACAAGGATAATTATTAGCTACTTACATCTACGATTTGAGCAGAAATATCATACCAACCCAGCTTCATGAATGTTGGGTTGATAGGTCTACAACCACCGTATTTCAATGCGTTGTGGACAAGTAACAACTGTGGATCAGGTTTCGAGCCATTCTTCTGGCTAAGATGAAGACTGTGTATGCCAGCTTCAAAATCTCTTTTGCCCTCTTGGTGACGGTGATGAAAATGAGAGTGGGTCTTGTCGTCAGCGTGGACTAGAAGAGCTGCTATAGAGTGGACCCTCGAATCCGCTAATAAATGACCGAAGCATTTAGCAGAATGACATTTCCTGCAAGTTAAACACCAGGAAAATGTGGCTTCATGCGAGGGGTCACCCGTTCTCGGGTGTGTACACACTTTGGTATCCTTTTTCTGTCAGTGATGTAGTGAGTTCAAGGATTGCATGCAGAGGATGACTTTCACGAACTTGCTGAAGGCGGGTTTGCCGCAACACACAGGCTGCCCTAAAAGCGCCATAATATTTGCGGCTCAGAAGATCACTAAGTAAAAGGAAAGTAAGCAATGCATAGTGTAGTAGAGGAGGTGGAACTGACGATTCGGAGATGAAATGATTGAATTGGGGACGTAAACCTTTATTGGCAAGATTCATTGACGCTTTCAGAACCTCGATCACCCTCCTGCGATCGTGCAAAAGGACTGCAAATTCACGACATTGCATCGCATCCATGACTTCACATCTGCAACTTCTACCCTCCGCGTAGCATCCCGAACAGATAATGTAGCCACCATCCGAGCCATTGCCGACTTCCACGCATTTGCGGCATTCAAAAAAGCTCTGAAAGACATCTGCACCACAGAAATCACAGACGATGTTCTCGCCGTTTGAAGATACGCAGTGCATATTAGCATTATCTGGCGAGTATTCCTCCAGGAGAATATCGCTGAAAAGACCCAGTAGCTCTTTGACGTTCACTATCAGGGACTTGAGTAGATTCTCTTCAGATCGGAGCAGTGGGGGAGGCTCGCGTCTAGAATTGGAAACTGGATATGCGATTGCTGTTGGTGGTGTAGGACTCCGAGAGGCCGAGCCTGACAATGATTGAGAGAAGCGGGATTGAGATAAAGTATCGCGTTTCGAATGGGCGATGACACTTTTGAGCTCTTCCGTCTGTCGCAACAAAGCATAGTATATCGTGCTCTTTATTTGGTAGGTCTCGGGCCTGCATACTCTGCACACAAACGGAAGTTGGCATGATAATATCTAAAATCCAGAAACAAGAGAACTGACCTTCGATATACAGGAAGTTCGTGGTATAGAGCAGTAGATAGGCCTTTCAATGTCATCCTGGACCAGGAAGTCTTGATGGTGATTCCGCCGTTGTTCACAACCTGATGACAACTTCTTGGGGGGACCAGTACCAAATCTCCGAGTTTCTGTTCGGTGATGTATACGTTGAACGGGGCTTTGGCTAGTTCTTCTACGGTTATGACGTGGTTTTCGTGGTCAAGTTCCTGTTTCAGCTTCTGGAAAAAGTCCGCTGCCATGGCCGCGCTAGAGCTTTCAGTCATGAACCAGAAGGAGGAACCACCGTTCTCCGTGTATGTCATGAGGTTCTGGCCCGAGGAGGCACATAGATCCTTATGACATGGAGTAAAGGTGTCTCCGATGCCCAGATAGCACATGAGAGTCTCGACTAGCACCTAATAAGCAGGTGGTTAAGCGCTAATGCCATTGATGCACGGCTACACCATACCTCCTGGGGTCGACAACGGAAATAGTCATTCGGCCCATCGGGAAGAAGTGCTGAAGGCAGAACGTTTGCTTCTCGCAGCCATTTGGTCCATTCTGGCGGACAAGGCGCATCTTTTCCATAAAGTCGTTCATTCTCTGTGGGAGAAAGAACCTGTTTGAGCTTGCATTGCGAGGGGGACCTTCAGGCGCCTATTCGAGCGCAGGCGCCACGTACCTTCTTCAGTAGTAAACACAGATGTTGCTCGTGATCTTTGAATAAAATCTGGCAAGGACATCTGCTTATCAGTCCAATCATGAACGTTGCGGACAGAGATCTCTTTAAAAACAGTTGGTTTAGATCCCGGTAGTATCGTGTCGGAGACGTACCAGCAGGCTTCGTATTTGCAACGAAGTGCTCGACGCTGAATTTTACATGGGACCACTTTGGATGGTCATGCCATTTCTCGATAACTAGGGGTAATCCACTGCCGTCGTACTCATTGAGCTTCGTAGCTAACGCGTCGGACAGTGCTGAGATTCGTGGAATGGGCCGGAAATTGGGGCTTGTCGACAGAAGAGCCTCTAGTGACCAATCCTTCGTCGTTACGTGCGCCTTTGAAGGTTTTGGGGCGCTCAAAATGTGGTTCATACTATCCGGGAGGAGAGCATCCAGATGGGACGCGCAGTGAGAGTAATCGTCTCTCAGAGCGGTGGTCGAAGAATCGGTCTTTTTCCCACGTACAATATGATCGGCGGTTGCCTCGATGGTCGACTCTGATCGTCGGGCGGCAAGCTGAGGAGGGCCCTTGTAAAGAGGAGGTCCATCGCCCCACTGGTGGCCTGAAGCCATCAGTTTCTTGCGATAGTTCTCGACGGGCATAGTGAGGAACAGGGGGAGGGCGACGGGGCAATCGTCGTCTATCATATATCGAGTCTTCGCTAGACGCCCGGGGTGTTCTGTCAAGTGAGAGAGCACACCTTTTGTAGAACTGTATCTGATCTCTCCATGATGGTCTGATCTTCGTTCCTCTGTAATCAGCATATCCAACATGCATGTCTTCAATTAGGTTTGACATGTAACAATGAGCTCGTACATATAATTAGAAAACATTATTCGCAGGCACTGCAAGCCCAAGGAATTTCTACCTTATACCGAAAGGATCTGAGCGCTGAGCGCCCAGTGCTTATCGTAATAATAACACGAATTCCGTAAAAGAAGTTGTTGTTTTGGTGTTTATATATCGATACGGCTTCAGTCGCTTGAGCATCATTCAAATGCAATGGATTCTGGAGCTGGATTAATTGTGCGATAAAAGGAAAGCTCCAGGGACTGTACCTAGCAGCGTTATACAGGCACTGCCTCAAAGTGCTGTTGTGAAGGCATGCTGTGTGCGATATATATGGTGCAGACAAGCTCGAGGACGACAGCACTGCATGACCCGGCGGCTTCTTGAAGTTATTGATGTTGCAACCTGTCGGGGCGATCACATCACCATCGCATGTAAGTACCATGCATCTTTGCGGTGCAACATAGTACTGGTAACTGAAGAGTCCGATAAGCTATACTCATCCAGGAGGCTGATGAGTTGGTGGTGGCAAGGTGGCAAACTGTCCGGCTCCTTGGAATTCGAGGACTAACAAACCGCCACATTTGGAAGAAGAAGACCAGCTGCTGCATTGCCTCAGCCTCGCTAGCCTGAGTATCACACTGGTGCTGCTGGCGCCAAAGTGTCATCAGTTGTCAAATTGCTTGACATTTGAACTCGATATGTACTTGACTTTGAAAGAATTAGAAGCTGAATAGGAAGAAGTTGATTGCAGTTGGACTTAAGCTCATACTTCACATCAAACTAATACAACAGTACTTGGGTGCCACTTTGAGATTACTGGTAGTGTCTGAGCCAAGATCTCGGTGATTCGAATTGGAAGCGAAAAGATTCTACCGCTGATCTGCTGGGTTGTGATATAAGGCTAGTACGTATCTTTGCACCTTTCGGTAGAAATTTGGGCTTCAGGTGGGATTTGGAGAGAATGAGTCTACTTATAGCTTAGGCGCGCGACGGTGATTCGCGACCGCCGGCCGAGCCTTAATTGGACTATGTAACATATCAAGTGATCTTAGTCACGCTCATCCAGTCACACTGAACTTAGAGGAACTTCGACTAAACTTACTCCTTGTTGCTTATTCCCTATACAAAGCGTCGCTCTCGCAAGTTGAAGGACTAGACAGCTTATTTACGACTTAAATTTGTTGACATTGTTTCCTTCTCCCGAACCCAGGCGGATTTTCATTCAGAACCTTGAAAACCAGCTCCCGTTCCGATGTCCCAAGTCGCAGAAGCAGAGGCCGAGTTCGATTTCTGGGAGTTCGTGTGCTGTGATAGATGCCAGAGGCCATTCTTCTCCGAGTCACTTGCCGCAGTTCCGTTCTGGCTCACGAACTGCGGGCATGTAGTTTGCAACTCTCATCTCAGTGTGTATCCTTCTCCTATTTCTCCGAACCTTGCTCAATGTTGGTACGCTATATCAGACCCTAATCAAAGTTGCATGCACTGTGGAGCAAATGATATCCAAGTCATTCCGCTTCAGCGAGAGGTGCGTATCAGTTGCCTGAAGCCTGTCCTTACGAAACGAACATATACTTCTAGATGGACGGCCCAATGTCAAACTGGTTTCGCTCAGTCTCCGGTGCACTCGATGAAGTCACTTTTGCTGTGAAGGTGAGTATTTTTCTGCAGTCCCGATCTATGCACTTGAAACTTTCTTTCAAGATCCAGCAAGAAAATATGGGCGGTCAGATCCGGAAACTTCGCCACCATGATCATCAGTTGCGAACCATCGTGGAGAGACTTAGGCGCGACGTCTCAGAACTTCAAAAGTTAGTCACCTCCCTTTCTCACGCTCCTGGATACACTGATCGTCTCCTTCAGACTGAATCAACAGTTCTCAAACGAAAATAACGAGCTTCGTCGACGACTTGGAATGGAGCTACGTACGCTGCCCGGAAATCTCCAATCCCCGTCCGACATTGTGAACTCTAACGGGAAGCGTCCAATGGTCCCGACACACCAGTACATGCAGTCTTTGATTTCCGATGTGATCACAACTGACTTTGGGAAAGGTATGATCTTGAAAGGAGGCCTACAACCAATTCGAGTCCACGATCTGTTCCCACACCATTGGGTCCGAACCGACTTACGATACCCCCTGGCCAGCAAGTCTCAGAGTTATCATCGAGTAATCAGCACCTCGACGGTGCCGGGAATCCACATTCTACCCAGCGATTTGGTGGTGATCGAACGTCTGGGGATCAGAGGTTAACCTCCAATCGCCTTGTCCAGTAAGCTTCTGATGATCTTACTTCTTAGCGCATATAATCACCGTCGAATGCAGAGAATATTCGTATAGACCATCAGAGATGCCGCAATACCATGCACCGCCACTAACCCATACTCAAGCGGCTCCGCGAGTATTCCAGCGGACGCAACAAGCTCAGCGTGATCAGCAGCAACCGCAACAGGCGTTTCCTCGACCAGATGGACAACAACCAATGACCCTTAAAACATCTTCAAGGTTCAAACCCGCGTTAGGCTATGCAGAGGCTGGGCCAAGTAACAGGCAGTGTGCTCCTATATCCTCTGATCAGTCGCAAAATCAAAGATCCTTGAATCAGCAAGACAAGAGGAAGACGAACATGGGCCCACCCCCAACGCCTCAACATGCTCGACAAAGTCAGAACGGATCTTTCGCGATTCCGCAAGCCCTGATCACTGGATTTATTTTACCTTTGCTGACGCCTCTAATTATAGCGGTACCTCTACTTCTGTTCAACGCACTAACACGTTAGCAGCCGCCCAAGATACCCATGCTTCCGTCGGTCACTTTAAGCCTCTTACCCCTCTTCCTCAACGCACGGCTACTTTCAACAGCGCTGGTCCTCAGCGATTCTTGCCGAATGCTGCATCACATTCCACTGCACCTCAAAAGTTCATGCCGTCATCTGGAACTGTATCAAGAGCTCCCTCTCGCATGTCTGCGCCCACTGGAGGAAGTCACAGGATGTCGTTCGCTATGCCTGGCACTCGAGATGGAGGTCTTGGATAACTTTGATTGTAATTTTTTGGCTCTGATTACCGCTCTTGGTTGGGACTTGCATTGAAAATATCGAAGGCTTTGGACGCGGCTGCTTGTTAGGTAGGTAATCGTATTTATGACTGAAATTGCTTCCAATTGTATTCCTCGCACACATTGCTTGGTGAATTAGTTCAATCAACGCCCATGCGTAAGTAGGTGCCACTTACCATTGGCAGCTCAGCGGGCGTGCAGCGCCGTGCGGCGTATAGTAACGGAGACAGGACCCCGAAAGTGCCAAACTGCGCTTTTGTTGCCATTTGGAGTTAACCTGCTGGACCGTGAGCACCGACGCAGTGACATAGCCTCCTCTTCATCATCGCTTCCCCCACCGTCTCCCCATTACCTTCCACTCCTTTGAAGGACCAGGAGTTTTTCTATACGCATTTTAACGCTCAGTAACGTCCTTTCTTCCATACTCACGGCAGCATGGCCTACCGCGATCCCTATGACCCGTATGCGGCCAGAAACCAGGCGCAGCACTACAACGCCGATTCCACACCCGACTTCTCGAACCCGTACAATCACCCCCACCAGACGTATGATCAGGGCGGCGTAGGATACGACGGCTACAATGCCGCTGGCTATAGAGACGAGCCGCAAGACTATCAGTCTGACGCTGCCACCAGATATCCCCCACCACAACGAGAACCTTCGACAAGAGAGAAATCGGGCAAGCACGTCAGTATATCGACTGTGACTCCTGTTCGGAAGGAGGGAAGTGGGTTTGAGACTGGCGAGTTCACGCCCGTAGTCCCTAGGAAGAGGCATGTTCATGATATATTCTCGAGGATTAACTTCTAACGTCCAGCACTCTGCTGCTTAGAACACCGAGCGCTCTGAGAGCGTACAGGTATGATCATCAAGGAAACTTGTGGACTAGGGTACGTAGTGTCGAACCATCTACTCGATGATCGTGTGCTCAATATCATGACCAATGTTCAATAGGGAAGCAAGGGTGGTTGTATCGGAAGATTCTGCTGCTGTACGATTATGACCGCTCTTCTGCTCATAGTATGCGTAGTGCTCGCCCTTCTTCTAGTGAGTACACCCAGACCTAAATTTTACGCCAGCGCTGACGTGCACTCAGTGGGTGCGGCCGCCCGGGATCGTAATTGGTACGCCGGTACCTGTAGCTGTGGGTGGCAGTACTGTAAGTCTTGGCGTTCAATTTCATGCATTCATTTATTGAGCAATATTCTTTTAGGTTCAATTCTCGAATAACGGGTTGAAAATCAACTTGGGCCTCAACATATCGTACGTATACTTCGCTAGTGTATGGTGTAGATACTCATTCTCTGCCATTCAGCGTGAACAACCCCAATTACTTCTCCGTCAGCCTTAAGCAGATCAGTGCAGAGGTAAACCTCTTGCTCTCCCCTGTTTCGTCTAGGACGCTCACACTCCCGACGTTGAACAGATCTTCTATCCCATCAATAACACCAAGATCGGCGACGGCTCGCTGAGCAATGTGGTGTTTGAATCCCACTCACAAAAGAACATCACCTTCCCATTCGCTATCGACTACAAGACAAGTGACGACCCGTCAAGTGCCATCCTTCTGGATCTCGGTCAGAAGTGTGGTCTCCTCGGAACGAAGAGCAACATTGTGGTGAACTATAAAATCACTGTGAGTGTTCACTACTTTTATTCTTTGGAGGGACCGGTTACTAAGTCTCGCTGGTAGTTGGGATTGCGTATTGTGTTCTTTACTGTGTCCCCTGTGGTTTCGAACTCGGCCAGCTTCGCGTGTCCAGACATCGATACTTCTGCTCTTTCGGTTTGTTTTATTCCACTTGCATAATACCAAACTTGCTTACTTCGGCTTTCAGGGTCTGCTGGGCAGCGTTACGGGTTCAACAACTGGTGGCAAATCAGGATAGGACTCTTCTTCTAGCGCTAGCGCTCTCGTTTTACTGTAGTTACAATTGGACATCTCATGGACCATCTAGTATTGCTCACACATATGCACTATTTACTCACCTACATATATCGGACGATTAACGATGTTGCGATATATTCAGATCACTATATCTAATGCAAATTTTGCTAGAGCATAGCGTCAATCATTGCCAGTACACTTATGAACATTGGCATCTGATAGCGTACCACCTAATCATAGTAATACATCCACTCATTGCATTCAACAAAGGATTAGAGTTCAGAAAAAAGTTCAAAGTTATGTAGGTTTAAGACATAGATCATTCAATGGCAAACATAAGAAATACATGGATAATATTATAAGACTGGAATACAAAGTTGCGAACATACAATGAGGACCTAACAGAGAAGGCAATGATGAGCAATCATATCCAACAAAAGCGAACACGATAGTAGCCCATCCCCACTCAAAAAAGATCAGACATCCAAAGGAAGGTCATTGCGACCTGCATCGCGTCGACCCCCACTTCCCGCCCAGCGCACCCCGAAAGGCGGCCCACGCTCGGCACATGTCTTTTGGGTTCAACATGGCATGGAGGGGGATTATAGACGTTCCGCATTGGGGGAGTACTCCTTGCGGAGGACGCTAAGGTGGAAACTGCGAATGTTCGGAATATTTCATCATCGGATGAGGGAGAAGGGGCTGCCAGGTGCTTGAGAGGGGAAAGGATGCTTACAGGCTGAGAGGAAAAGGGATTGGAGGAGGTGAAGGGAGGAAGATCTGAAAAGAGGAAGGTAATTAGTATTTGACGAAAAAAAGTGTAGTAGAATGAAGATCAGACAAAATGGCACTGGCAAGTACACTGTGCGCTCCGAAGAGCGCGAGTCCGTTGCGAACAGACTAGCTCTGTTTCTCGGCATGGTCGTATAGGACGGGGAAGAGAATAAAGTCATCACGAGAAGGGAAGAGCCCCTGGTGAATAAAAGAATAAACACTAACCTATTCCGAAGAAGTATTCAGGCCATCGAAGAGGAGAAGAAAGAGGAGGAAGATGGTCGACGAGAGCAAGGGATGAAAATTTTTCGAGAGGCATTTTATTTGGCCAGTAGGTCCGTGCGCGGTGTTTGTCTGATGGGGCACGTGGCTTGCCGGTTTCCCGATGAGGATGGCTTGCGCTGCGCGACGACGGGTGACGTCAATTGCGGGAGAGGACATTGCATAGGCGCCCGGGTTAGGAAACATACAAACATACCACACTCCTCATAGAATGTCGGAAGAGACTGAGCTGAGCAAGATCACGCCCCCGAAGACTCTCAGTGAGCAAGACAAGGATACGTTCTTCAAACACTTTCTTGTGCGGCTCGCGCATTATCGTAATACATGCGAGCTGTACGCCTCGATGGAGGGCAGTCATGGTATGATTGCAGACGAGCAGCTCAAGGAGTCGTTCAGTAAGGGAATCAACGAATGGGCACAGGGATTGTTGGAAAAGGCATTTATTGCGTGTTACGAAGCTGATAAAGGTATGTACCTTACACACCACGCACAAGAATACGTACACTCACGCTATCTGCCTCGCAGAGAAATGCCCAACCCTCGACCCCCTCATAGACACAAGCACCGCGGACCTCTACTCCCTCCCCCCAGCCGCAGACCTCGCCAAGCTCCTCAACACCATCCTCTTCCTGCACATCACCATCTCAAAATCGTACTCCGCGCGCACGCGTGCCTTCCTCAGCGCCCTCGGGACCCTCGACGAACAGGTTATTGTCTCCACACTCAAGAACCCCAATCGCGTTATCGAGGAGACGCAGAAGCAGGCGGAGGCAGCGAAGGAGGACCATGCGGAGCGGGGGAAGACGTTGCGCGCGGTGGGGATCGGGCTGAGTGCCGTCGCGGGTGGGCTGCTTGTGGGCGTTACTGGGGGTCTGGCTGCGCCTTTGGTAGGCGCGGGAGTATCGGCTATACTGGGATTTTTGGGCGTTGGAGGGTCGATCGTTGGGCTGCTGGCGAGCGGGTTGGCGGGGTCGTCGGTCGTATGCGGAGCACTGTTTGGGGCTTACGGTGCAAGATCGACGGCGAATATGGTGGAGAGGCATACGAGAGAGGTGAGGGACTTGGCTATCCTGCCGGTGAATAGAGGAGCCCCACAGGAGACACTTGCTGTTAGACTGTGCGTGAGTGGGTGGTTGAGCTCCCCAAAGGACGTGACGGCGCCATGGACGGTGTTCGAAGGAGACGACACGTTTGCGCTGCAATGGGTAAGTCTGTTTCGCTCGAGGTGTTGTCATGGATAAATCATGACGCGTTTCGCAGGAAATAGAATCACTAGAGGAACTCTCGAATGCACTAGTAACGCTACTCAAGACCCAGGCCATGCAGTATGTCAAAGGAGAGGTGATCAAGCGGACCGTCCTAGCAAGTCTCATGGCATCGCTTGCGCCTCTTGCATGGTTGAACATCGGGCGGATTATAGGTAAGCCCATATTGCACGTGAAGAGTCGCCCAGTCACAAATACGACGCGCAGATAACCCGTGGATGAATTGCAAAGCCCTCGCAGTGAAAGCAGGCGCGGTGCTTGGTGACCTGCTGGCTAAGCGGGTGTTCGGCAACCGTCCCGTGACGCTGACTGGCTACTCACTGGGCGCGTTGGTCATCTTCGAGGCACTGCAGCACCTGGCGTCACTCCCGGCGGAGGAGACGATGCACCTGATCCAAGACGTGTTCCTGTATGGCACGCCGACGCCCGTGGACGCGGACGTGTGGGCGAGCATCCGGCGGGTGGTTGCAGGGCGGGTGGTGAACGGGTACGCGAGCGACGACTACGTACTGGCGGTGCTGTCGCGGGTGTCGGACGCGAGCTGGGGCGTGGCCGGGCTGCAGGCGGTAGAGGTGCAAGGGGTGGAGAACGTGCACTGCACGAGCGTAGAGGGGCACATGATGTGGCGGGGGATGATCGGGCGGTGCCTGGAGGAGAGTGGGGCGCCCGGGGTAGTGCAGCGGGAGGTGGAAGAGCAAGTGCACACCGTAGCCGAGCCAATGGCGGAGTGGGCGGGCCTGAAGGATGCCGGAGATACCGGTGATGGCGGAGATAAACATGACTAAATAGCACACGTGATGTCATTTGGGTGAATGATTTCACGCGTCGGATTGCTCTCAAGTCTGTTCGGCTCAGAAAATGAGACATACTGCCGTTATCCTCCACATTCTGGCCTGACATACATTCGAAGGGCGTGGCCCCCTGACTTGACTTCCCCTGCTCTCCATGGCTGCTCCAACCCCCCTCCAGTCCTTTCTCGGTGGGCTTTCCATCCCCCTACCCATCCACGCCCTCATGCTCCTCAACGGGAACGTCTTCGGCATCTCTGGCTACGTCCACCGCGCCGCCAAAGGCAGCCTCCAGGCCCTCATAGCCGTCGCCGGGATCGCCCTCGGAGGCTTCGCCGTCGGCAGGCTCGAAGGCGCGGGCCCAACACCCTCAAACATGCCCCTTTCCCACATTATACTTTCCGGCCTGCTGGTCGGATTGGGATCGAAGGTGCGCTCTCTTTCTGCCTGTGATGAATCTAACATTGATATACTTTCTTTCGTCCGCTTCCAGCTCTCCAACGGATGCACGTCCGGCCATATGATATGTGGCATGTCTCGTTTCTCTCTAAGGTACGTGAGCTCTCTCTGGCCTTTACAGCAGCTCATTCACGTCTCTACGCACAGATCGATTGTCGCGACCGCGACGTTCTTCACCACCGGCATGATCACCGCGCATTTTATGCACGCAGACCTGCCTGCCGTTAAGGCTCCCGCAGACTGGTCCCTCGGCCCTAATGGCCTGAAGCTGCTCGCACTGCAGGCTCTCCCGCTCGCAGTCGCCACTGGGCTGTACAAATTCGTCTGTCTCCCTCTTCTTCCATGTCTCCCTCCCAACTGACACCTTTATAGGGTCCCGAGCTGCATAAAACCTCCGCCGACAAAGGCAAAAACAAGGCTAAAGCCTCACCCCCTCCCACCCCCTCTGCCACCGCCAACGGGTCCGCCGGCTTAACCCCCAAAACCGCCGCCTCCCCACCGCATGCCTTCCTCCGCGGCCTCGCATACTTCGCCACTTCCTTCCAGTTCGCGCTCTCTCTCCGCCTCTCCAACCTCACCGACCCGACGCGTGTGCTGTCCTTCCTCCTCCTCCCCATGCACAAGGCCTTCGACCCGTCACTCTTTTTCCTGGCCATTGGCGCTCTGCCACTCGCGGCCGTGCTGTACCGCTACGCAAGGAGCGGCGAGAAGCCCAAGCTGGGTGGCTTGTGGTCGATCCCCAAAGCAGGCGTGATCGACGCGAAGCTCCTTGGGGGCGCTGCGATTTTCGGGATAGGCTGGGGGCTGGGAGGCGTTTGCCGTACGTCGCGTCTTATTACTTTTCGAGTGTGTTTTGATGGCTGACTTGCATTTTTATCTTTAGCTGGCCCTGGTCTTGTCAACTTTGGACGCGCCTTGGCCTCGGGAACCGACATCACTCAATTCGTTGCATGGCTCGGTGGCCTCGTCCTCGGTGGCTTGATGGTTTGATATACTACTGAACGATTCAATTCTCATTTACGGGGTCTAATAAGAAAGAGTATCTTAATATTATTCCTTATCTATGTTCTGTATCTTACAGCCATTGCTATGTTAACATCCACCTTCAGTTACATACATCTACGACTATGTAGCTTAAAATCAAATTTTCCTGTTGCTCCATTTGGCGAGAGAAGTCCCTTATGGAGGGTAAAAAGATCATCTACAGATTATCGTCCTTTGTGGGTTATTTCCGTGCCTTAAAACATAGACTAAGTTGGCTGCATCAGCACCGAAACAGGTTAGTAACGAATCCAAATACAGTCAACTTGCATAACCTCGAGAGACCCCATTTTCCCATGCATTATGAGAAATATGCGTTATCAGCATGTATTTTGGCTTGCAGACGACTTTTCAACCTGCGAAAATCCTATGCAGTATGAGCATATATGCATTATGAGGCTATGCATTATGAGCAAATTGACTATAGATAAATCGCGGTATAAAATACAACAAAAACATCCGAGTGTTTTGTGAACTCCATCTAAGACTCTGATACCGGAATAGCTGACGGTGTCTGTGACGAACCAGCAGCAGCAGGCTTCGCAGCCGCCCTACTCCGGCCCCACTTCACCGACACCTGCTCCCCGTCGACTTCCAGCCCGTTCGACCACGCCTGGGCAGCCTTTTCGGCGATGGCGCGCTCTTTGAAGTTGACGAATGCACATCTGCAAGAGGGCATAAGCTTATGAAACCAGGTGAGCAGAGTGGGGACAGGGGACACGCACCGTGTTTTTGCGACGTGCACAATGGACTTCAGTTGTGTTGGCTCGACGCCTGGGAGGGATTGGAGGACCCGTGTTCGGATGCTGAGCTCGGTCGAGGAGGGGGATAGGGAGGAGAGGAATATGGATGTCTTTGGACGTTTATCAGAGGAATTCTGAACCAGAATACGACGAGACTCACAATAGTAACATCATCTGGCGGCTTCAAGCCCTGACTGTCCGCATACGTCGACAAAATCTTCTTCGCCACGGGGTCGTTCCGCCCATGATACCGGTCCTGCATGTTCTGGTGCGCAGTTTCGTTGTCCAGGGGCTTCTCGTGGCGGTATGGGCACTCGCTGCCGCGCGTACACTCCCCTTTCACGAAGAAGGAGCAGACATGCGGGCGGTTGCGTTTGTAGTACGGGTCGGTGCGCGCAAGGGTCTTGAGCATCTCTTTGCCTGCTGAGGCAGCGCGCCCCGAGTCGAGGCCGGACTTGTTTCCGTCGAGCTGCCATTACAAAGCAACATAAGACACAATCTGGGTAAGAAAACGCAGCGACGCACCTTGCCCTCCATATTCTGGGCATAGTACTCCCTGTTGATGTCGCTCGTCGGGGCCTCATTCTGCAGCCCGAGCGCGGTGTCGCGGACTTGGGTGGGCAAGCCGTACTCGAGATCGAGGAGGCAGGTCTGGCAGACGTTCTTGATTTTTGCGCAGGTCTGGCAGATGACGGTGGTTTTATAGCGGCTGCCGGTGCCGGGGTTCCAGCGAAAGACGGTGAATGGGCGGGCGCATGTGCCGCATGAGCGGCCATATTCCTGCTTGGACTGTGGGATAATTAGAGGTGAGATGAGATGCAGAGAAAGGAAGAGGATGGACGCACCATGCGGATGAAGGGGTTGTCACCGAGGCCTGGGGAAGTTAGTCAGGGCTGGGAGAAAGTGGCAAGGGACATACATGTTTCGCAGAGAATGGGAAACTCGCTCTGCTCCCAACCGGCCTTGTTGATATCAGCTTTGGGCATTGGATGTGGAGGTGAATGAACTGGAGTAGATTGCAAGCGAGGTCAGCAAGACCAACTTTGATCGGGGTTCGGAGGCTGCTGACAAACAAGCGCCAATAACCCATCCGAGGAAAGTCTCCGCGAATCATTTCGTCTTTCTTGAATCCGGCTCAATACCTACCATCATGGTCGTGGAAGCAACAATACCCATAGATGTCACGCCCATAGATAACACTCCAAGAGCTACCATGCCCAAAGTCCCCAAGTTCATCTCGCAGAATGGCCACGGGCCCGTCGTCGACAAGCTCTCCGCAAGCACAGACAAGTCCAAAGCACCCGACGTCCAGGTCGGTGGCGGCTCCCTTCTCCTCGCCTGGCAGCTCAAAGACAAACGTGTTCTCATCGTCGGTGGCGGCGCCGTCGCCGCGCAGCGCGTCGAGTCCATCCTCGTCACTGACGCCCTCATCACCGTCATGTGTCCCGCCTCCGGCCTCAACGCGCGCACCAAGCACCTCCTCCACCTTAACCCCAACCGCGTCACTCACGTCGCGCGCGAGTTTGCCGGCGCGGAGGATCTGGACGGCACGAGTCTCGTCCTCACCGCTATCGACGACCACGCGCGTTCCGCCGAGATCGTCAGCCTGTGCAGAGCCGTCCGCGTCCCCGTCAACGCGGCGGACATCCCCGAGCTGTGCGACTTCTACTTCGGCGCGCAAATTAGGGACGGCCCGCTGCAGATTATGATTTCGACAAATGGGAACGGCCCACGCATGGCGGCTATTATCAAGCAGCGCCTGCGCGCGGGGCTGACGGGCTGTGAGGGCGACGCTATTACGAAGATCGGGATGCTGAGGGTGCTACTGAGGGAGAGGTTCTCGGAGATGAGCACTGCGGCAAGTGCGAGGCGTATGGGATGGATGACCGAGCTGTGCAATAAGTGGGAGCTAGAGGACTTTATGGTACTTGATGAGGATATGGCGAACAGGCTTTTGGATGAGGGCTTTGAGAAGGGGAGAGTACCTATGCTGCAGGAGATAGGAGGCGTGCGCTTCCGTCAAATCCGCTCTTGGGAGACCAGCAAGACCAGTACACCCACATCAAACGCGGGACTCTCCGCCGCTATTGGTTTCGTTGTTGGTGCTCTCTGTGCTTTTGGATTCATTGCGCATCGTCAGGGAAAGATATTCACTTAGGTATTTCCGCTGTATCCCTCATCGCATTGACGCACTAACTTCTTAATAGCTCAAACGATACATGGCAAACTCGCATTGCAATAACTGGTGGGGTGGACTCGAACGTCGTCGCTGGATTACCCAGATCAACGAAACACTGCATGATTGACTACCACAGCCTACACATCAATATCAGCACCGACTACCGCTACACATAGGTGCTCCTTTGCCCCGTCTACGATATAGACTCAGGCCTGCTCCACGGAGATACCTTCACAGGAGACCTTACGCTAAAAGATCCCGTCCTGCAGAATACCTACATAGTTACCTCGTGCAGAACACTGTGGCATGCATGTATACAGCGAATACAGAGATTCTCGATGCCCGTGGATGGGCGAAAAAAAATCGTGTGGGTGTGTGCAAGATGTGTTTTTTATTACGCGAGGGTGCGGTTGGCGTTCACGTATCCGACACCGTAGCAGGAGTAGAGCAGCTGTACGCTTTGTACGTCTGCTGGGTTTGCTGGGACGACTTTGAAGGACGTCCCAAAGAAGCTTTGCACGTCGCGGAGGAACTGTATCCTGTAGTACAAGAATAAGTGAGCAAGAAACATTGGACGGGCGAGGAATGCACTTACGTCCGTGCTGTGGGCTCGCCCATTCGACATCGGCCGACGTCCTCGCTCCCCAGGACCATCATAAGTAGCACCAGCGTCTGGTGTTTCCGGTCTACGCATCCGCCCTTCTCTACTTCGGCCAGCAAGGCTTTTGTTGCCTTGAGTCCGATGTCTTCTGGTGCAACCCCAGGTTCGGAGAGGGCTTCGGCGCAGTGGATGGCGGATGTGGTCGATTCTGCAATGAGTGATAGTGCGTAGCCTGGGGATCTAGGATGGAGGATTAGAAAAGGTTCGTGAAAAGTAAAGAAAAGGAACGTACTTTCCGCTCTCGTCGCCCTTGTAGACGTCCGAGTAGAGGTATATGTCTGGGATGTATCGGTTGAGGATAGAACGGGACGCTTCAATCATACGATTGGAAAATTGAGGGCTCACTCGCACAGCGTGCCTATTTCCTCAGTGTCAGTCTGCAACTTCATAGAGGGGGCAAGGAAACCACTCACGCTATGCCTCGTATCCGCTTGATCTTCCCGGGGTCCACGAAGTTGAGGGTTTTGACTTGCTTCACGACGGGACAGAGGAACTGGACTTCGCCGCCTCCTGCTGGCGGGGCGCCTCTTTTCTTCACCTTGATAAACCAACAAATTAAATAACAGCGATTAAAGACTAGAAATGGGGAAAGCACTCACCCGTAATTCAAGTCCATCCGAAATACCGAACAGCTGCAGATGCGGCAGTGTCGCTGTTCTTATGAGGTCCACCTAGTTGCCATTAGGACTCTAGAGTCAAAGTAGACTTTCAGCAGTGCACATACCCCAAGGTCATGCTCGTCCGTCGTTACTCCCTTCAAAGTAAGTTGTATAGGCTGCTTTGCGAACGGCGCGAGCATGATCACTGGCTCCAGGAAGTATCCGATAGAGCGTGACAGTGGGCAGTCGTGCGTGAGGACCCCCCCGGAGATGATGCCTGGTTTGAGTAGGATGGCAGTACCTGTGGATGGATATAAGTAATGGATTTGGGAGATAATTGGGAACATGCACGCACCAGTGACGGAAATTTCAATGATAGTTCCATTAGTTAATTTCTCCAGTAGTCGAAGAAGGGATATCTCAAAGTCTAAGAGGCGCAATCAGCATTCGTTTAACACAGAAGCAAAGAATAAAGAAACGCACCCCGCAGACCAGGATTCTTATCCTCCGAGCGAATTTTATCTATCCGCACATGCTTTCCGCTGAGTATCGACAACACGAGTCGTTGCCTGAGGTACTGGTGCCCACTGAAGTGGATGACCGAGCCCACTTGTGCCATTTTGTCGTGAGTGCTCAAACTGCAAGCTGCTGAAAGCAATTTCGAAAAAGTGGATGAGGTAAGCGGCATTTGCGATCAAGCTCGTTATTACGTAATGAACGCGGTCGCCCAAAGAAGATATCCGGCACCGCCACTCATTACCGACGCTGACTCTCGTGCATTGGGCTTGCTTCAGACTCGATTACCCATCCTTCTTCCATCCTTCCTCCTCATGGCCTCCACTGCCGCGCACTCAAATGGCTCGGCTGACCCGTCTTCCTCTGACTGGCCAGGGCGATACTATCATATTGACCAGGTCCTGAATACACCTGGCCCACGGACAGACCCGGCTTTCTTGGCTGGGGATGGGGTGCGCGTGCTTCCTTTTCTTACTGCATGAGCGTGGTCTGAATTGATAACTAGGTGAAAGACTTTTTGCGCAACCAGGCGAAGATCCTCGTCATTGGCGCTGGTGGTCTTGGCTGCGAGATTCTCGCGAATCTAGCGTTGACGGGGTTCAAGGATATCCATGTTATTGACATGGATACTATCGATATTAGCAATCTCAATCGTCAATTCCTGTTCAGGTATTTTATTTTTCTGTTCGAAAATGGTGATCCTCGTCTTAAAACTATTCATATGTGGAAAGACAGAAGGACGTCGGGCAGCCCAAGGCGACTGTGGCGGCAGAGTTCATCATGAAGCGTGTTCCAGGAGTGAAAGTTACGCCGTGGGTAGTCTTATCTTCTGAAACTGTTGCGGGAAATCTCACAGAGAATCCAGCTACTTTGGAAAAATACAAGATAAAGATGACGACTACTACATGCAGTTCAACCTCGTCATTTGCGGCCTCGACTCCGTGGAAGCGCGGCGATGGATGAACGCCACTCTTGTGAACCTTGTAGATCCTGAAAATCCCGAGAGCTTGAAGCCTCTCATCGACGGTGGAACAGAAGGTGCGTGTGCCCTTCCTATCAATGGTATGTATGCTTATACTGGGCCTAGGTTTCAAGGGCCAAGCGCGTGTCATTCTCCCTACCATCACCTCCTGCTACGAATGCTCCCTCGACATGCTCAACAAACCTACCGCCTTCCCCATCTGCACCATCGCCAACACGCCCCGCCTTCCGGAGCACTGTATAGAATGGGCATCTGTACTGGAATGGCCTCGTGTGCACGGTGGTAAGCGTTAGCATGCCTCTTCCAGAACATCTCCTGACGCGTGTTATACTGCTAGACAAGAAGATGGACACAGATGACCCAGAGCATATTGGGTGGCTGTATAAGATTGCTGCAGCGCGTGCGAAGGAGTTCAAGATCGAGGGCGTGACATGGTCGCTGACACAGGGAGTGGTAAAGAACATTATCCCTGCTATCGCTTCTACCAACGCCATCATCGCCGGTAGGAGCCTGCGTATATTCTGTCCCTTGTGCAACGAGCTTACTTGAGCAATTTTTAGCCGCCTGCTGCAACGAAGCATTCAAAATCGCAACTAGCTCTGCCGCCTACCTGAACAACTACTTCATGCTCATCGGAACCGAGGGAGTGTACTCCTACACGTTCGAGCACGAGAAGCGGGACGACTGTCCCGTATGTGGCGGTGAATCGCTGGAGATTTCCGTCAGCCAGGACTTCACAGTCGAGGAGCTCATTGACATGCTGGTCGAGAAACAGGACATGTAAGTCGCCAGCCGCCCTCTCTCTGCTTGTGATGGATCAGTTCTGATTCATCCTATTCTTTAGCCAAATCAAGAAACCCTCCCTTGCGACTCCGACCAAGCAGATCTACCTCCAAGCCCCGCCACAGCTAGAAGAAGCCACGCGTCCCAACCTCGCCAAGAAGGTCTCGGAGCTTGTACCAGAAGGCGGCGAGGTCACCGTCACCGCGAGCACACTGCCCTTCAGCCTGACCCTCCGCATCTCGTATACCTCGTAAACCTTAGACGCCGCTTCGCACTGGATCATTTTCGGTCGCTTTGTTAGATCTACTGTTTTGGAATGCAGCTGGACGGAAAAAAACTAATGTCGCTCGCTGTTTGTATTTTTTTACTTTTTTTTTTTACTCTGATGTATAGATGTACAAATAACAATTGATTCTCGACTCTGGACCGCGTCGGTTGCAAGGAGGGAGTACGCGTCCGTGATTCTGGCATTGAACTTGTGTGTTACAGGAGCTAAAGTAAAACATCTTCATTCCCACATGTCTCATAGGTCAAAGGCGACGTAGTGGCGCCATTCGGTTTCAACCTTCCACAATCCCAAGCGTCTCTTCCAGTTCGGTTAAATTGATGGAGGACTCGCAGGGCTCATGGGACTTCTTGGGCTTGCAGTGCTATGGTTTATGGTTTGTGTGTATGCGTAGTATCCTGGCTTTCGAGAAAATCGCCCGGATTCCAAGGTTAAGAACAGATGTTTTTGGTGCATTTCACGAATGATAGTGTTCTTTATTTACTAAAACAGAGTGGATATATTCAATGTCTTTTTAAGTACGGCTTGTTCCTTCCAACAGTTGAATCCGACCTCACGATAACTGCCTCTGCAGACATGTCAAATCTAAGGTACGCTTCTCTTTTATAGGGACCCGATGGCGGAGCGGTGCCGCGTCTGCTCTGAATAGATGTGGGTTTTCCACTGCGTCTATAGCAGATGACGTCTGTTCGAATCAGACTCGGGTCCATGACATGGTGTTCATAATGTTTATTTTATTTTAACCTGTTGAAGCCCATGGCAATCCCCCTGAGCGTATCTCAAACCCATGGCACTAGTGCTCATGTTCAATTAGCTCAATGGTAAAGTGGTACCGCGTCCATTATCTAGTACTTGTGGCTGGATAAGGGATGTCGCCTGTTCGAATCAACGTTTGAGCCTGCGACGTTGCCAAAATAATGTTTTTAGATCTGGACATGTGGTAGCTCCCGCAAGTCCTCTGGATCCTCAGCTGAATGGACCATTGGATGCACCAAATCACACAAGGATTCCAAATTATATATTGAATACACTGCACAATCCTGAGTTGACCATCACCGATATATAATAACAACACTCCCATAATCGCCCTCCCCTTCTCCACCCCCAATCGCAACCAACCACCGCTCCAACAACGGCCACGCCGCCTCAAACCGCACCGCCAGCTCGTCCGTGTGGTGCTCCCCGTCTAGCAGGGGTATCAGCTCAGGTGGGTACGTCTCTGCCTCCGCGCCCGCCGTCTCCGGCCCCACTCCGGCCCCGGCCATTGAGTGGTGGATGTTCGTCGCCGAGGGCGAGTGCGACGCACGCGGACGTGCGGGGGTCAGCGTCGCTTTGGAGAGCACAGGCGACGGGGGCGGCACGAGGGGGGCGATGAGGGACTGCCGTCGCGAGCCGGGGGCCTTGGACGGGCTGCCCTGCGGCGCGGGCAGTGGGGACGCGGGGAACACGTTCGTGCCCCCCGGGGTGATCACTGTCGTCATGATGCTGGAGGTCATGGCGGCGGAGAGAGGCGTGCTGGGCGGCTCGTCCTTCTGGTGGTAGTGCGTCCAGGAGGTGCGCGGGCTCGGCACCACCGCGCCACTGACCGAAGTGCCCCCCGCGCCGGCGGCGGACTTGTGCATGTCCCTGCTGCGCAGCTGCTCGAGGATCTTCTCGGCCGCGCTGGCACGGCGGGCGCGGTGTGTAGCGGAGATGTTGACGGTGACAGCAGAGGGGACGGGGGAGTCAGCTGCGGCGAGGGAGGCAATGTCTGGGGTGAGGGGCGGGGGGCGGCCGGAGTGGAGGCCGTCGGAGAGGGAGGTGCCTGGAGGGGACTCGTACGCAGGGAAGCGGAGGGGCGCGGAGAGGGACTTGCCGCGCTTGCGGGCGAGGGTTGTGTTGGTGGAGGAGTTTGTGGTGGTGGCTGAGTCGAAGGGGGAACCGTTTTGCAGGGCTGCGAAGTGGGCGCGAGAGGGGTCTGGTGGGAGGTAGTAGGGCCAGCGGTGGACACGGCGGAGGAAACCCTGAGGAAGGTGGTTACCTTCAGTTCTCTATGGAATGAGAAGGGGAACAAACTTTGATAACACCAAAGGAAGTGAACCGTCGGGGGTCAATGCCGAGGTCCTCGACGTCGTAGGATTTCATCCATTCATAGACAGTCTTTCCAGGTTTAAGCCGGGAATAAAGATGCAGCAGCTTGGGCCAATCTGGTATTGATTTTCCTGAACAGAATGGCCAATTATTGTTGCTGGAAGAGAAGAGAATAGATGAGACGTGCCAGGCTTAGTGACATAGGGCCCGCATTCGTCCTTAACATGCGCTTCGTCCGCTAGCCATTGGATGCTTTTCCGGAGCGTGTACATGTTGGAATATTGGAATATGTCGATCGTCATTATAACCTGATAGTATCTTGAGAGCATATATGAGCGAATTGAAAAATGTACGACACGGGGACACTTACAAGAGGTGGGAGATGGCTTGACGCGTCAAGTCAACATCGCAGTCTGCGAGGTGCGCAATACGGCTAACATGGTTGGTGCCGTCTATGAATCTGCAGACCTGGTGCATCATTAAAATCAATGAATACAGGAATTAAGACGCGACTCGCCTTTGCCATAGTGAGATCCCAGTTGTCCTCAATTCGCTTGGTTAGGTTTATGAGGGCGAGAGGAACCATCCAGTCTTTGACGGGAGGGGGGTTGGGATAGAAGGGGAATATCTTGAGTTCTATGGAGTTGAACTGGTCGATGGGTATGGAAGTTTCAGAGTACGAGTTGAGGTCTTCATAGAGCTGCTCGAGTATGGCATGCAAGGCGGGGGAGGTCGTCGGCGAGGAGAGGAAGCCTGATTCTTCCTGTGCAAGGCGAGGGTGAGCAAGAAGACTGGAAAGAGGAAGAGAAGGCGCACCTCGCAGGAAGTAAGGACGCGGCTGACTTTGCGGACGATGGGCTCATAGCAGCTGAGGTCTGCGCCGCGCTCAAAGACGAAGCAGAGGTTGTATCGAAAATAGTTGCGCTTGTACTTGCCCTTGAGCTCAGCAGGGATGCCAATGATGCGATGGCGCTTGGTCGAGCAGGTAACGAGCCGGCCGCAGAGTGCGCTGGGGGGAATGACGTACTTGGAGATGTCGTCGAAGTTGAAGAGGGTGCCGTGGGCGGAGGAGGGGCGGTTGTGCGGGGACGGGAGGCAGCGGGTGAGGCGGAGGGAGTCGGTGGGGGAGACGAGGGCGAGGGACGCGGAGGAGTTGTTGCGGGAGGAGAGGGGGGCGAGCTGGAGGGGCACGGGCGGGGAGTGCTGCGGGGGCGGGGTCTCAGCGGTGGGGGTGGGCGGGACGGAGGGCTGGGCGGCGGGGCCGGGTGGAACGGCGATGAGGCCCTCGGGGACCTGGTACACGATCTTGGGGCCCTGTCGGATGTCGAACACTGCGTAGAAGACCGACTGGATCCGCGGCAGGAACGAGTCGCCGTCGGATGCCATGGGGAGCAGCAGAGATGGCGGGGAGCAGGTATTATTAGACGCGTGTGACTTACTCGCGTCGGAGTTGACACGCTCTCTCGCGTCTCTTCCACCATGACCCCCCCAGGCTTCCACGCCCTCCCCCTCCCCCTCGTCCAGCTCTCCCTCACCGCAGTCCTCAAGTGCGGCCAGTCCTTCCGCTGGTCCATCTTCCCCCTCCCTGCCGAGTCCCCCGCTGCCCCTACCCACGAGTACCGCCTCTGCCTCCGCGACCGCCTTGTCTGCCTGCGCCAGGCCCCGGATACTCTCTTCTACCGCGCCGTATTCCCCGACCCGCAGCCCACTCCTACTCAGCTGCCCCTGCGCGATGCGGAGACGCTCGTGTGGCTCAATGACTACTTCCAGCTGAATATCGACATCGAGAAGCTATACCAGCAATGGGCTGCGCAGGACAAGGTCTTTGCGCGTTTCCAGGCGCGGTTTGGTGGCATACGAATGCTTCGACAGGACCCATGGGAGAATCTCATATCGTGCGTCTTCTGTCTCTTTCTCATCGGGCTACTAGCCTCATTCCTCTTCGCATAGCTTCATATGCTCCTCCAATAACAACATATCCCGCATAACCAAAATGGTCCAAGGGCTCTGCAAGCAGTACTCCCCTTCCCTCCTATCGCACCCCGACCCAATTGGCCCCTTTGAGCAGCAGGCGTACTACCCCTTCCCATCCCCGTCTGTCCTCGCCCGCCCAGACGTCGGCGCGACGCTACGTACCCTGGGCTTCGGCTACCGCGCTGAATTCATCCAGCGCACCGCCAAGATGCTCGTCGATGCCCATGGCACGTCCCGCCTCCTGAAGGACCCCACCGAAGAGTCCGAGCGGTGGCTTATTGGCCTCAGGAGCAGAAGTACTGCTGAGGCAAGGGAGGAGCTGCTCAAGTTCATTGGCGTCGGGCGCAAGGTGGCAGATTGCGTTCTTCTAATGAGCTTGGACAAGGTCGGCCCCGTCTATCAAGCAAAATTTTGCGATCCTCATTTTATATTTTTAACAATAGAAGGAGGTCGTGCCCGTCGACACACATGTCCACCAAATTGTCGTCAAACACTATGGCATGAAAAGTTCTTCTGGTGGAAAGACAAACATGACCCCAAAGCTCTACGACGAAGTGAACGCAAAACTCTCCTCCATCTGGGGCGAATACGCCGGCTGGGCACACTGTGTAAGCTCTCTCTTATCCCTCGCACCTCTCATCCTCATCAAGCACCCTACCCAGGTTCTATTCACCGCCGACCTAAAATCCTTCTCCTCCTACGGGCTCATTCCCGACACCCCCGCACCCAAATCACAGCCCGCAACCCCCAGGAAGCGGGCGCCGGCTACGAAATTGGCATTAGACCCCAAGATGGCGTTGCCAACCCCGCCATTGACGCCCATGGACGAGCTGGAGGCGTCTCCACTGAAGCGGAAAGACCGAGAGGCTGAGCCCGTTCTCCTCGCGCCTGTATTGCAAGGTGTGGATCTGGCTTCCGAGTCCCTTAGCTTGGCTGAGAGGGTTAAGAAGCGGCGGCGCGTGACCCGTATTGTGGGTGGATCTGTATGATTCATGATCCTCTGTTTTGTAGTATATACCATACCAGCTATTGGATTGAACTTATACTCGAATCCCTCAAACCAGGACTTAGCGCCAAACGGCAGGACAGGAGTCGGTTTTTACATTTATAATACAAAAGAAATCTACCATGGGACTTGTTGACTCTCAACATCCCCTTGACAGAAATCTAAATTTTAATGCTAGATAAACATCTTTTACTTCTTCGCGGGTCGAACGGGCGGGAGCAAAGGCTGCTTATCCACCACAGCAGTAGCAGTGAAGAAGTGGTTGTACTGTTTGCCAGTGCCCTGAAAACATAAATCAGCACGCCAGACAACGTACGAGGGTGCGCGATAGAAGAGCACGCACAATCATGGCACCAGGGAAGCCCAAATCGAAAGGCACTATGCTCTCCAAATACTCGATCTGAGCATCGCTCAGGGTGATGTTCAGTGCCTCGGTATTAGCCAGCATATGCTCGACTTTGCGCCCGCCGATGATAGGAAATACGAACGGCGTCTTCTGCAAGAGGTATGCAATTGCCACTGTAAAAGTAGACAGATACATATGAGCGAATACCCGGAAGACTCGGTGTTATGGCAGAACGAACCCGCCGTGATATGTTTTGCCCCAACCTCGCGCGCAACTTTCTCCAGAGCCCTGCACACCTTCTTCTCCGACTCATTGCGTTCCCAATCGGGCGCGAAGATAGTGCGTCCTTTCTCGCCAGTCCGGCGGCGGCGCTCCTCTTCTGCGTCGGTGCGGATCTTCCCTCCTGCGAGGACATTCCATGGGGCGAGAGCCATGCCTGCGGGATACCGAGGTGAGTACGAAAATAAATAGGATAGTTAGTGGAAGGAGCACCTTCAGCCCGCGCCATAGGGATGATGTCTCGCTCGAACGAGCGTTCCATGACGTTCCACGCGCCTTGGTACACGACGAATGGCGTCAATGCGTGGTCCCGCGCGTATTGGTTGGCTTTGGAGACCACCCATGCTGGGGTGTCCGAAATTCCCTATGTACCGTTAATAAGTAGTATTCCGCGTAGCATAATCCGCTCACTGCCTACGAGATACAACACCTTGCCTTGTAAGACAACGGTGTGGAGCGCACGCATCACTTCTTCTACGCTAGTGTCGTAGTCCCACCAGTGGACGTAAAGGAGATCGACGTATGTAGTGCGTAGTTTTTTGAGCGACGCCTGGAGAGAAAGATGCAGACTCTTGGTGCTATTGCCGACGTAGAAGATTTTCTGCTTGATAGCGTCATCGCTGCGCTTGTAGTTGGTTGTGAACTAGCGCAAATGGTTAGTGGGCTGAGAGAATGTCTCGAGGTCACCCAAATGTACCTTCGTAGCGATGAATAACTGGTCTCTAATCTTCCGCTTCTCAGCCCATTCACCAATAAATTCCTCCGAGCTTTCCTCCTGGCTGCAAGCGCTCTGTTATCGCTGATACTAATGAGCACCTCCGTTACTCACTAATTGTTGGCAGTATCAATGAAGTTGCCCCCATTATCAAAGTACGCGTCCAGGAGCTTGAAGCTCGATTCCTTATTCATGGACCCCATCCCGTAAGGCTCCCATTTGTCCCCGATGCTCATAGCGCCTAGCACGAGTGGCGAGACGTGGACGCCCGCGTTTGGAGAGAGAAGCCTATATCGGCCAAGGCCAGTTGGCGGTTCGGGTGCGGGCTCCCAGAGAGACATGGTGATAAAACTTGATGCTTTCTTTCAACTTTAGAGAACAGACAGAGAATTTATGTATAGGGGTTAGGCATGGATTTAATATATGGACGCTGAGTGACCGAATTGTGGAGATGGATGGATAAGTCATGGAAATTTCGTCGATGAAAAACGAAGACTCGTCACCTACGTGCTAATACATGTGCTAATGGAAATCGGCAGTGACGTCCTTGCTACATACCAGGCCTTAACCCGTTGAATTAACGCAGTAATGAGTCAGGAATGGAATAAAATGGACGTTCATGGCAATGGAAGGCGGGTAACGAAGATGAACAAAATGAAGACATTGACGAATCTATTCAGCCGACGCGAACCAACGCGTCATTCGATCTCACGTCACGTGACATTACATGCAAACCCTCCGCGTCGATTTTTGACTGCGTTCTGTTCTGTCAAGTTTACATCGTTTGCATGCTACGGGTCCCTCTGGTGGGGCACTTCATCTTCAAATAAGGGCTGCGTCGACACGGTCTCTCTTGTAGAAGGTCGCTCGAGATCGGTTTCTTCTCAGTGTGTTTTCATAGCATCGCAGGTTCTAGAAAATTCTTGCTGTGACCACATACTTTGCTCTCGACTCTTCCTGATGATGCAGGTGCCTAAAGATACTCCTGCAAAACGCTTTACCGGGAACAGTGACAACAAAATGACCTCAAACGATACGTTTCTCCGATTTCTCGTCTTTTCTAGACTTCATTGCGCGTCGTCGCTGCTAGGTATATAAACCCCTCCAAGATGCCCTCGGTGTCAAGCAACAACATCGATATCTCGCAACTTCAAACCCTCCTCTCTACTCTCTAGTCTTTATTGATTCTTCATCAATTCTCATCCTCTCTTAGAATGTCGTCGACCGTCTTCTTCTATGAGCCTTTCTACGACGTGGACCGCCTCCTTGACGAGGCGTTCCATTCGCGTCAAGGCGGTACCAACGGCGGCAACCAGCTCCAGCGCCGCGAAAACGGCGAGGGCAGCGGTGCTGTGCGCTCCTTGAAGCCAAGGCACGTACCTCAGTTTCTCCTATCCTAAACACAAGGCGACTGACTTCATCTTGCTTTACTCTCTAGGATGGACCTCCACGAAGACGCCGAGAAGAACCTCGTGACTGCCACATTCGAGCTCCCCGGTCTGAAGAAGGAGGATGTCAACATCGACGTACACAATAACCGGTTGCAGATTTCGGCGGAGAGCAAGTTCTCGAGTGAGCACGACGAGAACGGGTATGCAGTGCGGGAGCGCCGCTTCGGCAAGATGATGAGGGCGCTGCAACTTCCTGCGGGTGTGAAGGTGGGTTTTACTTGAGCTGATTTGTTGATAATGGCTTTGATACTGATATGATTTTTCACTAGCCTGAGGAAATTAAAGCTTCGATGGAGGATGGTGTGCTCACGGTGACATTCCCGAAGAGCGCGCCTGAGCAAGCCCCGAAGAAGATTTCGGTTGCGTGAGGCCACTTAACAATAGTCCGGGAAGCGCATCGCATCTTATTGAACGGGCTTTTATGTCGACTCGGTCGCGGACAAAATCGATTTTATGCTTAGTACTCGATCTCATTGACCCAATTGTATAGCTAGCCATTCCTCTAAATATCACCGCTGTATCTTATCTTTAACTGCCTTCGTGTTCTTGTCCGGATTTGTTATATGAGTGTCTAGAATATACGACAAGAGTAGCCAGAGTGGAAGAAACATCATAATCGCGCCAGATGTCTGGACTTTGTAAGTGAAGGAAGTATTGCCGGCCCGGAGCTTCCGGAGGACGATCGATACTTGTAATACGTGCGTCACAAAAGCAGCACAGCAACAATCCTTTACTTTGACCATGTCAGTTCCGTTACCAGAACTGTTCAAACGCGCTCTCTCGACTGCATCCAAGGCAGCTAATCTTCCTACCATCGAGGATGAGACTCAGGTTTGTCGGCATCGGCCTTTCTCCACAGCAACTTGCGGAAAACGATTGATGCTCTGGACGTACGTAGGAACTGGTTCAATCCAGCTTGCACGACCTCAAAGATCTGCAGACCCGTATCATCGAACTATCACTTTTCAGTCCAAACGAGACGGTGGAAGATATAGCGACGCGGGACTTGATTTATCTACTCGTTCCCTATGTCTTTTCCGAAGTGCAAGGGCGGGTGCGGACGACCGAGCGGCCTGAACGGATGGTCGTGTTGGCTCGGGCAGAAGTGCGTTTATTATCTAGTCCCGATTCTGCTCGCAGTAACTGGAGAACTGATTCCACTAGCTTGTCTAGAAATATTTGAAAGATTTCATTTCACTTTTGGACAATTATGAGATCGTCCCGGAAGAGGAGCGAGCTCTGTACAGCCAGAATGCATCCGCCATTGCTGACCCCGCGAGACGAAGAGAGATGAAGATAAGTCAGTTCAGGAAAGAAAAGGACCTCAAGGCGAAGATAGAAGTGTGTTGACTCTTGTCCGGCATGCACAAGGGAGACAGAGATATTAAACTTCGATTTTTATTAGGTTGCTCGAAAACGTCAGGGCCAACATCCGCCGAGCGGCGAGTCTCTCTCCGGCCTCGATCTGATAGCTTCACTCCTTCCCTCCACTCCTCACACTGCACCCAAGGCGCCGGCGGAAGAACTGGACTCGGAAACAGATGAGATCCTGCGCGAAGCCACACTCCTCCTACTCCGACTCTCGTATGCACAAGCACATTCCCAGCTGGAAAGCATGGACCAAGAGTTAGAGCTCTTGCGCAATGCGCCTCCTAGTCCTATGCATGCACCGGCTCCCGATGATCTGAGAGGGAAGAAGAGGGAGGCACAGGATGAAATGTGGAAGCTGGATGCACCCATTCTGAGGGGTGGACCAGATGGAAAGGGCCCCTTGTTGGATCCTAATGGAAAGGTCGGTATTTATCCTACACATTTCGGAGGGGATATGGAGCTGACACTTCTATGTGATTAAGCCCCTACGCCCGTTCACGATCCTGCCTTCCGATGCCGGGGAGCGTGCTCGTCTCCAGCAACAAGTATTCGGCCCGGGGCATAATCTCCCAACCATGTCTATTGACGAGTACCTTGAAATCGAGCGCCAACGCGGCAAATTCATCAGCGGTGGAGGGTATGTATCTTGCGGCTGCGTGCAGCTGATCTTCTGCTCATGATTTTATAATATAGGCCTGCGTCTGAGGAGCAACCGACCTCCTCAGAGCAGTTAGCAATCGATGCAGAGATGGATGGGGCAATAGAGGGAGAGCAGAAAGCCGAGGAGAAGAGGCAGAAGGATGAGAACTGGGCGAGGTATACGGACGAGAATCCCAGAGGAGCAGGCAATACTATGAATAGGGGATAATTTCACAGACGTAGAAGGGAATAATTATAATGTATCATTTACTGGCGAACTTCTCTTCTTCCGTGGGGTGTCATTTACCGAACAAGTTATCTCGTTCATCACACAGCCATGGAGCTATGAGTATGATAGGATGACGATGAGTGGTATAAGTGGACAAGGAAATAATAAAGAAACATTATAGTACAATCCAACCCGAACTCCACGCTTATCCCACCACTTCCTGCTCTAGGTACACACACCCTTCAGGCATAAATAACTATATCGCCGGCAGAAGCATGTTGGAAGACTGGCTGATCCGCTAGCAATTACATTGCGACGCTTCCGGAACCTCGACCGCAGATTGCGTTGTGACGTCGATTTCTGGAAAGGGATGGGATCAGTAAAGAATACGGCCACATGGAAGGAGAGGGTATATAGGAAACAATATAGCACGAGACATGCACTTACTTGCGTTCGCGTCTCCTTGATTGTCCTTTTCCATCCCTGGCAATGACATTGCAATCTTTTTGAATAGGCTCTTCACGTTATGGCCAGCTTTCGCTGATGTCTCCATGAACATGATGTTTAGTTGAGTTGCTTTAGCCGTTGCCTCTTCCAGAGTCACTTGTCTGATACATAGCAATCACACATCTAGTCAATTGAGATCATCCAGGAGGAAGTATGTCGCACCGTTTATCGGAAAGGTCTGCCTTATTGCCAACTAACACGATAATAACATCGTTGCCTCTCTCTGACCGCACGTCGTCTATCCATTTACTCGTTGACATGAACGACTGACGATCTAATGCTGAGTCAATAACACATGTTCGGAGACTTCAGGAGCCAACGCACTTGTGATGTCGAACACGACGATGGCGACAGACGAATCTCGAATGTACGAGGGGATAAGCGAACGGAAGCGTTCCTGAGTCTTGAATTAATACAGAGCACTCCATACGGGCCAATACGCAGCGCACCTGACCAGCAGTGTCCCATAGTTGCAGTCTGACAGTTCGGTCCTCGAGATACATGGTCTTGCTCAGGAAGTCAATGCCAATGGTGGCTTGGTACGTGTTGTCGAAGGTGTCATACATGAATCTACACGTCGTCAAAAGCGGCCCATGCACTGCAGCGATACTGCTCCGACCTACCTCGTAATCAAGCTCGTCTTCCCGACGCTCTGGTCGCCTAACAGCACGATCTTTGTCCGCTTAGGAGGCGAAGAGGAGAAATCTGCAGACACAGGGGTCGAGGGTGCGTCGGCCATGATGATACCTGGGGAACTTGTCTACCGTCCCAGGGCTAGGAAAGTCGGATGAAGTGGTGAATCTGATGACGCCTGCTAAGTCTCGAGTTGGTTCTGCTTGGCAACACCCTCCACGGTCAACCCCGGTCCCCGCCCGCCCGCCGTTCCGCATAGCCGGAACTTGGAAGGCGTGACCGGCACGCCTTGCCGTCGGTACGTCATGTGATCGCCGCGTCTATGCGTCCAATCAATTACCCGAACCTAACCCCTCTCACCAACCTTTCGGATACCCAAAGCTTGAAATCTCGTAGAATCGACGTGGAATTCCGCACAAGGGCTCAATATAACATGAAGCTGACCGCAAAGATCGCCGCTCATGACAAATCGCGGCCATTCTACACATTCGAGTTCTTCCCGCCCCGAACAGATCAAGTCAACCTTCTTTGCTTGATTGTCGGGAAGATGAAAGTTGATCTTGTCTCATTCAGGGATTCGATAATCTCATTGCTCGTATATCTCGACTGTCTACTCTAAACCCTCTCGCGATCAGTGTTACTTGGGGTGCCGGAGGAACGACCAAGGAGCGAAGTTTGGATCTCGCCGAATTGACGCAGTCCGAATATGGCTTAGATACGGTGCTGCATCTCACATGCACCAACATGGAGCAAGGGATCGTAGATGGTGTTCTAAGAGTACGTGCACTGATTCAGTATTTTTGGATTTAAGATTTAAGGTAGAGACGTACAGGCCGCGAAAGAACGCGGCATCCAGAATATCTTGGCACTTAGAGGAGGTGAGTAGAAGTCGCTTCTTCATACACGAACAGTCGTCGAATCTTTCTTAGATCCTCCTCGTGGAGAAGAAGAATGGATACCCTCAGATCCGCGATTCACACATGCTATAGACCTTGTATCCTATATTCGATCATCTCCCGAGTTCTCCTCGGATTTCTGTATTGGAGTAGCAGGTGCGTACTATAGAATCTCGATTTTGGGAGCACACATATTCAACTTCAACAGCATACCCTGATGGACATACCGAAAGTACTGTGGACGAGGACACGGAACTGGATTATCTAAAGGCGAAGGTAGATGCTGGCGCGGACTTTATAGTCACGCAGCTCTTCTACGATGTGGACCGGTTCTTGGAGTGGCAGAAAAAAGTCAGGAAAAAGGGTTCGTGTGAATGTCTTGAATGCGCTTATGCGATGCTCACATTGTTTCGCAGGCATACAACTACCAATCATTCCCGGGATCATGCCCATACAGACACATTCGTCGTTCATCCGCCTCACGAAATTATGCGGCACCCATGTGCCCGATTCTCTTGCCGCTGAGCTCAACCCAATCAGTGTACGTGAACTGCTACTGTCTTTTAAATCCCATTTCACATTGATTCTTTTTTAGCATGACGATCAACTAGTCAAAGACTACGGTGTGACCCTGGCAGTCAACATGATACGGCGTCTTACAGCAGAAGGAGGTGTTCCCGGGGTACACTTTTGCACGCTTAACCTAGAGAAGAGCGTGCAGCGCGTATTAGAGGAATTGCAGTGGGCTGGGGCGAAGGCAGGTGCATCCAACAAGCTCATTGCAGTGAGTGCAGAGAGTGGTATTTCCTTTTCATCGTCAATAATTTGCCTCCAGGACACGCCAGGAGAGGTTATACACCCATCTCCGGAGGTGGACGACTCCGAGTTACTCATAACCCCGACGACGGCAGCTAGTGCTGCCACAAATGCACTTTCCACGAACGTTACAGTGATAACGGAGGAATCAGGCCGCGGGGAAATCAATAAAGCTGCTACATGGGACGACTTTCCAAATGGACGTTTTGGTGACTTTAAAAGTCCAGCATTTGGGAATCAAGATCCCTGGGGAGGGTCCGGGATCTCGGTACATTTTATCGGTCTCTCATTTTTAATGTGAAATTCATGCCACTGTTTCAGAGAAATGAAGCGCTAGAACTATGGGGAAGCCCAAAAACACTAGAGGATCTCACTCAGATATTCCTTCGTCATCTGCACTGCGAAATCTCTACAACACCTTTCTCTCCTACTCCCCTCTCTGCGGAATCATTAATGATTTTTCCCCATCTCGAGAAGTTGACTCAACGAGGCTGGTGGACCGTCGGTTCTCAGCCAGCAGTGGACGGCGCAAGCTCCGCGGATCCTGTAGTAGGATGGGGTCCACGGGCGGGATATGTATTCCAAAAGGGCTTTGTGGAATTCTTCTGTACCGAAGAAGATGTCAAGAAGATTGGGAATCTCATAGAGGAGAAAGGAATGGGATGGGTGCATTTCTTTGCTGGGAACGATGCTGTGAGTTCGCGTCTATCCCTTCATATGGAGAGATCTAACTTGGATACCAGGGTGAATGCCGAAGCAATGTTCCCGAGGATGGGCGAAATGCAGTAACTTGGGGCGTGTTCCCTGGGCAAGAGATCGTGCAGACGACTATCATCGAGCGCGAATCATTTCTCTCGTGGAAGGTGAACATAACCCATCCTGCTCCTGAAAATGGGTTGCTAAATACTAGCTTTCTAGGAAGAAGCATTTTCGATTTGGTCCGAATGGGCCTCGTTCTATCGCCCAGGGTCGGAGGAACGCAAGCTGCTGGAAAGTGTGCGAGATGAGAGGTGGCTAGTTAGCATTATTCATCACGACTATAAGGACCCTCAAGCTCTTTGGACATTCTTGTTTGAAGATAGTGACGTCAAGGTGAATGGGGTTTAAAAGATACGGCTACATGTAATATAACTAATAATATGCATAATACATGTGTTATCATGAATGTCAATATATACATGGTCGGAAGAGCTCGCCCGATGGTGATATGCTGCAGATTTACGGTAGGTGTTACCAATCTTCATGATTGGATGTATATGTGGCCATCATTCGCTCTCTAGAATAGAGTTCAAGCTTCAATGTGACGTGGCATTGCGTCTGCTAGACTGTTAATGGTTGGAGAAATTTCCGGTGATATTTCTGTCTAAAGATGTATCGCTCAGCACCGTGCATCTAGAAACACGAGAGGATCAGGCCCACATTGATCACATTGTATCCGATGGCTCTTCCTCGTATAATGGCGGGGTCGGTGTTCGTCCAAGTTCGTCCTCGCCTGTCTCATCATTATCATCGGTGTCAATTGTAATATCTTCATCGAGATCTTCCATGCTTGCGTCAAGGTCCTGAGCTGACTCGTTCTCGCCATCGTCTTCGATTACCGAAGGCGCCCCATTTGACTGTTGGGAATCAGAGTCGTCGGTATCATCAGCCTGGAAGTACCAGGTTCAGCATTATACCAGGAGTTTTAGCCATTTCGGGACTCACGTCGTTCTTTTCCTCTTGTTGTGTAAGGGCCCTGCCAATGGGGACGAGGAAGCCGTAGCCCCGATTATGAATGGCCACAGTCTAGGTAGATTGTTAAGTTCAATAAGCTAGTGCTTTTGTCGCAAAAGATATGTCGACTTGCCAAGTCTTCAAGCTCATTCTCCTCATCGCTCAAGTCATCCATCTCCCGCTGCAAATCGCGCATTGCATTGATGTGACCATAGATACGGCGGCCTGTAAGTGGTACTGGATGGGGTTTTGGGGGTTGGGGAAGTAGCAGGGGAAACCTCTGTTCGCGGGGTAATAGAGTTGGAGTTGCAACTGACATGATGGCGAGCTGTCAGAGGGCGACACTGACTGTAAGAGGATATGGGGAAGTGGCTCGGCGCTGTGGTAAAAATAGGCGTAAGATGCGTGCCGCGACAAAGCCACTAAGAAAGAGAATGCACAGTACAATTGCTACCGTGAACTCCAAGTTGACTAGGTTCTTCGAGGTATTTACATAGAGCCTTGTGGGTGCCTGATGATGGGATGAAGGATCATTCGCTTACCGCTTACGACCAATTTGGACGCGTCGCGTACTTTGAACCTCTTTTTTCTGTCACACCTCGTGCACGGCTTTCTTTCATATTCCTTTGACCCCTTCATACAACCACGCGATGGCTCCCCAGGCCAAAATTCTTGAAGCCTACACTGCTCTTGGTCTCGAAGAGGTATTTATTTCGCTCTCTAAGAGCCTTTGACGGCTTTTTGACTATCCTTTCGTTAACAGGGAGTGTCACTGGAGGTAATAAAAAGTACCTACAAACAGGTAAGAGATGCTCCTGATTCGATTTCTTTAGTCTGAAAAGCATTCTAATTTTTGTTTCAAAGATCGCCCTACGCACACACCCAGACAAGAACCCAGACAATCCCAGTGCCACTGCCGAATTCCAAAGGGTCAGCGAGGCCTACAGGATCCTCGTAAAGCACTTGGATACACCCGCGCCCCGGGAGCCGAGAGGTTCTAGGGGGCCTGGCTTTGGTTTTCATCCATTCAGTTTCGAAGAGGAAGATTCAGAAGACGACGACGGATACGACTATGATGACTATGATGAATACGATGATTATGATTCAGACTACAGTGAAGATATTGATATCGCATTCCATATGTATGCTGGTTTCTATATTCTACGGGCAATCAACTAACGACTTGCCAGGTGGTTGTTTGAACAGTTTATGAAAGACCGCGGTTTCAACCCACGACGGGATACTCGTAGGTATCAATTGCTTTTTATGGAAAGAATCATACCAAACCCTTTAATTAATTGAAGGCTTCCGCCAACCTCAGACTAAGGGAGAGAGTCTAGAGGAGTATGAAGTCCGCATTCGCAAGGCTCGAGAAGACCAAATTGTCGCCCAGGAACGTCGCAAGCGAGAAGCGGAAGCTGTGAAAGAAAGGAAGACAAGAGAGCGAGAGCAAGGTAAGTAACTCTTAGTTTTTCTTTAACAAATAGTATCTGATAACTTTACAAAAGAGCGTTTAGCGGCTGAGGCACGACAAAAGGCGAAGCTAGAAAGCAAGAAAACTCAGGCGCAGGCTCAGAAACGGAAAGGCGAGGAAGCTGCTCGCAAGCTGCAAGAGCGAGTGCAAGCAACCCGTTCTGCAGTTTTCGCTGCCGCTCGAACAGGAGATACGGTGAAGGTGAAGAAGGGCATTTGGGAAGATGGAGTTGATGCAGCTGGCGGTGAAGTGAGGCCAGGATGCTCTGACTTCGTTAAATCTCCTCCGAAAGATGCTCAGGAAGCATTGTTACATATTGCTGCTCGCCGAGGAGACCTCGACCTTGTCAAATGGCTTGATTCCCATAGTATGTCCTATTGTTTCACACATCGCGACCTTTTTCTGACTGTACTCTCCAGATGCCGAAGCCGACGAGAAGAACTCTGAAGGCCTGTCCGCTGTCCATATCGCCTTGAAGCACGGGCATATATCCATCGTCTCGCACTTCTTCCAGACATATCCCCCCAACGATGAAGACTCGACGGCCGTGTACGAACTCCCTGAGTCGAAGTCCCTCCTTTCCCTTGCCATGGAATCGGGTGAACCCGAGCTCGTCTGGATGATCCTGGATAAGGAGCTAGCGAGCACTCAGGCAATTAACCGTGCATGGGCATGGGCAACCTCTGACGAAGGCTTTACGGCGAAGAAGACTACTGACCCCGGTGCCGAGAAGCAGACTGATATTATCAAGCTTCTCATGCGCTTCGGTGGCTTCACCCCTCCTTCCACGCCGAAGAACACTGCCGATGATAATGACTGGGAAGTTACTACCTCTTCTGCAGGAAGTAATCAAGAGCATAAGAGTGCCGAGCACCCTCGTGCGCCTCAGGACCAGCAGGCGGGTCAGGCCTATGCTGCACCAGGTCAACCTCCAAACCAACAACAATTCTACCGCGGGCGTGGACGTGGGCGTGGACGAGGAAGAGCGCGTGGTCGCGGCAGTTTCCTCGCTCCCCCTGCCGGCGCTCGCTGATTTTTGCACTCGTAAATCCCCTTCTTGTGCCCCTGATTCCCCTGTTTTCTTGCTCATAACTGTAGTGCATTATTTCCTCACTGTTACCTATCTCGCATACTTTCTGTAGATCCCATATTCAAGCTGTCATATAGCATACGTCGCATTCTCATCAACACCTTACATACTCATCCTTTTACGACTTTACCCATGTCACACATAGTACCCATAATTGTTCTCTAAAGGCTCGTGCCAATAATACCTACAGAAAAGCCAATTCTTGTGTATACTTAATATGGAACTCCCGACTACATATTCCCTGCTGCCTGTAATGTGCTATTTCTAGCCAGTGGTGACTTCCCATAATCTTGTTGCGAATAGAATAAGATAAACGGTATAAATCAAGGGTCCAATGCCGCAGTTGCCGTGTCACGCTAGGGTCCAAAGCCCGTCCATATCGCAATCCACCACTCGAATAAACCTTAAATTTGAAGGTAAGGTAACCCCCCCTTGAACAGATTATCAGATGGTGAATAAACCCTGCCAAGGCGAATCCTTACCACGCATCAACGCGCTCTCCGACTGCACAACGCGTCGAGACGCGCCGTCGTATATGCCTTTCCCGCGAGTCAGCTTTCTCCGGCGTTGCTTTGCATAATGAGCACATTCATTGCACCATGCATTTTAATATGGCAACAAGGAAGAAGGACACAAATTTGTACCCGGAATGACAGCCGCCAAGTCAGTGGAAATCTAATCCACATCGCGCATTTGTTTATTGACTTGGACGTTATGGTTTATTGAGCTCAATTCTTTTGCATTCCATATCCAATAGGTACTATCATCACATGCGGAAAATGCGATTTGTTTGTTGTGAAAGCTTATGGAAAGTCACCCAGTGTTCATTGAGATTCGAGACTCATCAAGAGGCACATTGGGCGTGAGCCGTATGCTCGGCGCGCCTTCCCTTAAAAGGCAAAGTCGGTAAGAGCAAATATTTGTTGTTGAAGTTGATGACAAATGTGACCAAACTAACTCTCCAAGCTCTCTCCGCTCGTCGAACTCACACAGTCACTACTTTCGAGCTCAAATACGACAATGGGCCGCCTAGCTGAGATGCAACGCAAGCTCTTGGAGGTACGTAATGCCTTACTTATGTGCAGGAATTCAGCTAACTTTGCAACAGCAAATGATGGGGCCAGAGGCTATGGGTGTCGCGAATGCGAACCTCGTATGGTCTGACGAAAAGGTCTGCAGAAACTTTCTGTGTGGAACCTGCCCCCACACTCTTTTCACGAACACCGTAAGTCCTATTCTGCTCCTTTCCTTCGTGCATGACGCGTGCTCACTGTGTTGTCAATAGAAAATGGATCTTGGCGCCTGCCCCAAATCACATACCGAACGGCTGAAAACAGAGTACATCGCAGCAAAGGAGGCCAACCCGAACGACCCCATCTTCAACCGCTTCCAAATGGAATACGAATCCAACATCTTCGCTTTCGTGGACGAGTGTGATCGCAGGATTCGGGCTGCACATCGTCGGTTGGAGAAGACGCCCGAGGAGAACGCGAAGACGACTAACTTGGTATGTGGCGCGTACGCCTCCTGGTGCTAGTCTGCCGAGGAGATGTGCTAATGATGTCTTCGTTTTGAATAGATGAGGGAAATTGCTGAGATCGAGCTTGCTATTCAGGGAGGGACGGAGAAGATTGAAACCCTCGGTGAGTGGTTAAAGTGGACTGGTGTCTAGTGGCGGTGGCTTATCGTTTTCAAACACTTAGGTGAGCAAGGCAAGGTTGATGAGTCCATGCGCGAGATGGCGGCTATTGAGGCGCTGAAGAGTGAGAAGTCCGAAAAGGAGGTACGTCACTTAATCACTTGGTGACCTGTAGGCTTTTATTGACGAGAGTAATATGTTATAGCGCGAACTTCAACAATTAACAGACACCTCCGGTGCCTCGGGACATCAAAAGCTGCGCGTATGTGATGTGTGCGGAGCGTACCTCTCCGTGCTCGACTCTGATCGTCGACTGGCTGATCATTTCGGTGGCAAAGTACGTCGATTGCCCTCCGGGTTTCAATACTACGCATTAATATGTTGTTGCTGACGAAATGTCTTTTACCCTTTTCAGATGCATCTGGGATATCACGAGCTGCGCAACATGCTTTCCAAATTCAGAGAAGAGCGCGAGAAACGGAAGATGGGCCCTCCGAGCTCGACGCCCGCTGGCCCGCCTGGTGTGGGAGGCGCGCCGTCGGGCCCACCTTCTTCCCGTTCGGGCGATTTCCGGCCCTCCCGCAATGGGGACGACTTACGTGATAGAGATCGCGGTGATCGTGACCGAGGTTACGAAAGACACTCGTCCTCGCGCTATGAGTCAGTTCTACATATACAGTCTTCCACCTTTTTTTTATACTGATGAATACATTTTACGTGTGTTTACAGCGACAGAAGGAGGGATAGAGAGCGGTCAAGAAGTCCGGGACGACGGAGATATTGATCGTGGCAATCCGTTTACACCCTGTATCCATGACATATCTGTGCAGTGCGCGAGGAGGTTTTGTAGGTGCCTCTTGATTGACCCTTCTGTATTACAGTGTTGCTTTCAGGATCCGTGGCTTAGCGCACGTCATGTGGCATCTGGATTTGGTTGAGTCACAGTATGAGGCGAGTAAGTATGTGCCTGTGGACAAGCTAGTGTAATCGCAAGTGATGGAGGATGATGGTCGGCAGCCGGGGTATTATTTACTACAGTCAGAGTTTCAAGGTTTCTGCAGTGGGAGATCGTGTGTGACTGAGATCGGAATGGAATGCGGGTGGCATCCCCGGTGGCTTAGATATGAGATGTGCGTGGACTGATGCTTACGCTTTTGGGCGACACGCGCAAGAACACGGCTCAGGATGATATAATAAGGATGAATTGGAAGCTGGCAAGGGCGAGGCCGGCAATGAGCGATGGCGACGACGAACAGCAAGCGTCGAGACGGCCGACGGGGAGAAGGGATATTAATTGAGGTTAGCGTGTATGTACGAGATAGTGCTGAATCCAGCATCCGAGGAGACGGAGGTTCGTTGTCGGACGAGGGTGAATGTGTGCGTGACTGGTCACCTTGTGAAAAATGAATTATTGCAAAAGATGACGAATGGGTGGGAAACAGAGCGGCGTGACATTATGTGACGACGGAGAGTAAGTTACGAACGGAGATTGGACTTGGCATGAACCTGACTTGAGTCTAGCAGGAAGACATTGGCCTCTGTTACAGTTTCCCGCCATACCACCACCACCGTTGCCTCTGCTCGCGAGACCGCGCCCTCTTTTTCTCGTTGCCCCGCGTCCATTGGCCCACAAACGCCTAAACTGTCCCTGGCGTCCCCGCGGCCCGCGACTCGACCACTACCCCCTGCGTATCTTCCGTCCTCGCTGCCTCTCGCTGCCTGCGTGCCCCCAGCAGCGCACGCAGACACGTGCTGCTCACATCGATCGCCCTTGATCTCCAGTGCAGCCTATTTAATCCGGCTCTCAGCTTTCCTTGAGTCTGAGCGACCGCGTCTCCTCCACCATGGCGGCCCTTGATGCTGCTCAGTTCCAGCAGGACCTGCAGGATGCAGGCGGCGGTGCAATGGACACCACTCCCATCCAGCAGTCGCTCCCGCCAGACTTGTCCTCCGGTTTCTTGACGAGCTTGTCCGCGCCACTTCCCGATCCTTCTCTGCAAAATCACCTCCTCCAGGAGCCTAATTCTGTCTTTTTAAATAAACCGGACCATCCAAACGGCTTGGTGGCCTCCATGCACATGTCCATGCCCGACCTTCCCGCTTCCGCTTTCATGTCGCCTATGGAGGCCGTCGATTCCGCCGCCCCGCTCATTCATACCGCCCCGGCGGGATTTATCGCCGACATGACTCATCCCGACCCGTTCGCGATGGCTTCCCCGCTCGAGAATGGCATGGATATGTCCCAGAGCAGCGTGTCGCTCTCGTCGTCGTCTCAGTCTCAGGTGCCTTCACCTTCAATCCACGGCTTAGCATCAGCTTATGGTGCAGGAGTTACATCCTCGCTGGAGTCTGCACTAGACCCAGTAGGTGTTGCAGGAGGACGTAGCCGCGCCAACACTTCGGTCTCACCCACCACACTCCCTAGTTCTTTTATATCCATGTCCCCGCCATCCCAGCAAGCAATGTCCGTATCTTTTCCCGCTTCCGAAGCTATCATTGCAAAGCAAGAAGATTATTTCATTGTGGATCTTTTTTCAGAGTATTTTATTTTGTTTTATTTCTTGTTCTTCATGCGTTAATTTCTATCATCCTTTGCCAGCATTGCGAAAACGGCCGTCTCTGCGGGAGATCACTATAAGAACCGACATGCCGCTGAGTGCAGCCATAAGGTTGACGAACTAAAAGAACGCATCTCGCAAGTTTCCGAGATGATTGCTATGATGTCAGTTGCCCCGAAGTTCGCCCCTTCATTTCCTCCGCAAGGACCCGTCGTTCCCATAGCCGATCAGCAAAACCTCGGTTTCCCAGCTGTCGTCCCCGTCAAAACACCTGCGGTCGATATACATGCACATCTGAATGTCGCTGACCACTCTCGGAAGCGCTGTGCATCTGAGCTGGAGGAGCAGCGGACGGTGAAGGCACCGAAGCGGGAACCTCAAGAGGACCTACCTTTGTCTTTCCCTCCTCCCGTGGAGTCTCCTCCCATTCCAGCTCCTGTGGAAACTTCCCCGCTATTTCCCACAACTGTGACACCCTTACCACAAGCAGCAACGCTTCCACCCACGGCTACGCCTTCGCAGCCGCCGTCCCGGGCGCCAACACCGCCATCAGGCTTCGGTCCGCATAGTGCGTACCCCCCACTGAAGTCCCAACCACCAATCGTCGCGCCATATCCACCGTTTGTTCCTTCATCAGCCCCTGTCGACTTCGGGACGCCGATCTCTCCCACCCTCCCTTCTACGTCTCCCACCTTTCCCACCCTCCACACGTCCTGGACGGAAAATGTCGTCCCTACTTCGAGACATCACCATTCATCGTCCGTAGGGTCAATTAACGGCTCTCTTCAAGTTCTACCTCCACTTCCTGCTCCCAATGTAGTAACCAACGCGATGGACCCATTTGCTTCACAACCGATCTTGCAAGCGTCATCACAACCGGCACCCATCCTACCTACAGTCGCGACCGTTAGTCAGCCTATTGGTAGAATGTCGCGGTCCGGATCTATCAACGGTGCTCCTTACACCAATGGCTCGTTTTCTTATGGATATATGCCTCCAGATACAGCAGGGAACTGGTCCAGCATTGGGAGGACCATTAATACTGCGCCGGCGCCCTCTATAGCTCAATCTACGTGGTACGTAGGTAATACAGAAGCTCCCAGGTCGTCATTGTCGCCGCCCACGCCCGACGCGCCTGGAACAATGCCCAGCACGGCGCGCAATTCGCCGAGCGATGACGAAGGCGACGACGATGATGGCGACTCGGACGATAATGATACTAGTCACTCGAAAAATACTACACGGACGGTAATGCGTTTTCTTGTTTTTACTCATCTCACTGTTGCTGACTTCAGTGGTTCTGTAGGCTTCCGGGGATGCACCGGCGAATTCATCTTCCTCCGATGTACCGCAGGAATATCGCACCGAGGTCGACCGCATCTTCTTCGAATACCTTAATAAAATCTGCTCTAATCGTAAAAGCCCCATTCATTCCTCTTTTATACTGTTTGCTCACGCGTCGATCTTCCAGTGGAGGCCACGGACTCGAAGGGGGAACCTATTCACCAAACCCTCATGGCGAAGAAAATGCAGCGTCTCGACGAGTCACCGGATTTCCGGCCGTTCAAATTTAGGATCCAAGCATTTACCCTGGCTTTCTTGGAGGAGGTGCGTTGTCGTACTTGCTTTCTATTATCTGGACTCCTAATTAAATGGTTTCTCCAATGAACAGCTTGCGCGGCAAGGATATCCCGAAGAGAAGATTCCTATGAAGAAGGTTTGTCACGACAATGTTCAGCTCCCGTTCTGTTATCTAATTCGATTTGATCCTAGATCCGAAACTACCTTTGGCGCCAGCAATATATTCTGCGATACAACGAGGATGGGAAGAAAGCCAAATCAAAAGGGAATCACATTTGGAACATCGAAGCGAAAAAGGCAGGAGACGGGAAGTGGGAATTCCGTCCGTTCTATCGCAAGCTCGCTGGAACCCCGCCTGGCGTCGCGTACTGTGGACTGAAGTGGACATGGACGCCACGCATCTGGGATCCTCAGGCCTCCTGGCAAAACGTCCCCGTTCAATATACTTCTCCGAATCTCCCGGCCTGGCTCACCTGGAAAGACGACGTCCTCTCGGGTATACCACCACCTGATGCCGAAAGCTGTCAAATCACTGTCAATGCTAAAGTGAGTGTTGGCGTCGTTTACGCGTAATCGATCAACTGATTTAATATATTTTATCATGTGCAGTTTGTTTTGGATGGTCAGGAAGGGCACCTATCACATACCTTTCAACTCACCATAGCGCCCGTCTCGACGTTGGACACAGCTTCTTTCTCGCGGTCACGTCGACCTTCTCTTGTGGGTGAAATTCTGCCTCCCCGACGGAGCACCAGCGACTCTGCGCTTTTCCAGGCTCCTCAACGGTTTGTGGTAATTTTATTTCTATTTATAGCACCTTTAATTCCTTTGCGCAGATCGAAAGCTCGCGCGGCGGCGGCCGCTGCTGCTGTCAATTCGCCCGATACTCGCGTCATACAAGTGCTGCAGAACGTCGCCCAACGTGTATCAGAGGAAGCCCAGTCGCAGTTTGTCTCCGTTTCTCCTCCACAGGCTGACGACCTTCAAGACCTAGCAGACCTCGCCAAGCAAAAGCACGTTCTCGAGCAAACGGTCGAAGCATACGATAAAGAGATTTCGGGGCAAGGCCATTCGCAAACTCGCCAGCTCGCGGTTGCTGCCCAGAACGTCGTTGTCCAAGCTGCACATACAGTCATTGCCGATCGGACGATTGCTACTGGCGTTTTGCCAGTGCGACAAACCGAAACAGCTGCGATTCAGAGCGTGACAGTTAACGAGCTCACGAATGCAACGCAAGGCGCCATTGCCATGGCTGTGAAGAGTCAAGGAACTGCATCCACCGAAGTCGACATTATCGTCGCAGCGACCTCCATTCTCAAAGCTCGTACTCCTTTACTCGATACCTCCTCATCGAACGTCCTTCAACAACCACGGTCCCACTCTATGGGCTCTGTTCCGACGATGCTCAACCCCGCCATGATTTCTGGCTATCCTACATCCAATCTTGCACCATTGCCGGAGTATTCATAGTCGCTTTCTACTTCTTTTTGGGAAAATATTGTAATGTTTTGCTGTGTAGCTTTTTCACTGGTTACAAATTTGGGACTTTCGCGTTTGCAGTCAATTTCTAACACTTTCTGGCTGCCTAGATACAATCATGCTGTGTTTACTTCACTTCTGGGTTTTGAGAGTATTGACTCTGTTGTATAGCAGTATTATTCATATGAAGAGTGTATCGCATATAGTACATGTAAGAGCATCGTAGGGATTGGAAAATGTACATGCAGAGCAATTTTTCTCGCCGGGCTGAGGCAATTGACAAGGTGTGTCGTCTCCAGAACTAGACGTATATTCCGCCATACTACCTAAAAGAGTTCCGCCAAAGCCTCTTCCTTCATCTCGTCTCTTCTTTCTGACTGGTTCCATACTGTCGGAGTCGGAATCAAGGGACAGCACCTCCTTCTCTTCTCGAAGATCAATCACGTCGTTCGCGAGGATTCCTAGAGATTCCACGGTTTTCGCATTATCGTCGAGCATTTGATGGTGAAATTTCAGCTGTTGGCATATGGTTGGTATATTTAGCTCTTCTTGAATCTATTTACAGTGTTTTAGTTTTGGTGGATAACGACCAGAACAGGATGTTCCTCACCATAATTTTGATCTCCTTCACTGTGGTAGATTTAGACACGGTCAGTCTCCGCCGCTCACCCGATTCTTTTATTTCCCGTAGACGCTTCGATTGACGAGGGCCACTGAGCTTGTGAGAGTACGTAATGGGGGCCTTGCGGTGGGATAACCCAAATTCATTGGATGCGGCTTTCGAACCGAAGAGCCGAATGGTAATCTCAGCTGTATCCCAATCTAATTTCCTTCTCAAAAGTTAGTAATTGGAAGAATGAACTGAAAATAATCGCTTCTTCACCTCTTTAAGCGGCAGTCCGTGCAGACGGAAACATCATGCACGAATTTGTTGCTTCCCTCCGGTTCCTTACACTGTTCAACGGCAATGAGGGGTCCCCCGGGATATCTGGGATGAATTTAAATCAGAAGTTACACTCGCCACACTGCAATGGCAGCTCACAATGACACCAATACGTCCCAATCTACAAGCCTGATAACCGTAAGCGTATACTCTAAGTCCCGAGGGTAATTCGGGTCGAAGGCAAGCTTGCCATGCTGACAGATAAAAGGTGTGTTGTCAATCGAGTCAGGTCTTGGATGCTCAGCTGGACTATTCAGCCACTGCCTCCATCGCTTTAAGAACAGAGTCGGGAGCATGGCACAGGCTCCATTTTCCACATTACGCGTACCGAACGTCAGAGAATCGTGCAAATGTTTTAGTTTTGCCTGGCGTACGCAGAATCAGGGCTAGTGCAAATTTAAAAAAACAAATAACAAGACAGAAATTGAACCTTTTCTTCTTCTGCTTTTCTCCGGATCTCTTTCTTGTCCTCTTTGGAAAAGTGAATCATCGATTCACATACTGGACATAGTTCTGAATTTGTCGATATAGGGTCCCAAGAAGGATATAAAGTTTTCAACAGATCGGCTGCCTGCGAGAAGATTAGAACGACCTCTTCAACGCGGTTTCAGGTGGCATGCCTTTTCAGAAATTCTGCGACGGTTTGTTGCATTGAGCGAAAGACCTCCGTGTTCGCATTGAACGTGATGAGCGAAATCAGCGGCATCAGGGGCAGGATCATCCTGCGAAGTAACATGCATCTTTGGTCTCTGTAACCTCCAGTCTTTGCACATTTAGTTAGTTATCAAGTAAAGTTCAGCTCAGTGCCACGCACCTCTTAGCCATTTTTTAGATATCCAATAGCCATCACTGCCTTCGGCAACATCACAGATCTCGTCATACTTCTGAACAACTCGTGGATGCTCTATTTCGTAAAGACGCTCTAAGGTCGCCGCTAGATTATTTTGAGTATAATATCACAAGTATTGATGGCATACCTTGGAAAGCGACAATTACACAGTCCTGACAGACCTCAGAAGGTTTCAGAGCTGGATTGAATACACAGCCGGTACTCGAAATTATTCTATCATAAGCTTGCTGAAACGCTGTATTTAGATCACAATGTAAAACTTTAGAAGAGGAAGTAGAACCTGAGTTATGCGTTTCATTTCCTGTGCCTTGTTGGGATTAAGGCGTCGGTGACTGCATAGAATATCTTCATTTGGGATATGCATGAGGGGAGGCTGAGGCTGCCGAGCAGAATCAAACTCTTGTGTTGGTGAGAAGGGATCATCCCGTCTCTCGTGCCTAGGAGGATCGAGTGCAACTTCTATGGAGTGTTTACACAGCCAAGCTTCCAAAGCGTCCTTTCCAATCACAACGGACTCCTGCAAACATCGATTATACTCTCAACTCGGTGTCTTTGGCGATTATGATGAGGGAAAGTATGCCTTACAGCAGATGCAGAGGATGTGTTCCATAAATGATATATTTCCTTTACTTGCCGTCGCACATCCTGTGAGCGAACCCTGATGGCTGCCTCCCTGGATGGAAGCTTAACGACAGCGGAAAGCAGCAAACAAAAAATAAACTTGCCTTGCTTCATACTCTTCACAAGCTTTGTCATGAGCTGCATTTTGAACTCGAATAATGTCCAACGCCTTTGATGGTGGAGTCAAGACATTTAATGATTGTTCAGCATCATTATTTTGCACATTTGCATCGACTAACGAGGCAGAGGCCTTCTTAGCGTATATCAGCATATACGCTTCCTTGGATGTGATCCTGGAAGACGGGAGGCAATCAGCTAAGACTTTAATAAACACAAGAAAACCTACGGGATTCCTTCTGTGGCTGGAGCATTCGGAGGCGAAGTTACACTAGAAGGGACTCAGAGATCGCTAAATCCGATGTAGAAAAGCCACTTACACAACGGCATCGTCGTCACTGTCGTCGATTCTTTGCCGCTTTCGAGCAGTTGTGCGATTCCTCCGTACTTGTAAAGTTTTTGATCTGTATAAATCGGTTCTCAGATTAAACTTGGAAGAGAATAAGGGCGCTCACTTTTGTCCATTTTCACATTCATCTTGTTTCTTGGTGATAATTTTGTCACCTAAGGTCTTGATCTTTGTCACAATTTCATCGTTGAATTGAAACCAAGAGCGATTCCTGCTGAAGAGTTATTCAGAGTGCGCAAATATTGAAATGATAACATACGCTGCATCGTATACCTGGGCTTCATAATGGCCATGATACGCACTCGATCCCTTGTGAAGAAGAACACCCCGTAGTTCATATATGTTATCGTCCAGAATCTTGTTCTCTGTAATATGTGGACGATCCGGATCAGAACCCAGGAAGCGATTCATATCCAGCACGGATGGGAATGAGATGGTATGTTTAGATTTCTTGCGTTCCATGGTGTCTAAGTCGTAAACAAAACGCAGGAGTGAAAAATGCAAGACCGGAGGAAGCTTTCGTAGTTCCGTATAACGTGTAGCGTCCTGGAGGCAGTTGCACTTCGAGCAGAAATACCTGGAATCCAGGAAGAATGAGTGGTTTCTTCTAGTTTCAAGTCGGACAGCGCGGACTTGTTGTCACCCGACAAAATCTCGGGCTGCAATAGAGCAGAAATACGATCTTCGAGTTTGGAATTATTCTGAACCAAATATATTACTATGAGGCAAAAGTGAAAAAATGTAAATTGATGTCACCTCAAAATTGATTTCAATCTCTAGGAAGTCAGAAGCTCTTTCAGAGCGATATTCACAGGCATTACAAAGAGTTCCGTAAACTTGCGTTCCTTGAAACTAAACCGAATGGAGGACATTAGATAAATCACATTAAGTAAACTAATCAAACATCTACCTGATCCGTGACAAGTGATTGTACGGATGGCAAAGATTGTTTCTTGAATTCGACATCAAGATGTGACATGAAAAGTTTAGAGAATCTGGGCAGATGGGCAGAAATAAGGAGCTATTCGGAGCATAGATGAGAGAGTCTACTCTTGAGCATCCTGTTGTTCGGCGGTACGGAGCTGCAGGCTTTCCACAAGTTTAGTAGGGTTGAAGACGCTTTGGGTGCTTTCTTGAAGAGCGGCGAATGTTACTTGCAGTTGAAAAATTGGAGACTCCTGTAGCTCAGAACGTTAGTTTTTCCACGGCGAAACACTATCTTTCGAACCATAAATTTGTCATCCGTTCCTTGGGACGGTTGACAGTTATAGACACCACTGCGAAATGCAAGGTCTCGAAACCACACCTGCAGTTAGTTACAATGTCAGTGCCACTCACCAATCAGCTTTAGAGAAGCTGAGACTAACTTGTAAAGAGGCATTCGCATAGCAGGTAGCACCAAGATTCTATGAAACCCATTGATATCTCATGCTTGTGCCATTGACGGTGTACGCACTCGTAAGCCAACAGGCAGATCCGGCTCTCTTGAATCCAAAATCGGATTGTCGCCTAATTTTGCGGCTTTGAGAAATTGTTTTTCTATACTGTCTGAATGGGAATCTTAGAACAAGTTGCTGACCAGGAGCAGTGACTTCATACCTGCATCTTCCCATTTATCCTGACCCATATAATTGAGACAATTAGGGTTGCTCTTGCAGAGTTTCTTCTTACAAAATAGTCCTTCATCGTCAGATATGACTATTACGTCTTCGTCAAGTTCTCCTTCCACGTCAGATGAATCTGCCTCTGTTTTGCAGTCCTTTCTATTTTTGCTTGTCTCTGAAGCCGGCACGTACTTGTTCGCACAAAAAGGATGTCCATTCCTTTGAGAGAAACCGCAAGTCGCCAGCAGATGTTCTGATGTAATATCTGAAGGGGTTTCTGCTTCAGAACTGACCCAGAACCATGGAGAGCCGCTTCCAGGGAGTGCATTTCGTCGGAGTTGCTCCCCTGGAGCCAGACCTTTGGATGTCAAGGAAACGCGTCTTTTGCGCTTCGGAGCCATGTATTGTATGGAAATATGGTGTTTTCGCAAAAAAGATTGTCCTGGAGTGACAAATAGCAAGAGATGTAACAGGCGCGCGTTCAAGGATTCAACGATCAACTTCGACTTGCTGACCGCGACAGCTTGATTCAGATGATGGCGGGCGCCGTCACGCGTGTTCGATTCTCATCATCTTGCACTCAAACCTCCATCATATTACTGCAAGTCTGCAACTGCCAGAAGGCTATATTTTTTCTTTATCGGCCTATTTAGCAACTATCAGGTCATAGCTTTCAAGAACTCTGGTGCTTTGTACAAGCAGTCAGAAGCGGGATGGAGCCCGCCGGTCAACCTCTTCCATGGACCCATGTGTTTCAGAAGATCAAACGAAAGTTGGTCCGTGGTAATGATGCCAACGAAGCGCGAATACGTCGTCAAAAGGCTTTTGTTGGGCTTATAACCCGCCGGCTGGCAGTGTTGAAGTTAGTATTCACAAGTCAATTTATATTTGAAATTGATAGTTCGAAGGTTATCCCTTTTCGTCGCTGGATACCTATGGATGCTCGTAATACCGTCACCGCGTTTAGGACGAGGAACTTATACCGATGAGAATGCGCTTCAACCGAGCCAAGTGCGTTTGTCTTCTCTCTCTCATTCCATAAGAATCTGACTGTTTGTATAGGTTACCACTTATTGGAGTTGGGGGGATGTTCATGCAGCAGATAGATATCTCGAAAAGCTGGAAGCAATACGAGATTCTAATTTCACCAGTGAGAAGTACGCGTTTTGTCATTGCGAAAGTTATGCATGAGAATAACTTAATGTTCTGTCACAGACGTGCGGAACTATTAACAGCGGAATTCTCAAAGCTCGGCATCTCTGCTTCATCCCAGAATTATTCCTACACGTCCAACACTGGAGTCAGTAGTTCTTACTGGACCATGTAAAACGCTGGACTTACCCTATACGTGCCCAGATCCTTAACGGAACAAATTCGTTTGCAGTCCTTGCATCTCCCCGTGGTTCTGGAGCCGAGGCCATGGTCATCAGTGCATCTTGGATGAGCAGAACCGGCGAAGGAGATGGCACGCTTAACCTACGTGGCGTGTCCACAGTCCTTGCCTTAGCTGGTTTTTTAAAGAGTAAATATTCGATCTTGCAATAACGTATGCGTTTTATGCTGACGCTGTCATAGGATATTCTTTATGGGCTAAGGACATTGTGTTCGTCATCAGCGATGGTTATCTCGATGGCATGCATGCGTGGCTGAGCTCATATCATGGAGCTTCGCAAGCAAGTGAGATAGCTCAACTTTGGTTTCCCCTACAAAGATGACTGACGTTACTAGACCTAAAGGCCGATGAATTAGAGCTCTCCTCTGGTGTGATTTGGACAGCGTTGAACATTGATTATCCGGGACATTCCTTCTCGCATCTTGGAGTGTTCTTTGGTTAGTCATTTCTCCTCGTAAACTGATAATGAATTTAATACATTACTGTAGAAGGTTTAAATGGGCGCCTCCCCAATCAGGATCTCCTTAATTCATTCGAGCGAATATCACGTTTTACAGGAGGGGTACCTGTAACTGTATATGACCACATCGATCCTCGCGAGAGCCCAGCTCGTCGAGAGGAGCTAAGCACCCTTCCATCATGGCTTCCTAGCGCAGTAAAAGAGAACCCAGAAGTAGATGCATTTGCATACCAAGCAAAAAATGTTCTCCGTCATGTTGGATATCAAGCTCGGGGACGACCTAGCGGAGTACATGGGCTCTTCCATCAGTTTGTACCTTTCTATTCTTCTGAACCATCGCTCATGATGAGCTAGATTCCGCATTGATGCAATTACTATTTTTGCTATTCCAGCTTCCGGACCTCATGGATTTCATGCCATTGGACGGTAAGTGTCATACTATATTTTCTTAGGGAAATCCTGATATATCTACTGGCAGTATTGTAGAATCTACGCTTCGAACAATGAACAACCTCCTTGAGCGCCTTCACGCATCCTTTTTCTTCTTCATATTGACGGATCACGACAAATTCATAAAAATTGGCAACTACTTGCCTAGTGCTGTACTGATTGGTGTCGCCATGATGTTTCAAGGTCTCAAGACATGGGTAGATGCAGGCTGGAGACAAGAAAACAGCGGGTCGGATGAAAAGGATAAATCGCTTGCCGAGATTTCAAAAACTAAATGGCTGAAGCGGAGAAGGCCGGTAATTCCAGTCCTCGGAATCATGCTGGCCACGCATCTTCTCGGTGCTCTTTTATTTCTGGCGATAACACAGGCCTTTTTCATTGAGAATCAGAAAGTGAGCCTCTGCACTGTAAATACTCTGCGAATTTTTACTGACCCGCATTAGATACTGTCCACTGTCATTTTCCTCACGATCTCTGGGTTACCCCTCCTTACACTCGCTCTCAGTGGATCGGGTCGAGAAGACCTTGCTCCGCTGTCCACAGTGTTGAAGGCCCTCAACCTGTGTTGCGCATCAACGGTCATATCCATTACCGCCGTACTTAATTTCTCCCTTGCGGCCGTCTTCTCCATTTTCCTGGGCATCCCCTTGTCTGTCTCCTCATCTTCTATCTCAACACCTATCCGATTGGCAAGATATGCAGCTTATATCTTCCTGGGACTGGGCTGGCTAATACTTGCCCGAGAAGAAACACTCAAGGCCATCTGGAATTGGGACGTTCTTAGAGTATGGTTTGCGCCATTTATGTGTCTGATATATGTACCACTAGTTCTTCAGGGAGGCATTGTATGCCTCCTTGGGCCATCAGAGGTCATATAGTGATTGATTTGATGGCATATTTTGTAGGAACGCAAGTTTTCTGCACTCAGATGCATGAAAATTCAAAACAGATAAAAGTACAACATACTTACAAGGTACATAGCAGCGACGCGGGGCAATAAAATGCGGGAGTAGAGATTAGCTAACTTCCATGGTCGCGCCGGTATCACCAAACAAATCATCATCATCATCATCGACTGTCTCCTCCCCTTCGTGAACTCCATTATCAGGATCGGTGTCCTCCGCTGCATCCATAGCAATGCCTTCCTTTTTTAATCGTTGCTTTTCCTGGAGCTCGTCGCGCTGCGCCAGCTTCATCTCCAGATCGGCTGTAAGCTTCTTCAGCGCGTCCTCGAATCGTTTCTAAAACAGCGTGAGACCAAGAAAACAAATTTTATAACGTAACAGACCTTAATAAGAGGATTCGCAGAACTTGCTATCTCCATACTCTTCTTCGCCACAGCAGCCTCTAGATCTCGGATTTCAGCATGCAGAAGTTTTCTAGCCTGGGCTTCTTCGTCATCATCGTCGTCGTCATCTTCACTTTCATCCTCCTCTTCTTCGTCCTCCTCGTCATCAGCATCTTCTTTCTCCGCCTCCTCGTCTTCGAGAGACATCTCCAGCTGTGCCGCAAGCTCTTCATCGATATCCCTATCCTGCTCTTCATCATCCTCATCCTCTTCATCACCCTCATCTTCATCACCCAAATTGCTACCTGGCGTAGCAGCATCCATGTCAGAAATGGCCGGAGTAGGAGCATCAATGGGTTCTTCGCGCTCTATGAATTCTGAATCTGAAAGGTCTGGGTTAACATTTTCTAGAATATCTAGTCCCATGAACATAATCTTAGCTATGAAATAACCTTGAGTGATAGTTAAGGCTGACCATATTTGACTTCGGACGCAAGTGCGTCTTCGTCTAGCAGTCTTTCCACCTCTTGCTCTACGCTCTCGATGGTCTAATGCAATTATATGAGCAATAGAGTAAAGGAGATGATCCTGGACTTACCCGTCTATTGACTCTTTTACGGAACCTCCGCTTCCTAACATGGTGGAGAGGGGGGGTGATTCCATGCGGCCAGATAAATTCGTCAATGTTAAAGTCTCTACGACCGTTTCCTTGCTCATCACCTTCGATTTTGTCACCAACAACCAACATCTAATACAGTCAACAAGATGAGTAAAGAGAGCAAAGTTTAGGTAAGATGGCTCGACCTGACATATGTCTGCAACTTTGAACATTTGCTTGTTGTCAAGGGTCTTCTGGGACTCGATTATACAAGGAAGATCGACAAGCTTGGATGAATAGGTATTGTTTCCTATATGAAACACTGCTCGCCGAGAATCTTACAGCGCAACATGGTGAGCCAGGAAAGCGAACATCATCCGTGAAACACACCCTTAAACTTGAACCACACATCGGGAGTAACTTCGCGAGCTGCTACCATCTTCCGAAGTTTCTCAAGGTCCTCTCCTGGAGGCATGCGTAGAATAAATTGCTCTTCAAAAGCCAAGTCTTCGTCATCGGAATCCAACTCGCGATCATATGCTCCTAGAAACGACATCCCAGGAGCTTGCGCCGCTGCCTTGTCGCTCAGCTTCAGCTTCAGCTTCGGCTGAGGCTTAGATTTCGCCGTCGAGGAGCGAGTGGCGCGCTCTGAGCTCTCAGCAGTCATGTTCCCTGGCGGGTTGCTCCCACTTCGCAGTCGCGACGTCGGGTTGGCATTGTCAGCCACTCTCTTAGGACGTGGGTCGGCATAGAAGCGTGAGGCGACATTTGTCGTAGATGGGGTATATTGAGGATCGGAAGTTTCAACATCGTCGACAATAATAAGGTCGTCTTCCATTAATCAAGCTCAGGCTGGCTGGTCGTTGAGGATGGTCGTTGATTTGAAGTCCATGCCGTGACTCGACGCTCTCTTGTCACGCACGCGTCACACTGAAAATCACAGCAATACGACTCGAATAACGGCCTCTGAAGCGCTGCATATGACTCGAGCCTAACGATATACCGAGGCACGAAGATTAAAAAAGTGGCCACGGCCGATTTGGGGAGACTAGCACAACGATACTTAGCTAACTGATACTATTTAATCATCACTCTGAGACTCGTGTACAGCGTCGCTTCCAACTTTTCGTATGCGCTGCCGTTGTAGTATAGTCTGCACGAAAGGCTTCCCGACTATAAATAAGTAAGCGCAAAATGAACCAAGCGCGAGGCCAAAGAAGCCTAAGTTCATCCTGTCATAGTGGAGATCTTCCGCCGTCTTTTCTCGTTGACGGCTCCTCTTCCACACATTCCAGGGTGGAATGAGAGCACGCAACGATGAATGCTGAGAGATCGTCGCTATTGGAGTGAATGATTCATGGAAAGTGCGCGTGTGGACTCGACGGGCGTGAGAAGCGAGGCTGGGATACTTTTCAGAGATGAGTTCCTTCAAGAGAGGTTCGGGATACGGGGGATTCAGTAGGAGCAAGACATGCGCCGACAAAAGGACATCCAGGGTGGTTGGCCTATACAAAGTACATTTAAATAAAGTAAAGTATAGAGAAGAGAGGCTCACCTGTTATCGAAGATATACTTGGTATCTCCCAGTAGACGTATGTAGATGTCAAGCACCGAACTTGCCTTTTCTAACACCTAGAACAAGATTAGACGCATGAAAATAAGAAAAAGAGTGGCCTTACTTTCTCCTTTTCAAAGGCCTGGAAAAATATACTCTTTTTATCGTCCTCCTTCGATTTTGCGGACTCCTTGAAAGGCAACTTTTTTTCCTTCTCTGGAACTGGCAAATTCCAGAGACCAGCAGCATCTAACCGAGGTCTGTATGAGCTCCGAATTCTTTCTGGTACATAGTATCGCTGTGGGACGGGAAACAGTGATACCAGCATTGGATGTGTTAGGCCTTCCCAATTTTGTTGCGAGGAGTATAACATGTGATACTACGAGAGAGAAGAATCAGAGCGTTGAACGAAATGTTAATGTAAAGGCATACAATAAGATCTCCGAGATGAGACTCAACATGTGCGCACCATGCAATTTTCTGGGACTTCTCCGCAATGCTCAAAGATTCGTCAAGGTTGGCATCGGGATAACTCGTCCTATCCGCATTCGAGAGATTCGAAACATATTTTACGATGGCAGAAAACGGAGCTATACATTGCTGTTCGTGTATGAGAAACGGAAGCTGGCCTAGATTTAAATTTACTGCTTGTCAGGAAATTTGAAAGACGAATTCTGACCCACCTACCAGTTGGGGACAGATCCGTATTATTGCATTCCACAAGACTAAATTTGCCAGGAATCGCTAGCTGTAAATATAGCACGGCAGCCAGCGACAATGGATCGAACGATGGAAGACTCCATTGACCTGGCCAAACATATAGAGCGATACCAGGGGAGGGAAGGGGCTGTGTCATCGGACCCAGCTAATAGTATATAACGTCGGGCCCAGTTAAACAGTGTGTTTGGCTAAATGGAAATTCTGAAGAAGGGCCTTTTCTTGCGAGCGTTTTGAGGTGGGATATACAGCAAAGACACGTCCAGATTCCTGAACAGTTCAAGGCTATGATCCCAATCCAAGTTCAACCAAAGCAACGTTCAACCGGCAAGCGGCAAGCTCGAGAGGTAACCAGGAGTCCACGTCTTGAACTAAAGTTGGAGAGCAACGCGAGTGACACGTGGTTTCACGCGTCGATAATTCCAAAGCCGTCTAATCCAAACATCACCAAATTTCCAAAAATCTATTGTTACTTTCAACCGCCAAGTTGCCGCCAGAGCCAGAGATGTCCGTTGACCGAGCAGGAAAACTTATGCAATCTCTATCCTGGCATCTGAATTCATCTACTTATACTCCAGTCATACGGGCAAGGCTTGTCAAGAGAGTTACGCGAAGATGTCGATCTACTAAGAAATCATCATAAATTCGTACGTTGCAAAGACGGATACATAAATGTGAGTACATGTACAATAACTATCATTCATAGGAAAACCGAGGAAACTCCAGCTTCTCGCATTGTCGTTTAGAAAAACTTCGGAGAGACCATCTCTCCATGAAGTTGCGCATAGTCAAAACTCGGATTGAAAGTGCTGTCGTAGACATAATTGGGACTGCTTTCCAAAGGGTAAGAGTCGGAACTGCTTTCGGTAGGGGTATCAAGTCCACTGGTGCTGCTTCCAGCTTCATCTTTCACCACAATATCGGCGAACGGAGGTAAGGTCTCACCGGGATAGTCGGTATAGCCTTCCTCATATGTACGCGTGGTCTTCCTTTCCGTGTCCGTAAGTCTCCAGCTCACTGTGCGTCGCAAATCGGCTGAAGGTCTTCGCAGTCGGTATGGACCCTGGGTTACATCTTATGAAAACAATGCAGTCTTTAACCTCATGAATATCACTAACCGCGCGATAAAACGTGGGCGTCAGCTTCGCCTTTGGCACTTTTTTGTGAGGGCTAGGACTCGGCGACAACAACGAAGAGATACAAGGAGGAACGCTAGCAACTCGGCGAACAGGTTCTCTGACAGGAGAGTTCTTCTCAGATTTCGTCTCAAATTTCGTGTCGGGTTTCTTCTCCAGTTTCTTCTCCAGTTTCTTCTCGGGTTTCTTCTCCTCGATAATCCCCTGTGCCTCGAGAAATTCTAATACTGGTCATCAATACTCCAACACTTGAAGTTACCAGGACCGGCTTACCGCGGGACCTATATCTGAAGACGAACGACACGTACGTGCTTGGCTGCTTCGAACTAGTGTCGTCTTCGTCGTCATCATATGCCTCCACAGACCAAGTTGTCTTATACTGGCTGTAGAAAGGCTTCTCATCGCCGAAACTTCCCATGTCTCTGTGAGGGTTTGCCACATTGACAGCAAGGAATACCTCACCCTACTCGGAGTTCTCCTGCTTTAAGATTTCTGACAACGTATTCAGGAAGTTCCTGGACTGGGTTTGGAGGATGCCCTGAAACCATTCGGATTCGCTTGATGCGCAGTATGATCTTTCCAATATCTTTGGATACATCTTGTCCAGGGGGGTTCGTGTCTGCAACTATCACCAGTGCCACATTAGCTGCAAAAAATCTACATGGACATTGAATGCAGTGAAAGCAGTACCATTCTCTTCGACCTTTTGGAACATAAAAGGTCTTTCCGTCGTGTCGGATGTTCTGACGCCTCCTCTCCATCCAATTCCTTGGCCTCGCAGGAAGCGGCCCGGTACGACATATCCGTCGAGCGTTATGAAGGTGCAGGTATCAACGCGTCCTCCATGATCTCTCCAGTACACGCTAAATGTCTATTTAGTGCAAAGGATAATTAACTGGCTTGATATCTTCTGGACAGTAAATACTTTGTACGCACTTGACCTGCCTCGCCGGGAATCCAACAAGATACTTGATGGGCTGTCGAGTCCACGGCTACCAAATACTCCGGAACGCGCTTTTCACCGACCTCTATCCAGGCAGAAAATCCGCGATGTGTGAGCATCTGACGAAACTACAAGGCTTGCTCTAGGAGGAGCGGGGCGGTATAAGGCGTGCTCCAGGCCGCTATTAAGTAAAATTCTAGGAAAAGGCGCTTTCAGAGGATCACCAAGGCCATATGATGGAGAACTTACCGAGACCGCAAAAGATAATTGATAAAGAAAGGATGGTGAATTGAACTTGCTTTGTTCGATAGAACCGTTTACAGTAGTTTGAACCAATTCATGGTTCAACTTTTGCGATCGATCTCGATCGTGTTCAGGCACGTGCATGTTCGCGGAGGCAAATTCACACCAAAGTCACATTCAAATTGTCCCGATTTGCAGTGAATTGAAATGCCGCTTGCTCTTTGGCCACCAACTCCTTTGTTGCGACGGCGGCTTACATCGTTTCTCTTTGAGCGCCCTATTCTGCTGAGCCAACAAAGACCTTTTTCTGTTTCTCACACTACCTCAACCATGCCGCCCAAGAAGGCAGCGCCGAAACGCAAAGCTTCCGCCGAGTCTGACGACGAAGCTGGTCCCTCTACAAAACCAGCAGCGAAGAAGTCAAAGGCTGCAGCCGACTCGGATACCCCCACTTCTGAGAGCGCCCAACCTACAAACAAAGTTCTGCCTGTGAACATTAGCTTCCCTCCCCGGACTCCTGGCGCGCTGCGCGTCGCGACATGGAACATATGTGGTTTGGCAGCGAGTCAAAAGAAGGTACGTCGCGTCAAAATCGAATGAAGACGCGCTGACGCGTCTAAACCCTAGGGATTTAAGTATTACGTGGAGGCAGAAGATCCCGATATTCTAGTGCTTACAGAAACCAAGGTTTGGATCTTACCATTGCCTCTACCTGTCTGTGCACTTACATAGTCAGGTCAATGACGTGCCCGCCGACCCAGTGTTGAAGGAGCGTTTCCCGCATTCATACTGGTCAATATCAGACAAAAAGACATACTGTAAGTCCTCACACTCTGCTTCTCTCATATTTACCTATCCTTTCGTTCAGCTGGGACGGCCGTTCTCTCGAAGCATAAGCCTCTCTCCATGACGCAGACTCTTCCTGGGCACCCGGATCCCACTTCCGTAAAAGGAAGGATCATTACCCTTGAATTCGAAAGCTGCTATTTCGTTGGTACATATGTTGTCAATGCTGGCACGGGGCTGAAGGTAAAGTCAAGCGTCCGTCCCATAGCGCAAACTGCCCAATATCTCATTCTGTTTCCATAGACCTTGGATGCGAAGAAGTTATGGAATGAACACTTCGAAAAGTACATTCGAGATCTTGACGAGAAGAAGCCGGTCATATGGACTGGAGACCTCAACGTTGCGCCCACTGAACTTGGTAAGTCTTGTCGTTTTCCCAAACATTGATGCTCTCATCTGATGGCCTTTGAAGACCTTACGAACCCGAAGACGAATTGGAATAAAACCCCTGGATATACTGAAGCTGAAACAACTGCCTACAAGAACATCCTGAATCCTCCAGAAGGAGTGAAAGCAAACAAGTTCATCGATATCTGGCGCCACCTGCATCCTTCAGACAAACATTACACGTATTTCTCATACCGTTTCAACTGCAGAGCAAAGGGCATTGGCTGGAGGCTTGATATGTGTACGTTAACGCCTTTTATATCGAACAATCAGCTCATTGAATCCTATATATTCGTTTAGTTGTCACGAGTGAGCGGCTGCTGGGCCGTGTAAAGATGGTGCATTGTTCTCCTTTTTTTTAAGCCGTTGATCTGCATTGCTCATTTCGTTCAGTGCGAGATTAGGAGTGAGATTTATGGTGCCTCGGATCATTGCCCCGTGGTGATGGAGATTGAAGGAGCATTATGATCGACGGTAATCTAGGTATGGGGCTTAGTGTTGCATAGGTTTCACTTACAACGGAAGCATGGCTTGAGGAAGATGTCCCATGATCCAACGCACAAATATATTACTTTTTCTTGCCAATAGAACAGGTATACCGGTCACAGCAATGGCAAAAGGCTCTCTCCGGGTACTTTTTCAGTTATCACTAATCACTCTTAATACTCCCCGAACCGTGTGTGTCCGGTCTCTTCTGCGTGTGCGCGGGCGCCTTTCTCGCCCTTCAACCCTTGTCCACACACCTCGCATTTCAGATCGAACGTTGCAGTATTGGTATAGGCCTTCTTCGAACGGAGGATGTCTGCGAGTTTCTTCGCGGCGAGAAGAACAGGATCCGATTCATCGTTCGATGATCGCTGCTTGGAAGATTAATAATGACAATTGGGCAAGGTAGCCAAAAGGGAGAAGTACCACAGGGAATAAAGTTTGATGCCATTCAGCTGGGGCGTCCGCCATCGGTGCTAGCGTTGCTGCATCGTAATGGATGCCAGAATAAATCAGAATACAGCGCATCCCTCCACCGCCATCTTCTCCTGGGGAGAAGTGATCGATACGCCCAGTCTCTACGTCGATGCTCGCAATCTCTGTACGGTAGTGCGTAGCAAGAATACCAAGCTCTATCGCGCCACCCCAGGTACTTGGTTTGAGAATTGTTGTGATATACTGAGAAGGGGGCATGCTGACGAGGAATGAACCCTGGACGTCACGAGGACCTGAACTAGAAACAACATACCCAAGGATGGCCTCGTTATACGTTTCCGGATTTTTCTGGATGCCTTCAGCGACAACTGCAAACATAGCAGATAATGTCGGCTGCACTGCCATAACTTTGAAAGCGATTAGAACGCACTCTTGCGCATTTGAGAGGCCTTATCGATGCTCTGCTCAAAGACCAGAGCCGCAGAAGAGAAGAGGCATGAATTATCGTCCGGCACTATCTGAAGTTGAGGCGATCTCAGCCTTGCCCACAATGAAGAAGTAATTAACGCACTCGGTGCAGAAGAACACCCCCCTCGAGATCAACAGAAGCTGTCTTGTTATCATTTGCGGATATCGGTTGCGGTGCGGGAGGTGCAGAGGGACGTGAGCTTGTGCTGCTGCTGGAAACTGGTGCCTGCCTTGGGGGTGAAACGGGAGCAATCCGTGCAGGCTGTCCTTGTGCAGGGGCAGCAGGAGATGGTGCGGATGCTTCAGCGACGATGATCTGCTCGCCACTCTTCAGACCAAGACTAGAAAGGGGAAGTTCCGGGACGATGGTGAGAGCTCGAGGTGGGTATCCCGATTTCACTAGTGATAGAAATCATAAACGATGTTGGGCATGAGAATAGGCGCCATGGCATACATATCTGTTGTGAAGGAAGGATATCGGTGGCCACGTAGATTTCCTGCTGGAGATCTTGAACGGTGAAATCATCGGAATCGAAGACAGCTTGGATGGATGTGACGCCCTTTGGATGGCGCAGTCTTATTGGCGCCATTTTTATTCAGTATGAGACAAAAATTGTACAATCCGACGCGAGGTGAAGGTGAGCTGAAGTTAATAATGATGTCCGGAGGCAAAGTCCAGTTCGGATCGACGACGATGATCCGATTACTAAGTGCGATCGCCCGTGGCGTCACTAGTTTGGCACAGGAGATTTGGGCAAACAACGTCTGTAATTGGGCGCTACTGAATGTCGCCTTGATGATCCTACTAACGTCGCGTTCAACATTCAAGCCGCGCCGTCCATGCCTGGATGCTCAGGAATATTGCGTTAGTGTTGGGGGTCGGTTCAATAATGTAGCTGAAAAGTTAAAACAATTAACGCGCTCTGTGAGTCCTGTCATCTATAACGTGACCGCCCCATTTGCTTACCGGCTCCAACTTGTACAGGAACAACGTGGGTGCGGCTGCACGCTGACTGTCTCAGATCAGCCTGCTCAGATCAGCAAGGACCAAGACCATATGCGAATGTGGGGTCCTCATCATGCATTCGTCGCGGCGTCGTCATTTGCTGCCCGCGACGCGTCACGCTACGTCACCGTCCTCTCCTCCAAAACTCCTCCGAAACCCCTCTCAAAATACTATATAAGCCGCTCTGAAACCGCAAGTTGCATTCATCAATTCATCTCTCACATCCTCACAACAACTCTTCTTTTAACAACCAGTTAGTTCTCTCCTACATCCACGGTCATCGTTCTGTTTCTTACTGACTTCGATGTAGACCTCTAAACTTATTATAATCAACATGTCTGAAGCTGGACGTCAATCTTTCACCGACAAGGCCGGATCTGCCTTGAAGGTGTGTTAATGCTCGGCACGACTCACTGCTGAACGATATCCTGATCTGCTTTCTATTCTGTGCAGCCCGATTCCCAGAAGAGCGGTTTCGAGCAAGCCGGGGACTTCGTGAAGGGCAAGTCAGACTCTGCTGCCTCCACCATGGAGCCCAACAGCCACAAGTCCACCACCCAACAGGCCGGCGATACCCTCAGCGGAAACCAGAACCACAACGAGGTTCGTCAGCTATTCTTCGTTGTTGGTCGTGCTTTTACTAATTTCATATTCAGGGATCTCTTCTCGACAAGGCAAAGAACGCTGTTGGCTTGGGCGAGTCCAACAACAAGGTCTAAGCCTCTGACTTATAATTCACGATCATGACGACTTCAACTAGTTTGTACAAACACGACTGTAGCTACTAGCAATATGTAATGAAGCCTGCACAATTGAATTAATTGGGTATTTGGAACTCTCCAACAGTTGTGAACTTGCTTGGTAAAATCGCATGCCAGCACAATTATATTAAGTATTCTTCGATGTCGACCGATTTTCCAAGTCCGTTATGCGCTTTTTGCATGAGGATAACACTCAATATTTCTCATACTCGGTACTCTGTCTTACATATTCCATCGATACAACTACTAGCAGTAAAATTAATATTTGTAGATTATTTAAAGGATCCATGTTCTATTGCAAGCATTGCGCATAAGATCATCAATTCCGAGAACAATAATGCGGGTAATATCACTATCCGTGGAGTGTAGAATATCAAGCTTCAAGAGTTGCGTCATAAAGCAACTACAGGCTCTCGAACCTTTGTCGTCTCCTTCTGAACCGGTGTCTCGGTCGGCATCTTTGTTGTTTCCTCCAGCTTCCGACGAATGTCTTCAGCACTCTTTCCTACTTCAGCCTCCTGCGCCAGCATCTGGAGCTCTGCTTCTAGCTCATCATTATCTATACCGGACTCTATGCCGAGAGCAACATCGCCGCTAATTCTTACGGCGTCATCGAGTTCACGAGCGTCGGTGTTTGCCTCTGCAAGCGCCTCCATCGTCTTGTCGATACTCGACCGCTGAAGAGAAGGATGTGCCAATATGGCACGCAATGTTGCCGTAGAGGATTCATACGTCTTCATGATCTTTAAATGAAAGTCAGATAATGCCTGAATCAACTAACGAGGAGACTTGCCTCCACATCAGCAGCAGCAGTCTCGACCGTTATCAAAGTCGCCTCGAGCGTGCTTAAGGAGCCTAGCCGCTTATTGACAAGTTCCTCGAGTTGCTTTCGTGAGCGGATATAGCTCAATGCTACTGGCTTGCGCTTTTGTTGGAGCGCAGACGATGCCTTGCGAGTGCATCTGTATCATTAAGTCAGCAATATGAACAGTAGAAACATGAGCATGGCACTTACTCGTCGATCTTGTTATGGAATGCTTCTAGCTGCATATGGAGATGGTGCACCGCGGTCTTCAGCTCCAATATGCCACGATCAACTGCAGAGATAGTACGCTGTTCCACTGAAGCGTTCTGGCCAACGAATTTAATCACCTGAAAACATGTCAGTGGGACTTTTCTCCTGAGACGGGCACCGACAGTTCGCTCACCTCTTTATCAACGCTAACAACGTTCTTTTCTCTTTCCAAGAATTTGACAAGCACTTTGGCGTCGGCATCTCGCAATGCCTCATTTCCACCAGCTACGCCTGCAAATTCTACTTTGAAGGTATCCCAACTATAAAGAGCATCTGCAGGACTGCCCATTTTGTCCTGCTGCATCTCCATGACAGCTTCCGCCGCTCGCTCCAATAGTGACAAAAAGACATAGTCGCCCCACCAGCTAGTGTCCGTATGGTGACTTCGACTCCCAGAGCTTATAATACCCTCCTCACCAACGACGCCCATCTGTTCGAGGGCCCACCAGAGTGGTCTGCCGACGACATAGGATGCAATCCGAACAGGAAGCCAACCTGGATCATATATGGATTTCCGTGCGTTCAAAAAGTCACTAATGGGTATCAAAGATTTAGAAGTGCGTAGTTCAGACTTTCTGGGGCAACGCTTGGTTAGCAATATGCATAAAAGTGAAGTGTAGCAGTGACGTACAATTACTGAACCAAGCGCAAGTGGCTTTCCTGCTCGAGGTATTTTCAAGCATTCGATAAGGCTGCGGTTCGCATGAAAGACAAGCCTATCAAATCCTATCCCTTCTATTGGCTGCTGCAATCCTGAGGTAACAATGAATTCGAGAGTCTTTCGCCACCATTCCACGTTAGCATGAAAGGAAGTGGGATTTGAGTGTTTCTGGCGAGAAAAGTCGGAATAAAGAGCTTGAAGACGAGATGATGATATTTCAGCAAAAGGGGGGAAATCCGCAAAGGATGGTAAGGGAGTCTTTGCCGGGGACGAGGGCAACATGATGGAAGGAAACAAGCACAATGGACGCTGGACTAATGGACTCATGCCGAAACGGTGCCGAAGTTGGACGTGATAAGACGCGTTCTATCACGTGATTGTATGGAATGGGACGCGTCGTGCGCTGGGGGGGGTTCTTAGCGAGCACTCGACACTTGGTAGTACTTGCAAATTTATACTTCAAATTCCTGTGCATGGAAAGGGTTGATATACGTCATGAAGCTGCGGCTCCGTGTATTTCAGTATACTACTTCACGTCCACCACTTCGTAGTCTACTTAAAGTCCCTGATGGTCCATTTCAAAGCCCTACCCGAGACTGGTACCTGTACCATTCCCCAGGTGCCCAAAAAATAAAAAAATAAAAGTATGGCACGGTTTATGTGTGTTCTCCCTGGATCACTCCTAATCTGCTGACACCCGTCGAAGAGGGGTTAGCCGTCCTCCCTCTGTTAATCTTCCGAGGCCCTGAGACGTGCGCCGCGCTCTTTCTTCACCGTGTCCCAATAACGATGGTCCTCTGCGCGCAGCATGTATATCGGAAGATTCCTTGGCAGGAGAATAAGCATGTTCTGACGGATCCTAGTAAACAAATTGTGTAAATATATGACACCAAGTTTGCGATGCGATGAAATACTCACATATAGATCGCTTGGCAGCGACACCCTGGAGGCTCCCCCCTGAAGTTGGCGTATTTCTATCCTAGTTTCAGGCAAAGGTGTATATGGAAATTCAATAACAGAATCGCGATTTCCAGATGATGCGGGCTTCACTATGTTCATCACTCCTTTGTAGGAAGAGGATCTGACGATTTTCTGCATGCGTTGCCGACGTCTCCAGAAAAAATATCCCAAGATGCTAAGCAAGATGACAAGAATTCCAGATGTGACTGCCATAATAGCCCAAGGTATAACCGCATGTTTGCTACTTTTTGCATTGGAGCTAGGTCCGGAATTGAGGACTGATGAAGCAAAAATGTGTTTCAATTAGTAAAACTCGTTAATGAACCCGGACATTGAAGGTAAAAAGGTTGTATAATTTACCTGAGGTTGTGGGCGAAGGAGGAGCTAGACTGTTGGCGGACTTGATATCAGGAAGACTTTTGCAGGCAGCTGAATTCGGAGCAGACGCGCACGTCGATTCTGTCAAGGAAATAGCATTATGTACTGCGAACCGTAGATTGATTGCGTGGATATAATTACCAATTGCTGCCAGACTGCTAGCAGCCGTCGCGTTGAAGGAATCGCCTTGCTGTACAGAGAAAAGCAGGTAAGTCTCGCATACTTTCAAGAACAGTCCGTGTTAACTCAACTGATACGTCGAGATAAGACCAAGCTGGCACTGCGGTTTGCGGATTGATTGTTTCCGGATATCTGCAAAGTGACTATCAAGAAGGAAAATTTGTTGGTCCTAGAAAAACACTTACACTGCGAGGTACACGATCGAGCAATTATTAACCCACGAAGAGAATCTGAATATGAGAATGAAATCAATTCAGTGACTGTGAATCCCATACAGCTCAGAAAAAACCGACGGTATGAAGGAGCCGGCTTGGCAAGCGGCACACGCAGACATGAGTGAATAGACCACAGAGCTGCATTCGCACCCATTATTCGCTTGGTTTGCCGTTGGTCCGATGTAGTGGCTCTGTCCTGGTAACGGGGGAACTTCGAAATCTACTCAAATTGTTGAATAAGAATCGTTGGGGATACCACAGGTGATTTCCTGTTACCTGCATCGTTACATTGTGCTTGCAAGTAGGCTGCAACCAAGCAAGGGCTCTGGCCTTTGGAATTGAATGTCTGTTGGGGTAGGCAACGACGACGAGAAGAATAATTAAATTTAGAAAAAAATTATCACGGAGCGGAGGTGCTTACCCACTGATAAGTCGCTGCGCAGGTGATATTAGCAGAGGGATCTGCTCTGCTGAGCAACAACAAAAGTGAAAAGGGAAGTGAGACCCGGTTAAGAGTCCTTGCTAAACGGACGAGCTTCATGAATACTAGTGGGATGAAAGGAAGTACACTAGATCAGTCTTTGCAATATTTCTCGGGATGAATAATCTCTGATAGGTCCAAGATAGATCACAGGGCAGTCCAAGACAACTGACACGATTATTGAGGGTACGATCCATCCGGTGTGTTTGTACATGGGTGTGGGATCCCTGTGGTGTCAAGGTTCTTGGAAGACCTGGCTCCTGTCCCATTTTGGCAGCAGCTTAATGAACTCGGAAGAGGCGCGCAGACCTGAGAGGCCTTCCATGGCTATTTTTTATCAGAGCTGTGTACCTAGGCAGAGTACTCACATGCCACAAACTCCTAAGTAAGGCATTCATTCATCTTTCATATCGCCGCTATGGAGGGAAGGGCAGAAGTGACGGCGGAGGGTGATTAGACGGCTTCAGACTCATCCTATCCACATGGTGTCGAGCTTCCTTATTATCCGGTCTTATAATTAGAACGGAAGTACGAATTCGGGACATGAACAGGTCCAGAGGGTACAAAATGTTGAAGAAATGATAAAAGCACACACGAATATACATATATATTAATCCCCTCCTCTCAGATCTCAGCGGCACCTGTATATCCGCGAGGAGCTTGAGAGCCGAATTGGGATTCCGTTTCCAAAGATTTTCGACTCGTTGGACCTGTCGTATAGAAGCCAGAGGTAGTAGGGGAAATCGGATATGTACTTGTATCTGATCCCTATATTGGCAGCTCATATTTTAGAAAATAATGTTGACTGAGAGATGCAATTAACTCACATAAAGATACGGAGTCTGTCCAGTTGACATGGGTGATGGACCATCGCGCAGGGTAGGCGTCTGTCGCATGAGAGGAGGAGCAGACGAACGTCCGTCGTCGAAGTCCTTAGCTCGCTGTTTTCGTCCCCGTACGATGAACCAGAATACGAGGAGCGCTATTATAGCCACGAGAACTAGTCCACCGACAACCCCACCTGCAATAGCACCTGCGTTCGAATGACTCGAACTAGCAGCATTCGTTTGTGTGACGAGCGCTGAAGTCGCCGGAAGAGTCGTGGATGATGAACTTGTGCTGCTGGAGGCCGACGAGGACGATGCAGAGCTTGAAGGTGTGGTTGTCTGCAGCAGGCCTAGATAAATATTAAATCACATTGCATCGATTAAATTGCAAGTGCTGGAAGTACGAACTGCTTTGAGCCACAAGAGCATCAAAATTATTATTCGTCTTAAGACGGTAATTATTTAGTGGGAAAAACGTGAAGAAAAGAAAAGTCACTGACCAAAGTAACATTGAGATATGCCCAAGTTGGCACTACAGTGCTAGCAGGGATTGGTTTCGGAAACCTTAAGAAACCAAAATAAATAATCCGTAGTGTTCATAAAAAGAGGTGCACTCACACTGTGAGCTCTACAGTAGGACAATTCATTGTCCAGTTCGTCCAAGTCGTAAATGTGCGATTTTGACACCCCCCGCAAGCACTGATCATAGAGTACGTCACACTACTACATATGCAAGGCGAAGCAACTGCGAATGTCGGAGGAAGATAGTGATTGTTCACTGGTATAGAATCAACTGCGAATGCTAGATAGCGGATGTACGGTTTAGGTTAATAGTTGCGGAAAGCAATAAGCAACGACGAACGGGCATCAGAGCATTGGCTCTCCAGATATGCAGCAACCAGACAAGGAGTCTGCAGAAGAGAATTTAACGACTGTAACTCTGTGAGTAACGGGATGATCTATCGTCAAAGTTGAACCACGCACCCACTGATACGAAGGAATGCACTGGGTGACATTAGATGATTGTGCATTCACGTTGAGCACCGTTGCCAACAGCACGAATGTTATCCAGAGGATGTTCCATGGCATAATTGACGGATTCTGTATAGACGAGCCTGGGGATACCATCATGTCGTTCTATCTCCTACACGCGCAAGATAAGTTGAAGCATGGGACGGAGAAGAAGCAATTCAGCAGGTGCACCGGTACGACGGCCTGCAAGGGTGCCGCCTAAAACCGCTTGTTCCATGCTAGGCTCGAGGCTGTACAGTGTACATTATTATCAGCGCCGTCAAGGTCAAGCGCTCACACTAGCGAATTGGAATATGATCTACCCAAGGTCTACCGTCACATCACGTCACAGAGCTTCTTCTCTCGGAAAGGATTAATGAGTCTGAAGTCGATGTACACAAGATGCAATCTTGAACGAATGATCGATCCGAGACTGTCCTCGCGTTCTCATGAATAGTGATGCAGACCATAGTAAGTACAAGCGTAATATAGGAACCGAATGCATAAGGCACAAGATGGGATAAATTATACTTAGTCGTCCTCCACAAAGAAAGCAGACCGATATGCGTATATATATATATGTCCCATTGGGCAGCGAATTTCCATTTATCATTCCCTATTCAAAGCTCTGGAGCACCGGTGTACCGAGGACCGGGATGCATGCTGGGCTGGCTGGTACCAGTGAACGCAGGCGTAATGGCGCGGTTCTGCAGGTCTGGATGCGGCGACGGAGAGCTGAACGTTGTCATTGACGAAGGGAATGTGCTCGGATCCGAGGGATTCTAAACCAACCAATCAGCTCAGCACTTCTAACGCTCAACGAGAAACTCACGTATAGTTTAGGAGTCCCGACAGGTCCATAGCCACTTGTCGTATCACTGTATCCCATAGGAGGGGGCGGAGATGCCCCATAAGCCTGAGATGGCGCCATCTGCGATGCACGACGACGACGCAACAGGAAGAATACGAGCCCAGCAACCAAAGCGAGGAACACAAGTCCTCCTATCACACCGCCGGCAATAGCGCCTGCATTGGAACTCTTTTTGGGGGTTCCGCTAGTATTAGTCTGGGTAGTAGTCGCTCCTGCGGACGTTGAAGAAGCTGCAGGAATATTTGTAGATTCCGGAGGATTTGTAGCTGATGTAATCTGCTCAGTTCTTGTTGGTTATGTTATGTTAAAATACTTACAAGCATCCGACGCCGCAGCTGTGACATCAAAAATACCGTTCGCCTACAGAAGACAGTTGGCAAAAGCATTTCATAGTTTGCTGACACCACTTACAGTGACATTAAGATAAGCGTAGTGAGGAACCGCGGTGCCAGCTGGAATGTCACGAGGGTAACTACGGCGTATGTCAGGGAAATGCGGAAGTAAAGAAGTACCAACTTTTACTTACATTGATGGATATATGGTTGAACAGTTGAAAGAGTATTGAGACCAACTGTATCAGAAATGAGATGGGATTCTCTATTCGGTCATTAGATATGATACGCACGTTATCCAAAAGCCGTCTTGACAAGCCGCGCATGCGCTCAGCATTGAATAGAACACTGTACTGCAACGGCACGCATTCGCCGCGTCTGGCGTAGGTCCCTGATAGGTGGAACCGGTGGGCAGGGCAGGAATCGTAAACACTGTTCGAGATTATGAATTGTACGCCTAGCTCAACATAAGAACAAACTGACCGCCAGCATTGCATACCCCACCGAGTACTGAAGCGACTTGACAAGGACTCTGCTTAAGGTTGTTGTAGCTCTACTCGAGTTACAGGTTGAAATCAGTACATTTTTAAGATTAAAAAATGATAACAATCGGGTGACTGACCCAGTTCGTCGTATTAGTTGTACAAGTGGCCGGAGTAATGCTACTCTGAGCAGCAACAGTTGAAAGACCTCCAAGGACCACAGCGGCAAAGGCCCACATCATTGTCAGAACTTTGTCGCAAAGGTTGGGAGCAAGAGAGCTAGGGAAAGACCAGGAGTGGGCGTCAAGTCAAGAGGCCGTGCTGGACGCAAAGGCAGACAAACCCGCCACCCACAAGTCATCAGGCCGGCGCCAGGAACCGCAGAAAGACCCTTAAGCATCCTGCCAATCAGTTTGAGAATTTGACGCCCGCCAGATAAGATCTTGATGGATATGTATAAGCTAAGCGCTGAAGCGGAGAGGAGGTGCAGTTGTCTTTTTGTGTCACTGGAGTGTGAGCCCGATTCTCAGTATAGGAGGTGCACAGGATGGCTTGAGAAGAACAGATCGAAGGAACGAGGAAGGTAGCTTTTTCCTTTGAGCATGTAGTGCGGAGATTGGCTAGTCCATTCCTGTACCTCCCTGTCGTGTACGTTGATGGCAAATAACCTACACTGGATTACATAATAATGCATTGAAACAACGCTGCTCTCCGGCCCCCTTCGCCATCTCCTCCTCGCAACTCGGAAATCCGGGTACACCGCGGGAAAATGCGGTGGAAGTAACTTCGTACTTGCCAAGTATGTATCAGACTTGAGAAACTGGCTATGCAGTGGCGAAGCCTGCCGATGCAAGCTCCGCCTTCGGCTCAGCAGATTTATTTATAACCGTAATGTTATTAGGAAATTATCATAAGTTTCTAAAATAGAACGAATAGTTTGGTTCCAAGGAAAACGAGAAGAAACTCATGCCAGCGAATATTATTATTCCACACCGCTGCTTTCGCCCGACTCAGGAGTATTATCGACCATCCCGTGAACAGTCTGACTGTTCTGACCAGGCTCGCGGTTCTGGGAAGGTCGCGCCAGGGATTTTCGAGGCTCGAGCTTGAATCTTTGCTTCGCCTTCACCTGGTGCTTCTTGAACTTGAGCTTGCACTTGTCGCAGATGGTGCTTGATAGTGGGATTACGCGGTGGCAACTCTTGTTTGCACATTTGCGCTGGAGGAGTGTCATCAGATGGCGTACATAGATAATGAATGTGGGTGAAATACATACAGTTTGAGATTGCTCAAGGTGGTCGCCTTCCTGAGAAGAAGCATCAGCATGTGATGTTTCTAACGAGTTTGTAGATGCTTCAGGCTCCGGAGCTGCAACTGGAGCACTCGGGTGTGTTGTTCCTTCCGCCGTCGATGCCGAAGATGCAATCGAGGCAGCCCGCGGCTGGCTCTGTTGATATAATTCCTGCCATCCATCAACCACCTTCCTGCGTTTTTTCTTCTTTGAAATTATGATCAGAAATCGCCATGAAACAAAGGCAGGGAGGGGGAAAAAATCACCGCGTGCTCTTCAGGATTCAAGTAATAGTTAAAACCGCCGAATTTCGTAGGCTCAACTGGAGCGGCATCCTTATGAGAAAATTTCCGAGTAGTGAGCTTGATGCTTGCGGGGGCTGTCGGTAGTATATTAGTGGAGCTCGTAGGGGCATATGTGGCTGGATATGTCCCAGGTGCTGGAGGAGCGGAATAAGTTCCCGGAGGAGGAGGATAAGTTCCAGCAGGAGGTAGGGAGTACGCTCCTGGAGGATATGTACCCGGGAGAACAGGAGGATACCCAGTAGAGGGCTGACCGTACGGGCTGGGCATGTATTGCGGATGCATATATGAATATCCAGGAGGAGGCGGCATAGGTTGATATCCATACGGCTGATACGAATATGGGAGAGGTGCCGGATAAGACGACGAAGAAGATGCGCCTGAAGGAGGTGGTGGAGGCATGCCGTAGGGAGGCATCCCATAAGGCGAGGGGATGTAATATGGGTACGGGTACTGAGGAGGCATATGCGGCGGATACCCATACGCGCCTTGTGCTGTAGGATCAGGTACCGCAGATGGAGCAGGTTTCTCCTTCGCTCTGCTCTTTCGCTTGGCCTTCATCTTTCCTTGTGCAGGTTCAACTGGGATTGGGGCAGGTGCAGTTGGTGTAGGTGTAGGTGCCGTTGTAGCAGGTGCCGTTGTGGCAGGTGCAGGCGCCGTTGCAGCAGGTGGAGGTGCCATTGTAACAGTTGCAGTTGCTGTCGTAGCAGGCGCAGATACAGATGCGCTCCCCGTCGTCGCTGTTGCCGGCAAATGTCTCCATCGGTAGTGGTAAGTAGCTGGCTCAGAAAAGGTGCTAGTCGACCCAAAGGCACTGTTGGGTTCTGTATTGGTGGGATTTGTGTCTCCTGTATTCTGCTTTCTTGAAGACGGCTGATATACAAACGGTGTCGACGTAGGGATGGTCGGTGTGTGAATGGGACCAGGTGCAAAATGTTGTGTAGCTGCTGTTCTAACGGCGCCCTCTATCTGCCAGTCCAAGAGCACAAGTTAGTATCCTGAAGCAGAGTACACGGCAGAGGAACCAACACACCTGAGTATTATTCGGCAGTAGCAGATCGGTGAATGCATCCACCGACAGATGCGGGTTCTTCGCAATGATACGTCCAATGGCAGAGGTGGTCGATTGCGGCTTGTAGGCACGGAAGGCAAGGGGGTCGTTCAAAGTCATAAGGTTGGCTGTCGACGAGATGGGGATGATTGGTTTAGTTGCACTGGAGAGGGTAGGAACGGGTGGAGTATTAGTAGATGATGGTGAGGATCCGGCAGAGGCAGAGGCGTTGGTATCCTTGTCAGAAAGACCAATTTGAGGAGGGGGGTCGTTATCGTCGAAGGCATACTCGCTGTGATCGTCGTGCCCCATATCTACATCGGCGGCTGGCGCATCCATGTCAACATCGCCATCTTCATCCTCTTCGTCCTCGCTCTCCTGCTCTTCCTCCGCATTTTTATCGTGTGAGGGCTGAGCCTGCTGGTGCTCACGCATATCTTGTCCCTGGCCGTTCATCATCTGCGGATGCTGCACCACCGTCACCATTCCTACTGTCACCTCACCCTGCCCTTCAATCAAGTGCGCAGGTAGCACATCTGGCTTCTCTCCCCGCGCCGCCTTCTGCATTTGTTTGACATAAAACCGCCTCCGACGCTCCTTCGTCCTACAATCCTCGCAGTTCCGCCAGCGAATCCCCGGCGTGAGCAGGTTTTGACATTCCGCCGAGGCACAGGTATCATGTGATAGTTTTACCTGTGTTGCAAGCGAGTAAGGAAGAGAACTAATGCAAGATAAAGGAGAACAAACACTGTGGGAAAAAACGATGCCACTAACGGGCTGTTTTCCTAACCCCTGAGGCTCACTCGTGAACAGTTGACTCTTTGGCGCTCCGTTTGCCGACCCATTGACAACCTCTTCGACCTCTTGGATCTTCGTTCTTTTCTTCCTCGTCTTTTTCTCCTTCTCTCCTTCATTCACCTGTCGCTCACCTACTCCCGCTCCCCCGTCCTCCATAACAAAACTACTGTTTTCCGCGAACCCCTCCGGGATGCCCACCACATCCGCATCCTCCGCAGGACCCTCCGCCTTCACCACCTTCTCCCGCACGCGCTTCAGCTTCGAGTGATATCGGTTCTGCAGCCGATGCTGCTCGCACCGCTTGTAGCGATAGAAACCGGGAAGAATTTTGTGACAATGCGAGACAGTGCACATGCGTGCAGGGAGTGGTGGATGCGAACCTGAACAGGGAGGCGTTAGTGTTAGTTTGGAGACGGTTTGTGGAGGACAGACGATTCACCCATGAGTAACGGATTATTTAGATGTGGGTACGGGGAATGGGAGAGCGGGGTATCGATTGCACTAGGAACGTACACCACCTTCCCTGGCGCTCCTTGTTTGGTCAACTGCACACTTGCGGGGTCCACATCTTTAGTTGGAGTGCTGTCAGCTTCGAGCATAAAACAATTCGGAGACAATACGTAAACGACGTACCTTCCGGGACTGTTTGCCCAGAAACAGCTGGGGAGCCGGCAGGACCTCCCGTTTTAGCGGCGAGAGTTGTGAGGACGGACTGCGGGAGAGGCACCTGCTCGTCAATGATGGAGAGCTCCCATTCGCGCATTTCGTTTGGGCATTCCACAAGGGGCTGGGGAGGAGGAGAGATAGTTAGAATACTACTTTTATTACTTCTATGAGGGAAGAGGAAGGAGAGCATAAAATAACAACAAGGACGTAAAGAAAACAAAGGCCATTCCACACTGGGAGATGAGGAGTTTTGTCGAGGTGAAATGGAATATTCCTCTAATAATGAATCAGAGGAAGAACCGAAAATGTTTCTTCAAAGAACTCGAGTAGAGACTGGGTCCACAGGTAAACAATGGCAATAAATGAAAAGGAGGCATACAGCGAAGAATAACATCAAGTTCGAGTGGAAGACGCTCGAGGATGGAAAGGCTCCATCCTCGAGCAAAGAGCACCACATGAGATAAAAGAAGTTGAAGTAAAATGCCCACCTTCTCCCCTCTAGCCTTCCGCTCTTCATCCTCCACCTTCCTCAGCGCCGTCATCTCTCTGTCGAATGCCTCGCGCTCGATCTTCCACTTGGCGCGTTTGGTAATGCCATATGTACGGTAGCGCGTTCGGCAGGTGGGGCACATTTTGTATGCGTATGAACCTAGTAGGGGAAGATAAAGAGTTACTTTAGTTGACGGGTAGGAATTAGGAATAGGAGAGTACACATACCGGGTATGACATTCTTGCATCCTTTGACGGAGCAATATCTCGCGGGAGCGTCGAGATCTACGGTGCTTTCACCGTATTCTTCGTTCGCTCCCGCATTTGATGAGCTAGCCTGGGGATCATTTGCGTTCGATGTCGAGGCCGCATTACTTGAAGATGCAGCAGGTGCCTGGGCTTGAGGCTGAGCCGAAGGCTCCGCTTGAGCGTGCGCTAGCAGGCTCGACGAATCGGCACCCTGCAAGCTCGCCAGAACCTCATGTTCCTCCATCTCCTCGTCGTCTGCCCGTGTCGGCTGTGGTGGGCGGGGTGCGTGGTCCCCGACACGGAAGTAACGGGTGTAGGGGTTCTGGCTGGTGGATGATGACGGTGGGGGCAGGACGGGCGCCGAGGAGATGAGCGCACTGGACGACGGCGTGCCCGTAACTGTGCTCATAACGGGAGATATAGGGGCTGGGGGAGGAGGCGTAGGGAGCGTCAACGCATTCGCGAGCTCGGAGGTGATGGAGTGCGGGCGGGGGAGGTGCTGATGCTGATGCATGTGGACTGGGACGGGGTCGAGGGACGCGGAGGATGAGCCGGAGGCTGGTTCCGGGGTAGAAAATAGACGTGGATCTATAGCGTGGTCCCAGGTTGCAGTGGAGAGCGTGCCGCTGCCCGAGTCGTGGAGGGGCTGGTTTGGGTGCTCATGGTGTGCCGTTTGCTCGTGATTATGTTCTTGTGGACTAGGATGGGCCTGCTGCATCTGCGTACGCAGATGGAGGTGTCAATATTGTTTAAGTCGCCGTTGACAAAACACCCGACCTGCGGCTGCTGCCATTGCTCCTGCTCAGTGCCCTGTTCACCTTGTGTCTCCAAGGCCTCCCGTGCCTTCACCGCATTGACTACAGCTGCTTTCTCGAGCTTTCGCCGCGCACGCTTCGTGGAAGCGTATATGCGGTGTCGCCCGCGACACAACTCGCACATTTTGTTCGGCGTGCTGAGGGGAAGAAGCTGTGTGCACCCGCGGACGGAGCATTCTTTTGTGCCGGTGGGGTGAGATGAAGAAGCATCGGGATGCAAGGCAAATGAGTTGTCGTGATGCTCAGGCTCATGGTGCTGCTCGTGCTGGCCCGGGGGCTGCTCGTGCAGATAGTGCTGGTGGTACTGGATGTGAGTATGGCTTTCCTGTCTCCCGTCATGCAAATCGTGTTGTTCCTGTATTGCTTGGTGCTGCTCCTGGTGGTAAGAGCCGTACGCGCCTGCAGATCCAGACGCGTCTGCACTCATCGCTCGGAGCTTGCCTAGTCCGAGATAGTCGACGAGGAAGGAGTCTGTCCCACGCACTTTCAGCCTAGCGGAGTGCCAATTTTCAAATAGATCTCCGACGGCATGCATCGCCGAGGTATTTGGCAACACCTTCCAGTGTCCACAGTCCATGCCACTTACCTTAGCTTGATCTAAGAACATCGCACTGCGTCCTCATTCTCCTTCGTTCAAGGCATTTGGCTCCGACATACCGTTAGATATCCATCCCTAGAATGAGACTCGGACCTTTCCGCAATAACTGATAATACACTGATCTATACCACTCCTCTGCACAACTATTCCCATGATCCCATACGGCATCCCAAGTTTGCAAGGTCCAGTTTTCCCACTTTTTGGCGTCGCTGTTCTTGGTTTCCTGCCAATGATTTTTTTCTCTGTGACTCTTCGTATTCTTTTACATTCTTTATTTTGTTACATTCGGATGATTGATTCTAGTGGGTATGTATTTCGGATATATTAAAGCTTTTCGAGTGTCACAAAAAACGAGCTTGCCACCGCTGGCACCGCCGATTACAGGACCAGCAAAAATCATTACGCCTAGGAGTAGTAGAGATGAAAACGAGTGTGTGAAGGTGTAATGAATGACAAGTTGCTCGGGAGATATTACTCTCCTTCTAAGCGGGATCTGATGGAAAGGTTTGTGCGATCATACCTGCGAGTGTTCCACAATAAAATGCGCTGATCCTGAAACATTGGAATCAGTGTAGGCAGCGCGTGTAGGAACAGTTGAGTTCTGATCAAAAAGGGTTGAGAATCACATTAAATATGTCATTCTTAGGTACGCTCACCGAAGTGGTAGGATAAATGGGTGTAGTGTTCGCGATGTATTGACTCATAGAAGGTGCTTCTGGATCAACAGGTGACTGCAATGGCGAAGACAGCATGATTCCACTCTGCGAAGCACGACGTCGTTGTATGATCCAGTAGACGAGGGCTCCGAGAAGCACAATGCCTCCAATAAGACCACCAACAGCGCCTGCACCAACAGCATTTGCGTGGGTTTGACTGGCTGCAGCTGCAGCAGCCGGTGCAGTGCTGCTGCTGCTTGCCGCCTCACTGACTGTGGTGGAGGAAGTTGAAGTTACAGTCAGAGATGGCGATGGCGTGGTGGAATGAGAAGCCAAGACGGCGGCTTCAGAAGTCAAAGAAGCGGAGGCACTGGTAGAAGAACTCGGGTGAGCAGAGGTCTTAGCAGTCGGTGGAGGAGCCGGGGCAGAGGACTCGGTGGCATCTGTACGCAGTTTATAAGCCCTCGTGCAGCGGAGTACACACGGCGGTTACTTACTGACATTGGCTCTCGCAAGAGATTGATCAAACATATCACCTGCCTGCATAAACTTATGAATACAGTACTGTGAAAACAAAAATGAATCGCATTACCGTAACATCCTGGTAAGCCCAACCGGGAACAAATGTTCCTGCTGGGATTTGCCCCGGAAACCTATCAGATATCGATATCAATACGAAGTCCGCACAAATTTGAAGGAATCACTCGCGATCCAACAGTAGCACCGACGCAATTAGCAGACCATACACTCCAGCTTTTTGTTGCTCATGAATTTTTTAACTTGAAGATGAAAGGAATAAAGAACACTCACGACAAGAACGTCCGGCCTTGGCAAGCACCACAAGCGCTCATGAGCGAATATGTTACAGAATTGCACTGGCAAGGATTAGCATCTGATAAAGTGGGCCCAAGATAGTGCGATGAGTCTGGTAACGCCGGGATATCATATGCTGGTGAAGGACGTTCAGAAAAAGATATATATCGTGCGAGCCTCAGAAACTTACGGCCACCATTGCAAACGGATAGGAGAGACGACGCTACCTCGCAAGGACTCTTCTTCTGTGAATTAAATGCCTAGCAGTTACGTCAAATTTCGGAGCAATCGGTGATACATAGATGATCTTGAACGTACCCATTGGTAGTACGGCAGACATACACCCTCTGAAGTCTGGGCAAGTACACCCAGGACGAGTACCTGTAGCTCTATAGCTGCGACCACAAATTTGAACATCCACAGCATACTTCGGAAAGGGATCGCAGGTGCACAATCCTATACATTCCCCCCCCTGAGCACATCGATTTTATAGGCGGGCTTAACGAGTCTGAGTGAAGAAGACGCGGGAATGATGTGTCCAGCTGCGTGGCAGTTCGCCCTTGAACACGCCTGTAAGATGTCTTCTGCAACTTCGAACAAGGTACGCTATCAGCGCACAAGCCTGCTCCGAAGCCGGGGTCCGAGTTATGCATTCAAGGACCATGCGAGTCCTATCCCACGGATGGCAGGGGAATGAGAGATTGAACTGATGCCGGTCTGTCTTCGGATGTCATGATATTCCAGACTCATATCCATAAGTATCTTCCAAGGTACGAAAACATCACTGCCAGCAAAGATTCCGAGGTCGATTGCTGTTGCGCGATATAAAACCGCTCCGATCAAGAAGTTAAAAGCCCCAGAAATAGCGCTAACATTTTAGGATGAAAGCAGAGCAAGGCAAGGCAAGGCAGACATGTAAGCGGAAGGTGGGAGTCCATAAGAGAACTCAAAAATGATGTCCATTGTCCTTGTTTGTATCGCCTTTTATTACCCGCCGGAACGGACTTAGCGAAGCGCACAGGGCGGTCAGATGCTCAGGGCCTTTCTCCACGAGCTCTTTTGGATAAGTTATAGTATATAGACGCCTATACTTCATCGTAAACATTTAATAGCAGGTAATTACCTCAGACCTCGGAGCAACATTCGGCAATCTGACAAGACCGGCCCTCAGACACTTCAGTAAGTATTTGACAGATACTGGTTCCTCTTTGATGTCAATGAGAATAATACAGAAACTTGAGAAAGATAGGCATATTTACATTTACAACAACAGCTGCAATTCTCTATATGTCGTTCGCATTCTCCAGCAACATCCCTTCACTCCCCTGGGAAACAATGCTTCATGTAAATCCTGCTATGAAGCTTGGATCCAGCCTCCTCGATGGCTTGGATCTCTTCCACCGTCAAATCAGGCACGTTCTCGGTGTCAAAAAATTCCTTGATACGGCTGGCTTTAGATGTCGTCCTATCATAGGAATCCATTCCGTGAAAATAAGCTTGGTATAAATGCTCGCACTTACGTGACAACGATGGCATCCTTCGAAATAATCCATTTCGTCAAGACCTGTCCAGTGGTGACGGGTGCCCCGTGAGTTTTCTCCAGCCTTTCACGAATGCCAGAAAGCACCGCATCAAGCGGACCTTTTGGAACGCGTACGATAGGTGTCTGACCACCATAAGAAGCAGGTACAATTCCGCGCTCCCGACCAAGCGCAAGGATAGGCTCGGCAGCCTTCCACACATATGGATGCAGCTCAAGCTGAGAAGACGATCGATGATCATTAAGTATGGTATACGAACAAAGTCAATCAAATTAGCTGACCTGATGAACAGCAGGAGGTACACTGGCACCGTCCAGCACTTCTTGCAAGGCCTCCAGGCGAAAATTGGAGATACCAATGGACTTGGCTAGCCCTGCTTTATGAACCTCCTCCATGCCTTTCCACCAATCCTTTAACTGTCCGCCTGCTCGTGTTGGGTCGTGTATCAAGAACAGATCAACATAATCCATTCCGAGCTTCTGCAGAGACTCTTGGAGAGACTGTTTTATGGTCTGGCCAGGCTCAAGGGACTGCAACTTTGTCACCACATATAACTCGTTCCGTGGTTTCCCAGAGGCTCGAACCCCAGCCCCAAGTGTGTCCTCATTCCTGTACATCTGGGCACCATCGAGATGCGTGACACCATTGTCGATAGCAAGTCGAACCAGATCCGTAGCATCTTTGCCATACTGAGCTGTACCAGTGCCGAAAGCCAGCCAAGGGACAGGAGTACCATCGCGCAAAGTAATACTCGGCTTAGTGGCCATGTTGAATGAGGTTGATAAGGCTGATAGGGAACGATGGGAGGAGATTGCGGCGAGAGGCCTAGTTATACCAACGCGTAGGAGCCTGGTGAGAGCAATCTGCATCGAAATGGATTATGTTTAGAGTCGTCACGCATGGTTGCGTGCTCTGTAAGTTTGGTAAGTCAGCACTTGGAGCGGCTGACGAAATATTGCACGGTCATGAGGCCAGAATAATGCCAGTATTCGCAATCAGGGAAGCTAGTAATCCTCGTGTAAATTAGCAGAGATGAGAGAACCCTGAACGAGCAGAGAATGATTTCCTAATAACTCCGCGGGTAAGAGTTGGGTAAGAGGGTATCGAGAGTATTTGAGGTTGTTGAACCTGCAGGCTGCAGCGCCCATTGGCCAAGTTGCGGGGATAGCGGCCATTGCCGTCTTGTAGTGCCAGCCCTAAACATATCCTTTACTTATGTACCCCCACACTTGGGCGCTAATATTCATCTTTTAACAACTTCAAGGCCACTGCTATATCACATGCTCGATTGTCTATCCTACGGCAATTGCTCATCTCAGTAGCCTTAGATTAACTGCTGCACTCTTTGGCCGAACATCCTGGCGAGTACCCAATGGATGCCACGGTCACCTAGTGTACCGACACATTGTGCACACGTGTACAGTTCAACTAGTTCATTGTTCTTCTGTTGTAACACCGATCCGTTCTGCTACAAATCCATTGAGTACCAGTTCTTGCATGTTGAAGGTCATAGAGTCCTGATAAGTATACGTACCATCATAGTAGTGGAGGCAAAATACAGGTTCAGATCTTTCCGATGCATACATTTACAGTGGTACAAAGTATATGTTCGGTGACACTTCGAAACGGCGTTATTTAATAAATACTCATGGTACGTGGCCATTATTGAAAGACTTCTATATGGCGTATGAGATTTGTGTTTTCGGGTCCGAATCAACAACTTCAATCGTGTTCGAGCTCCCGCCTTCACTCTTGTCGTCAAGGAAACCCTGAGTAATAAAAAGAGAGCTGATCAGCCTTCTCTTATCTCCATCGCTATAGTTCTCACCTGGAACTGCGATGATCTAACAGAGTCGAAACGAGTCTTTGACATGGAGCTTATGGGACGAATAGTCATAACCGGCGGCACTTCGCCATATCCATATGTCCTTCGATACGCAGTAGAGGGCGCAATTCTCGCTCGCCGGCGGCGAATAAAGAACCAGACCGCAAGACATGCTACGATGATGATGAACAGGAATCCGCCGACTGTACCGCCTATGATGGCTCCTGTATTTTTTATTTTGGAGGTGCTGGCCTGAGATGTGGCCGTCTCTTTACTTGTTGATGTTGTTAGAGAGGACGGTGGAGTAACACCTGCTCAGTGATGTCAATGATGTGTTGAGACGAGATTTGTGCGGCTCACCTTCTGCTATACTCCGTGCCAAATCGGGATTAAAATCGGGATCCATCTAGAAAGGAGAGTAAGTGGCTAGACCATAACATATGCTGAACTATGGTACGTACACTGTAAGAGATAGTAGCCCATGTAGGAATTACTATGTCAGCTGAGGATGATTGCAAACAGTTCGAAGCTTGATTAGAAAAAATATAAGGATTATGAATTTCACGAACCTGACGATGAGTTGAAACCGCTGATTTGACTCTTATTAATTACGAATTATCGATGCTGCATTAAGGCAGACTTACCTTCTATTTTCACTGGTGCAATTGGATGCCCAACGATCATAACTTGAATTGCATCAGATAAGTGCGGAATGTAGTTGACAAGCTGTCTCACTTCGTATATTTTGCTCCTTGACAGTCTGAGCAAGCAGACAACAGGTTGTATAAAGTCATAGAACAAGAACAGGGACTTTGATGTTCAGATGTTGGTCCAGAATACATACTATCCGGTGAGAGTGCCTTGATAACACCTAAGACATAATTCAGCGTTAACTTGATGCAGGAGTTTAAAAGTGAGCGCTGCTAACGGTTGCCCATACAAAAGCCTTGGAGCCAACTTGCCATGTCGCAAGGGCTTTGTCCCTGATCATTGTTAGCCTAGAAGAGATACGATATTAGAAGTGTTGTGATTAGAAGACTGTGAACCGCAACTGCTCACCCAATCGTACGGAACAGTACAGCTGGCATTCGTAGCTTGAGAAAATACGGCAGGCAGCGGCATCAGAGCCCAGTGCAGGATTATCGATGCCAGGATGAGGGACATTTTGCTTGCTGCTGCTGGCCCGTCGTCGTGAAGATGGGGGAGAGATCGTCAGGTCAATTAGTGCGTCCTGCACCGATATTTAGTTACATAAACAGCATCCTCAAGGCGCTAAGTTGCCGTGAATATGTATCACAAGATTCAGAGCCGTGATATATATGGTTGAAAACTATGATGTTCAGCTCAGGGATGGAGAAGCTATGCACCCGTACTTAGAGGAGAGAAGGCACCGTGTGTCATGCCTAGTGTCGCCAAGCGCCAGAATCTGAACCGGTCAGTTGCGGAGATCAGAGAATTGCAATCATGACATAAAAGTACGATGAGAAAAGGTAGCCTCCCCAGCTAAGTTAAATTTGATTTCGTGTTGGTACTGTATACAGTATGGCTGGAGATTGGTTGAAGGTAGTTGATGGTGCTCGAAATGACTTCGAAGATTCGAATAATTCCATCGCACTAATTCCAAATGAACCAGACAAACCGAGCACAGCCCGAGCACAGCGTTCAGATGAAACGAAGAAAGGTGGATAAGAATCATTCGGCGAACTCGATCGGAAGGAGAAAGTCGCGCCTCCGTAAAGCATGTTTGCGTCTATGTACCAAGCTCCTTAACAAGATTGATGCAATTGTGAGAATATCTTAGTCAGACTGTACAGTTGAAGCCACCCGCCCAGAACGGCACTCACTGTGACCACCGAATTTATCGTCGTTCCTCAAGATCCCGCCATGGCCCCCTCCACCACGTACGTTGGTCTGATATCTCGTTTAAGGTGCATAATTAACCATTGTTTCGTGCATATACAGCGTCCCGAGTGCTTCGGTTAGTGAAAATTTATGCCCAAATCCAATAATGTTGGAGTCTCCAGTGCAGTATGCTGACTGGGAAATATTGGGCACGTCAGGCTATTGAAGTCCCGGAGACTCTCCTCAAGAAACGCAAGCAAAACGAAAAGGCCCGGGAGGAACGCCTTGCCGCCGCAACTGCCGCTCGCAAGGTTAGTTTATGTTCGATTTTGGAGCGTTCGCTTTTCGTGTATGATGCATACGATTCATTCGAAGAATGGCTAGTCTAACGGACTATGTTGCCTTCAATTAACCATCTTTCGGGACTGACACCTACTTTCGTTTTTCCGCGTTTCACAAAAACATGTTGTACTGACGCATCTGCCTTAGGCTTCAAAAGCCAAGCGAAAGGTCATCTTCAAGCGCGCCGAGTCTTATGTGAAGGAATACCTGTCGAAGGAGAAGGAGGAGATCCGCCTGAAGCGCGCTGCACGGTCCGCTGGTGACTTCTACGTCCCCGCGCAGCCCAAGGTGTACTTTGTTGTCCGTATCCGTGGGTGAGTGCTTTTTGTTTGTTTGTTTTGGTGATGAAATATTTAACGGTTTTGTAGTATCAACGAGATTGCCCCCAAGCCCCGCAAGATCTTGCAACTCCTCCGTCTTCTCCAGATCAACAATGGCGTCTTCGTTAAGGTTACTCGGGCAACCCAGCAAATGCTCCGTCTCGTTGAGCCCTACATCACTTACGGGTGCGTGACGAAAGCATGTCCCGACGGTGGAATTCTGACATTCTCAACAGCGAGCCCAACCTGAAGACCGTACGTGAGCTGATCTACAAGCGTGGTTATGGAAAGGTCCAGAAGCAACGCATTCCCCTCACCAACAACGGCGTTATCGAGGAGTCCCTCGGCAAGTTCGACATCCTTTGCGTTGAGGACCTGGTCCACGAGATCGCCACCGCTGGTCCCAACTTCAAGCAGGTTAGTGAAGGTGCAACCATTTTCTCATTCCTTGTTCTAAATGTCACTTCACAGGCCTCCAACTTCCTCTGGCCTTTCAAGCTCTCCAACCCCACTGGCGGCTGGAGGACACGCAAGTTCAAGCACTACGTCCAGGGTGGTGACTTCGGTGACCGGGAAACCAACATCAACAAGCTCATCAGACAGATGAACTAATCGACACGTCTTTGGATATGCCGTGCTTGGGATGAGGGTGGTGGGGGTAGCATCGCGGAGGGTGGACGTTGATGTGGACCGGTGATGGTCGCGGCCTTCCTGTATTTCATGTTGGCTCAAAATATTCTCTCGCTCCTACGCTATACATGATGTATGTCCATATGAAACTAAGCCACATAAAAACATGCACCCCTGCTTGATGTCAATGAGCGCTTGAGCGTCAATGTGGATACATAGCGTATGTGGTTTGTTTCGTATCATCCGATGGATGCAGATTAGTAGTCAGTGGGTATAACAGTTAGCTACGCAACTTGTCTCCTTGGTATCCACCAGTCGGGGGCAAACGTCCATAATATCCCCGGTCCATAATTGCACCCAACGGCGCACACGTTCTTCCAGCGTCCCTCGGCAAACGTTGATGAACGTTTCCACAAGTTCAAGTTGTTATCGTGCGCGGCTGAATAGTGATTGTGGCCTCGGGCAGTGCGTTCGTGTATCTGTTAGTCTAATTTTGTATGATTTTGTAGTCATTTGTAACCGGCCCAATCAATTGGCGTGTTTTCCCTTCAACTACTTACACCCGGCTCTCCTTCTCGAAAATCTCGCAAGATACACCTTCTCTTTTCATCCCCCCACTCCATATCCGCAGGTCCTCTGGCCATGTCTGCATCAGATGCTCTCCAGCGCATGCTCGCTGCCAATGCCCAGTGGGCGGCGGATGTCGAGAAAGCTGAACCCGGTTTTTTCCACGAGTCGGCCAAAGGCCAGAGTCCCCATGTGAGTGGCCTCGATTTTATGCTTCCAAGATTATTATAGAGTCAAACCCAGAATGCTCTTTTGACAGACCCTATGGATTGGATGTGCTGATTCTAGAGTCCCCGACTCTGTTGTGACCGGTGCGCGACCAGGAGAAATTTTCGTTCACCGCAACATCGCAAAGTCAGTCTCTCGAAAATGTTATGTTGCCCATTAACTCATGTTTCTCTTTAGCCAACTGCATCTCTCGGACGATAATGTGCTTTCTGTCCTGCGCTATGCAGTAGACTTCCTCGGCGTTGAACACGGTGCTTTTTCTCTTTAAAATTCTGTTAATACCATCCCAACCAATTTTCTTCCTTTCTGCCACCCGTTGGCTCTTATTTTACAGTGGTCATTGTCGGACATACCGAATGTGGAGGAGCATCTGCATGCCTCGGAGCAGCACAGTCTGGCTCTTTTACTCCCGAGAACCCGGTCACGATAACTAGTCTCCCGGCTGACTCGGCCCTGAACCGCTGGTTAGCACCGCTTTCGCAGTGTGTTACATCCTTGAAGCTCTCTAGTACTCCTCGTGCAGAGGCGCTCCCGATCGTTGTCGAGGAGAACGTCAGAAAGCAGGTAGAAAACCTTTGCCAGACGATAACGATCACGGATGCTTGGACCAAGGGGACTCCCAAAGGGCAACAAGTATGGGTCCATGGATGGGTGTATGATGTTGCGACGGGCAAACTCAAGGACCTCAACATTTCCCAAGGACCCCCTTCCGCCAAACCTGCAGTGCATTAGAGATAGATATCTATATGCAAGCACGCGTGCTATGCCTCTAATCTCTGTAGTACATACTTCCCTCCCGATCTCTTTTTTCTTTAGATTGTACCATGTACATGCACTCTCTTGTACTTTATAAACACCAAGCTTTGTACACTCTTCTGTTCGCCATCCAGTGCTAAAGCTGGCTAAACTTGAAAGTGTTTTAGAGAAAATAATTGGAAAATAACCTTACGGAAATAAACACATGTGAGCTTCGCGCACGTCACGCGATCGTGAACGCCCCACCTTCATGATGCATCATTGCATGGCGTCCGCGTTATGTTAGATACTAGCTGCTATTTCTTTCCCATTGCTACTCTAGGACGACCAGACGATTCCCCCTGACATCTGCATGCCATGGCAGAGACCTTGCAGCACCTACACAGCCATCCCGACCGCTTGCTGGTACAGATTGCTTCATACAACACCAACCTCCAGGGTGTACTAGGACTCCCACAGGACCTCGTGGACTGGCTCGCTCCGACTTTGCAGGTCTCCAACTTTCTCTCTAGTGAACGGAGGGCTCCGGATATTGTAGCTGTAGGATTTCAAGAGCTTCTCCCTCTGCATCTTGGACGTAAGTCCATCCACTTGCATATATATCGAACTTCGCAATTAAGAGGAACGTGAGCAGTCTCTGGTCTTTCCAAGTCGGTCATCAACGATAGGAATGCCCTCATCCTCTCCCAGATTGAGGCTCATGCTCCAAACAAAGAACGCTATTCGTTAATTGCCAAGGTCGTTAATGTCGGCGTCGCGTTGCTCGTGTATGGACGCGATGAAGGCATTGGTCGCAAGGTCTGTGACGTGCAAACACAATGGACAGGGTGTGGACCTGCTTTCATGGGTAACAAGGGTGCAGCGGGTGTGCGCTTCCGCGTGCCAGGGCCCGAAGGGAGTATTGGAGAGACATTTACGTGAGTAATCAGTCCACCCTACCCGTGGTCTATGCTAAATATTTCTTAGTTTCGTCAACTGCCATCTGACTGCATTTGACCACAACCTTCGTGCCCGGATCGCAGACTATAAGCACATAGTTGGCTCGCTCCTCTTCCCGCCTATACCCATGTCCAAAATACCCAGCACTATCTACGAGACTTCCCATCTTTTCCTACTAGGCGACTTTAATTTCCGGCTGGATATTCCGGAGAATAATCCGCTTTTTGTGATTCGCGGGCTGCCTGCGTTCCAAGCGTCCTTGAACTCTGAAACTATCAGAGAAGAGCTGAAGGAATTCGACCAGTTGACTATTGAGAAACGAAAAGGAAACATATTCGTTGGCCTCCATGAAGGCGATTTCTGGAAGTTTAAATGTAGCTACAAGTATAAACTTGGAAAAGTGGATGAATACAGGTAAAGAGTCCATTCAGCATATTTCTTTGAATATAAACTTACTGCTTGGACTTATAGCTTCAAACGCTGCCCAGCGTGGACTGATCGCATTCTGTATGCTACATACAGCGACTCCCCTAATAATTCGGAGGAATCGAACATCAAGAACCTCTTGTATACCAGTATACCCTCTTATACCACTTCGGACCATGTAAGTTAAAATTTCGAACATCTCTAAACATCCGCTGATCATTCATCGTAGAAACCCGTCGTCAGTCTCCTACTACTTCCACTATCACCCACGCCTGCTTCGACACTCCCTACTATTTGTCTTCCCCCAGATTATTCCCCTAAGCCTGATCCAACTGCAGCTCTTAAGCGATATTTGGGTCGCGCTCTGGACCGTATAATTGGAGTTACCTGGTGGTTGTTCACCCTGCTCGGGGCTGGTTCAGGCCTCATTGGCATCTTTAACTTTTTCGTCGGACTTGGTGCTTGGAGGTGGTGGTCCGCGAAACCTAACCCATCCAACGATGTTTAGCTTCGCTCCATGTTTTTTTAACCGGTTTCTCTATTATAAATACATTATACTCTTCCTTCCCTACGTCCCTTGATATATTATAATAGCGTAACTTAGGTGTAAATAAGTCCGAGTGAATCAGTACGTGGGCGAAAAGTAACTCCTTCGTTCTGGATGGGGGTCGTACTGTGTCAAATTTATAGGTAATTCGTATTGGGCTGCGGCGTTGATATCTTTTGGATCCTTCAGCTTCTTGTATTTCACTTGCCTACGCCTTCTCATTATGACACTGAAAGAGAGTATTAGCAACATTCGGAGTCGAGACCAACTTGGGCGACCACAAGCTTACCGTATGATTATGATGGTTGCTGCAATGAGAATGGCCGCCCCTATAGCTCCTCCAATTACAGCGGCCTTGTTTTTCGAAACAAAGTCCGTAACCTTCGCGAACTCTTGTGGGTCGGGATCTACGTTCAGCAGTTTCCGGTTCGGCAGCGCGGAATTTGACGGGGAATTTTGAGGGTCGTAGCAGTATTGCTTGAAGCACTGAGAGCAAATGTCAGACCTCGATATCGGCGGTTTGACTTTGAGGCGTCCACGATCGACTGCTGCACATTGCATGCATTTTCCAAAGTTAGGATCGGGAGAGTTGGAGTTTGGAACGAAGCCGCCAATATTGTTCGCATGGGCTTGGTCGAGGAAAAGTAGAGATTCCTTCTGTGAATACAACAACTTGAAAGTATCCGTGCTAAAAACGAAGATAAATTGATTGGCTTGGTGTGATGCCATGACTGGAAATCGTGCTTACTTGGTGAATGGATTATCCCCGTTCAATGGAGGTGAGTTTGGCAGATACACAACTAGTGGGTATTCAGGAGGATTCTGTTGAGGATCGCATCCAAAGAAGGTTGGTCTCTGGTTAGTACCAGTAGAAACGAATTGGGTCGCCGAGTTGGGGATGGGCGGGAATTGCTGATGCTGATTTTTCCTAAGCCTGTTAGAATTGTGGAACTCAAAACAACATACAGGGACGAACCGAGGATTGAAGCAAGCTTGAGATTCTCTGCTGGGTGAAAACAAGGGAAGTGCCGCTGTCGCTGGCGTCAATATCAAATATATAAAACTCGAGCATGAGACGAACTTGGGCCAGTGATTATCGTCATCTGAGGAGGCCTCAACTGCAACGATCATATCCACTCCTCTGGCTTTTACAAACAAAGGCCCCAACGGAATGTTTTCTCCATTTAACCCCCCATCTAAAAGTTCCAACCATGCGTCGTCGGAGTCCTCAAAGGTAGAGGATGCGATACCTTGGAAAGGACTACCAGATGCAATCCATAAGTTCTTTTTCTTCCTGAATGACTGGTTTGAAAAGACGTACTTCGGCCAGTTAGCCACATCTCCGGCGCGTGTGCGCACCATCTGTAGCTGCTGTTGTAGGATTTGAAGAAGTACATTATAATCCAGCGAAGGAACGCCGCTAACAACACTGCTTGCGTTGTCCAAAAGTTCCTGTTTCATACATTCGTGAGCAAGGGTCGTTGGCTCCTATTGAAATTATCCTCACACTAAAAAGACTCGAGCTTGTCCCCATCACAAAGCCAATCTCATCAAATCCGGTTACACATTTCCCACTATCCTGTGGCTTCCCGTTTGTTATATTTGTGCCGACATACGTCAAATTTACAGCAGCTGATAATTTCGGATCAAAGGAGGCGAGCTCTAGCGGGGAAATCTGAATGAAAAAATGTCAACAACGTCCACAGGATTTGGTTTTCTGATTTGAGAAGACGGGGCTGACCTCATAGACTACGGCATCCAAAGCTATAAGCCCGCTCGTATTTCTCGTACCAACGGGCCTAGAATCTGCGAGAATAAGAGGGAATGGAACGGTCTGCTGCCGGTATCCATCGTTTAATGGGATGTTAGACCATAGCTGTCCAGCGCCATGAGCAGAATCATTTGTGAAAAAGTTGCTTCTTGAAGTTTGATTCAGGAAATGAAAAGAGAGCGCTCTAAGAACCAGAATATTAGAAAAGGTGCGAAAGCAGTATAGAAAAACATACCGGGACCATGGATCTGTTATACTCGTATCACTACGGAAAGTCAGGCTTTCGACCACAGCAGAGATAAGCTAGTAAAACTTACAATCCTTTATCCGCCTTTGTCTTTACGCTCCACAATAAACTTCCATAAAACGCCTGATTTTTCTCGCTGAATATATCGAACCCATCCGGAACCACAAGGTCAAGATCAAGCAACCACCCGTCGTGTCCATTATTATCCCCAAAGATAAGTTCAGGGATGGTCGGCCATTCGTTGGCGTATAAAGAACTCGTCAGCCACGAGCCGCCTTGAAGCAATCAGCCGCCAAGTCATCTTCATAATATTAGGCACATACCTGACAGCCCAGCCATGTACGACGCAACCTGCATCAACCCTCCCGTCCCCGCCGCCTTCGCAGAATCGTTCCTTGCATCCAACGCGGAAATAACACCAGCCCCATACTGGGCCGCGCGAAATCCTCCACCGCTAAAAGCAATGCCAACTCTTGGAAAGTTATTATTGAACGCCGTCAAGTTATACTGGATATTCGACCCATTACCCAGCCAGGTTTTCCATGCATCGAGGATGTTTCCTGTTTCCCTAGAATGAATGTAGGCAGCTTCCTGCGGATGGAGAGTCTGGTTCGAAGGGGAGAAGGTGCGTACGAGGGGCGTGTCGGTAGGGCACTTCACGTCGGTTGTGGGTGCATAATCCGTCACGCTACCCTGGGCATAAACATGGGCCGTGTACAGAAGAAGCAGAGACGATGGTAGCACGCGCAAGTGGAGCATCAGGAACCTTCCCAGCCAGTATGCCGAAGCCTGCTAATAAAAAAATCGAGAGCGTCCCAGGACGCCGTGATGCGCAAGATATAGTAGCACTGACAAGGAGAGCAGATACTTAGCCAGAGCTGGGCAGGCTATGTCGCGGCATTCCCGGTGCTGGAGAAGTCAGAACAGCGCTCATCGGCAAAGATGGAAGGGCCATAATGCGAGGGATCATTTCATGTTTCATCCAGCATGGAAACGCCGCTCAGTCACCGGAGGATGCGAGCGATTGATTATTTCGCAGGTAAGAAACCATATACATCGGAGCGCCTGCACGACCGGCAGAGAAAGTGCTAACCGCGACTGCCGTGCCCGTTTTGATCAGATACTGTATTTGCTAAGCAACAGAATTGATGCGGCAGTGAAGGAAGGAAAAAAATTGTCTTGATGACTTTCAAGGAGAAGGATTGAACGCCTACCACTGAATAGGCTTTGTTTTCAAAGGCTGTTCAAAAACACATTTTTCTGTCTGTGTAAGTACTGGAAGGACGCTATGGTAAACAAGTCACAATATCTCAGAAGGAAATAATGTTGCCCAATGAAGTCCATTGGCGGCCCGAGATGCCAGTGAGTGCGTTCAGCGTTGCAATGCAGCTCTTGGCCAGTTCTTGGCGTACAGATATCCTGGCTCTGCGTGAGACAACCTTGAGAGATTCATAACCAGGTGGTTAGCACCGTCATCAAATATGGAGCCCCGAAAATAATCGTGTGGGTAGCAGGTCCAGAAATACATACGACGGATCACCCCAATGTGATAGTTCTGGTGCATAAGGATCTACGAATTTGACATTGTAGATTTTTATATAATGCGGTGCATGCACACTTAGTCTCCAGTGCCGACTCCTGGAAAATGATAGTCGATCTATGTTCTGAAATTTATACTTGGAGATCAATATAAATTCAGCATTCCACGGGCGAAAACGTGACCATCTCACTAATAAGATAAAATACAAGAGGTACATACGTACAGTGTACAGGTAACTACCGACTGAAGATCTTCTAGAGCGTCGTGAACAAGAAAGAAAGTCCAAGCTGTGCAGGGTCAAAGGGTATCGAGCTTCCAAGGATCGAGACGTGAGTTAGTCGTGGATATCAGGTCGGGCGCGGTATGTGCTTTACAAGCACTTCATAGAAAGGAGGACCAAGGAGCAGGGTGCAGAGAGTTCAGCACACAGGGAAAGAAAATGACGCTAGATAGGTCATACTCTTAAGATCACGGCGAACAGCAGCAGGTGAGCGTTAAGACATGAACCGCGATGCGCGGAGCAGGAGATCGCAATAGATCAACGGTAGTGTTCTGAATTCTGAGAGACAACGCCTTGATCATTTTTCGTCAGGTCCCAGTACACCACGAAGCTGGGAGACTGACCTTTCGCATTGTGTGTACCCTCCAAAGTCGCAACGCGTAGCCTTAGGTTGGCAATCTCAACCTCGGCTCTTTGGAAGCTACGCTGGCGATCGTGCTGAGCAGCTTTCAACTTGGCATCCATCTCTTCGAGTGCGCTACGCTCGAGTAGCAGCTTATCAGTAAGGCTCTCCAGTGTAACCTTCAGCTCCACCGGAGTCAGATTGCCCAGCTCACGGATGCCGAGCTCGGTCAACAGGTTCCCCCACATCTCCCCAAAACTGATGGTGCAAGGATCAGATTGATAGATGATGCCGAATTTCTCGAGACCGGTTTTGAAGTCCTCTAGAGATTTCTGCTGTGCCTCTGTTCTAATAGATCCCTGTACTTCAGCTGCAAATCGCCGCAGCTCTGCTTCCCGAGTAGCAATGGCCAGCTTTGCACGCAGCTCATCGCGTTCAATCTTAGCGAGAGCAAGAGACTGCTGCAAGGCTGGCTGCTGAGAGATATCAACGGAGCGACCTTCGGTGCGCTCACGATACTCCGCGAAGGTGTGAGTGAGCTCGCGGAGCTCGTACTGTGCGCCAGCGAGCTTGGATGTTAGAAGCAGATGAGCTGCGTGGATGTCTGCTTGATACCTCTCGAAAGACTGCTGGAGATTATAGAGTTGCTGCCGAGCGGAATAGCTGGCGTCGTCGCGCTCGTCCTGGACGAGGGCGAGGATCTGGTCTGCGGCGACCTGTATGGCAGTCCCGACTGGCGGGGTGGAATGGGACGAGGATGGGCTAGCCATGTTGGAGTGTATGTTGTTGATAGGTACTTATAAGCAGTACTTCTAAGTAGTAACTTACATGGTTGGGAGTGACCGAGCTCATCGCGCGAGATGATAGATGTGCCAGGGTGCCACAACAGAGCCAAATACGGTTCACTAATCACTCCATTGGACGAAGCAACTCTGCTCTCCACTTACCTGCCATGGCTGCTCTTGCTTCGTGCGTATCTTCTCTTTCTGTGCTTTCTGTGCTCTGACACTCCCCTCTAGATTGCTTCCTCAGCCCCTCCACGCCCCCGTCGTCGCAGACGAGGAGGTCAACGTCATTAACCACTCTTTTAGTTCCCAGACGCTCATCACTCGCCCCGCTATCCCTCCGTACGGCCAACGCTCATCATGGAAACCAACTGGCCAGGAGGACTTTGGTGCGTATAAGATTCTTTGCCGCTTTACTATCGCTAATTGCCGTCTTGCAGGCGACGGTGGCTCATATCCCGAATGCCATGTCGCACAGTATCCACTTGGAATGGGCAAGAAGAAGGTGCGCAGTCTCTGTCTTTTCCTTCTACTCATTACTAATAGTCCACAGGCCTCATCCGGGAATACTCTTGCCCTCCAAGTTGACAGCGAAGGGAACGTCCGCTATGATGCCATTGCTCACCAGGGCCAGCGCCCAGACAAGGTCATCCAGTCACAATTCAAAGACCTTGTCCCTCTCTTCCACCGCAAGGACCTCGACGACGAAGACCGCAACATGGAGCGACCTTCAGACGACGATGTCCAAGCCACTGCTGAAAAGACACGAGCTGCCCTCGAGAAGCTGGTCAACGGAAAGATCAAGGCAGCGCAACCCAAAAACGTCCCGGACAGCCAAGGGAAGACCTCATTCATTCGGTACACTCCCGGGCAGCAGAATGGCTCCAGCGCGCTGAAGCAGCGGATCATCAAGATGTCGGAGGTGGTGGAGGATCCTTTGGAGCCGCCGAGGTTCAAGCACAAGAAAATCCCAAGAGGTCCCCCGAGTCCCCCGCCTCCCGTGCTTCGTAGTCCCCCGAGGAAGGCGACTGCTGCGGAACAGAAGGAGTGGATGATCCCGCCATGCATCTCAAATTGGAAGAATAACAAGGGTTTCACTATTCCTCTCGACAAGCGTCTGGCAGCAGATGGCCGAGGTCTTCAGGATGTGTGTTATTTTTATCTTCCATTATGAAATTACTTATTTTGTTGCAGATTCACATCAACGACAACTTTGCCAAATTCTCTGAAGCGCTCTTCGTTGCGGACCGACATGCACGAGAAGAAGTCCGCCAGCGCGGACTCATGCAGCAGAAGCTTGCGCAGAAGGAGAAGGAGTCAAAAGAGGAGAACCTGCGCATGCTCGCTCAGCGTGCGCGAGAGGAGCGCAGCGGCGCGGCGCCGAAGCCGACTGCACAAAGCCAAGCAGCGATGAAGTCGACGCTGGCAGACTACGGCAGCGACAGCGGTTCAGAGGAGAGCGGCGCGGAGTCGGAGGATAGCGCCGAGGACGAGGAAGCGCGCAAGATCCGCGACGACATGCGTGCGGAGAAGCGGCGCGAGCGCGAGCGCGAGATGCGCATGAACAACATGGGCTCTGAGCAGCGCGCGAAGATGCTCGCGCGGCAGCAGAACCGCGACATCTCGGAGAAGGTCGCGCTGGGCCTCGCGAAGCCGACGACGTCGAAGGAGGCGATGGTCGACTCGCGGCTGTTCAATCAGGAGTCGCTCTCCGGCAACTTCGCGGACGACGATGCGTACAACCTGTACGACAAGCCACTTTTCCACGGCTCGACGGCAGCAGCAGCTATTTATAAGGCGCGGGGCAACATCACGGAGGGGAATGAGGACTCGTTCGGTGGGGGGACTGATGAGGGCATTGGAAAGGCGTTGGATAATGACCGGTTTGGACTGGGCCAGGCGAAGGTTGGCTTCCAGGGTGCAGCCGATCAGGAAGTGAGAGAAGGACCGGTACAGTTTGAGAAGGATACTGGAGATGTCTTCGGTCTCAATCAGTTCTTGGACGAGGCCAAGACGGGAAAGAAGAGAGGTCTGGATACAGAAGCGTGAGTGCTCTATTTTTCCGCTGTTCTCTACTCGCGTACTCATGATATTTTGTAGAGGTGGATCAAGAAAACGCCAGCAACTGGATAAAGCAACCGACCGAGAGTGATGTGCTTTCTTGTCCGCTTTCTCTTTCTCTGCTGTACTATTACATTTAGCACCGTACTATTATCGATCTCCATAGCTCTATATATTTTTATTCCCTTGGAGAGCTCGGCTGGACGTACGCGTCCATGATGCAATGTCTGCACGCGCCGAGTAACCGGCTATTTCCGGCAGCCAAAATTTCGATCGCCTAGTTGAACTCTCTCAGTGTGGTCGCTGGCCATTGCACTGGCATGAGTGCACCCAATGTCGATCCCCCCGCGAAACCAGTGATCCCCCCCAAGGTCTCTGGTGTTCGCACCGTCCTCCGCTACACCGGCATCCCCCCCTCATGGCTCGACAAGCGCCCCAAGCTCCCCTCGCGCAACTGGCTCATCTTCCTCTCCGTCACGTCCTCCGTGGTCGGGTACTACGTCTACGACCGCCGCGAATGTAAGCGCATCCGCCAGGAGTACGTCGACAAGGTCAAGGACCTCTCCGAGGAGCAGGTCGGCACGTTGGCGTGGCCGCGCAGGGTCACTGTGTACGGTGCCAAGTGGCCTGGAGACGAAGACTATGACCAGAGTCTCAAGTACTTCCGGAAGTACGTCAAGGTCGGGGCGTGTGCTCCTCTTACTTGTTTTATATCCTAACTCTCGCGTTTTACTCTCTGCAGCCTATCTTGGTCGCTGGTGCCGTAGACTATAACGTCGTCGCTGGAAAGCGACACGGAGACATCGCGAATCACGTCGCGGAAGATGTCCGCATACGCAGGAGATTCGACGTCGGTTTGGACGTCGACACCCCCATGACCAAGGCTCTGCCTACTTACAAATCTCTGGCGGAGCGGAGGCAGCTCGAGCTCGATGGAGGAATTGTCATCATCGGGCGGCCCACGTTCAAGGAGTTCATGGCTGGGCTGAAGAGAGGCTGGACGGACAGCTTGCAAAAGGTCGACAAGGATGAGCTTTTGGCTCGGGAGTTGGAGGAAGATAACCACTTCGACGAGCCGCCTGAAGAGCCGAATGCTTATGACAACGAGTCAACATCTGAAGCAGCTAAAACTTCAAAATTCCCCTCTCCTGGCAGCTCTCCGCTGTTCTCTCCCCTTTCAATGCGCTCTTCAACCCCGCCTCCAAAGGCACCCCGGCAGCCAACTTCCATCCCAGACGACATCAATGCTCCGCCTGGCGTTATCCCCCCCATTCCCCCTCTTCTTCTCGTCAGCTTTACGAATTACATCGGCTTGAAGCTGATCCCCTTGATGATGTGGGATTTCTTCAACCAACGAACCAAAGTCCAGGCAGGTGCAGAGGCGGGCTACCGCCTAGTCATGAAAGCCACTAGGCCTTTCGATGCCCCCGCCACATCTGAGGAGCCTCTCTTCTCGGACATCACCTCTTCGAGCGAGCACCCGCATACGAGCGATCTCGACTTCGACAAGGAGGCGGAAAGTTACATCAAGAAGTCCCTCAACTCCTTCCCTGACGAAATCGAGAAGACACGGCGGAAGTACTACGAGGCACTCCCCGCGAAGCTCGTCACTGCCAGGGCGCTTGCGCGGGGCACCAGGGAGCCCACAAAGGATGAGCTCAGCAACCCGCCTCCGACGGAGGTCGAGCTGCGCGCTGAGCGGATGAAGAAGGAGACGAGGTGGCGTAATGATCTGGCGGGCTGGGAGATCGTCAAGCCAGACGCGAAAGTGTCTTGGGACGAGCGGTTTAGGAATGCGTTGCAGGTATTCACGGATCCGCCGGAGAGCGAGACGAAAGTAGACTCTAATTCACACTAATTCTTGCTTAATATTATTTCGTCCCTACTTTCCAGGTTGTTCTGTGATGATAACATTTATGTGCAATCAGGCAACAAGGAATACAGCAACAATGACATGAGGAACCCTATACTACCTCCACTGATCCATTGTTCAGCCAAGCATCCAATTCATCGAACTCATCTGTATCAACCTGCTCCACTGCACTTTCCTTCAGTATGACTTGTGGTTCTTCCTTGCGGTACGTAGTAGGCATTTTCGGTTTCGATCGTGCGCCGTCTTGAGGATTTGCGGGTAACACAGGCGAGATGATCGACGGTGGTGTGGCAGGCAAAATGTCGATAAAGTCAGAGTCAAAGGAAAACGAGTCATCATCCATCAGCTTCTCCTGTGTGCCTGTGGTTCTTCCTGATTCGTGGTCGATCTCCTTGGGTGGTTCAAGTTCTTCAATTTCAGACTCGGAAGATGAGTAGAATAGCGTGCTGGCGGGTTTGGTCTTGATTCTCTCGCGGTTTGGGACCTGGGTCGTAGGCATCAGCTTCGTGTTACAGTGGAAATCCCAGTGAACACATCTCTACTCACCTCTGCAACATCCTGTCGTTTCACGCGTTTGTTGGGTGGAGGTGAAGGTGAAGACATGTTCGGTCGCATCCTACGCTTCGCAGACAAGTTAGAGGGTGCGATCAGCGAGTTCAGGGACGTTGATTTTTCGCGCTCCAGCCTTTTATCCTTGGTTGCTTGACTCTCCTTTCCAGATATCGTAATTTCTTCATCCAGTGGCAAGGCACATATAAGAGAGTCAATCCCAGAGTGGATAGAATCTACTTCAGATGAAGGCATCGATGTTTCCCTAGGCTTGTGTAATATGGTATGAACTTCCGGCAATTCGTCTTCATTGTCGATTTCAGGTATATCTCGATAGGCAGGAGAATGATCTTCGTCCTTCAAATCTGTTAACTGAAACCTGAAATCAGGTTTTGGCCTTCTCTTGTGCTTGAGATCGTCAGGAGACTCTAGTTTCAGTCGTTGTCCTTTCGAAAGCTGCAGACCCTCGGTTACATGAGCAGATTCATGGATTGATTCAAGATTCTTTAATTGACGATCTTGTGTTGAGATCTTGGCAGATGGCTTTACTAGCTGGGGTGTTGATGAAGTAGGCTTTGAACTCTGCTTCACGTTAGAGTTGTCTTCCGTGACCGTTCTTTTCTTTGGCAAATGTGGCGGGTCTTTCAAACCATCTCGACAACTGAACGCTTTATCAACACTGATTGAAATACGCAGGACTCCGATGAAAGACTCACCAGAAATGCCGGCATTTTCTTTTGTCCTTGCATGGATGGTTGCACCTACAAATTTAAAATTATCAGCAAAAAGCACTATCTACCTCGAATAGCTCTTGGCTGACTCGTATTTCCCGTTTTGTAGCTTCTTCGGTATAGGTTGAGATTGATCGAGTGATTCCAGTACGTTAGCTTGCTTTTTATATGGTTTGACGGATTCCTTGGACTCGGCTCCTGAAATGAGGATTATCAGCTCTGCAAAAAAGCAAGCAGGATGGAATAATAAAACTTTTGTGCTTGGTTAAGTCTCGTATTACAGGCCGCACTACGGGCGGCACTTCTTCATCACTGTCACCTGCATCCATATTCCAGAAATCAGGATCATTCTCGAGGCCAGCAAGGTCCATTTCCTTAGGTAGCCATAAATATCGAGTGATGAATGCAAATTGGAATGAACAACATACAATAGATGAAAGAGGACGGGTATTCATGATGGGATACTCATGTGGAGAAACACTAGGCCGATAAACTTGCTGGATTACGAGGCCAGCGATGGTTTCCTAACAACAGTAAGCTTAACATATCAGCAAGGACGGTCGCAAGTTTGTCATACCGATGTCATGATGACTGTAATTGATTGACTGGGCTTTGATAACTCTGTAGAAATCTCAAAAGTCTTCGTTTCCTTTAAAGCTTTTGTTCTGGAAGAGCACGTTAGCTCTATTATAAAATACACATTCGCTGACATACGGAATACGTCGGAAATCGATTAGATCCAGGTCGGACGTCACTGTAAGAACAGCAGTCATATTTACGCCGCGAATCTTCTGCTTCTTGAATTTTGGAGCAACCGCCTGGTCTTCCACCAGCCCACATTCAACGGCGAGTTGCACTATTACTGGACGTTCACCGGCGCTAGAAATCACTTCCACTTCCACTATTTTCAAGGAGTACTGGGGAAGCTCCGCAACTGAAGTTAAAACTTCTAGACCAAATGGAGGTCGGCGGTTTAATAGCTAAATTTGTTGATTGAGTATAATCCGCGAATAGTACTAAGCACTTACCGCTTCAAGGCGTAGTGGGCTCTGCTTGCGTAGAGCATTTAAAGACGTGATCCCGTGTTCAGCCAGAACCTACTTCGTATACATTACGCAAGTCGATTTCCCATAGAAGTATCATTCACCTTTAATCTATTACAGAGGAAGAACGTGAGCAGCAAGTTTAGCTCCTAAAAAATATTGGAGCACTTACGATTTCTCTCCTAAATGTTCGATCTGCCTCAGAACAACAGGCCTATCTTCCCAGGCCTTAGCGTTCAAACACCGCAATCTGTGTCTATCGAGTTAACAATCGCCATTTCAAGTGTTTATACATACAATTCAAGTCCATGTTTTACTTGAGCTCCGAGTTTTTTAGATATTGCAACTTCCACGACCGCTATACGCAAAAAATATCAACATAGCAAGCTCATGGAGAAGTATCAGTAGTGAACCCCGTGCGATTCTTGGAGCATGCCGAAATATCCCAAATGCCTCTAGGTATGGCTGGCTATCTCCGCTCTTGTATTCTGGTGCATTTAACGATATTCCTCCAAGAACAGCCTGTCGTGAAGATGGTTTCATATTCTAAGCATACCAAAGGCGATCGAAAACAAACCTGCATTAATAGAAAAACTTTGTCCGACGTCTTTTCTGCCTTTTTAATTTCAAAGCGGATGTCCATGTGCTTTCGGAGGTTATTATATACCTGACATGACGTTTCAGCGCCGATTTCTTTACTATTGTAATGGCCAAACTTACATTTTTTTCAGATGCTCTCATCTTAGCATCACATAGCCTATGGTGCCAAGATTATTGCTCGTCAGGAGAAGAGTTAAGAGAACGAACTCCTCTGAAGTGGAGATAACTTCCAGCTGTAGCAAATTGGTGTTAGAAGTCCCGATAAATCCATAGAACACGTGAGCCTGACGATTTCTCTCGTTGTTGCTTTCTCAGGCAACGCGAGTATCAAGCCCATCTGCAAGCCAAGGGGTTTTGAGAAAAAAATCATAAGGGGAGAGTACGCATTGAAGTACGGACCGTTGATTGGCGTATGTACAGCTGACAATGTGTGTGTGAGCGACAAGGGATCAACAAAAAACCAAGACGCACCTTGCTCATAATATCACCGTACTCGGTAGATTTAAGTTCTCCATCGGCATCACCTTCCCGAACTAATTGAGTCTCCTTCAGCAATGCAACATTCTGTGCTACTACATCGTCAATTCTTTCTTGCCAAGTCTGATTCTCCTTCTTTCCGAGTGCATAGTAATTGGGATTCTTGCGAATCCTCTGGAAGAGGAACGAGGTTCGTAACCATTCTTTGGCTGAATCAAGATTATTGATCGTTCTGAGCCCAATTTCGGAATTGATATGTTCAGAAAGATTGGCATGAAGAGAGCTCTCGAGAATAGTTTTGCCCTGAGCCAGGGTCTCGTATTTATTCACAAGGTCGAGTTCACACATGATAACTGCAATGCCATCTTTGTCTATTGAAAGTTTGTCAGAACCAAGGAAACATTATATAGCAATACTTACCGAATTGAGGCCGACCCTTGCAATATGATCCAGAGTCATAGGTGAGGATATTAAAGATTATGATGAAAGACTCACAGCACGACCAAGCATCTGTATTATGTCAAGATCAGAGTATTCTATAGATTCGTTATTCTGGAATGTCCGGACACCCTTGATAACAACCATGTGGGCGGCTGGGAATGATGGTCAAAGGAGCGCCAGGACGACACTACGTTTAGGATTCTTACGAAGGTTTACTCCTACTGCTAATGTCTGCCGCGAACATTGGCAGATCAGTTACTGCACAAGAACCTAGAGTGACGACTAGCTCACAGATGTAGCAACCAGAACCCTGAGGACTTTCTTGAGATATAAATTCTCCACGGCTCTTCGGTCATCCATCGTCAAGCCAGCATGATGGACACCGATACCACACCACGCTAGCTCTGTGAACATAGTGTTATCAGCTAGCATCGATATACCACTGGAAGAAATTCTTACCAGAGAGGCGCTTGTCTTGAAACGACTGGTCGATTCTGCGGAGAAGGGGAACCTGAGAAAAAGAGCTATAGCAGTTTAGATGTTACACCTACCTCGAGGGACGAGACCAAGGTAATTTCTTTCGTTCCTTTTCTTTGTCGGCGAAATCTTTAATTAACTGTTCAGCAGTACCGAATACGCCTTTTTCGAGTTCTTGGTCATTAAAACGTATCGTTGAAGTACCTAAGATACGACATGCCTTTTCTTGTTGAGCAAAATACCAGAATAGGTTTTCCCACAGAATACTGCTGTAATACGTCGAATAGCTTATAGTCGAGAATTTTTGCGAACATAAAATCATTCTGATGCTTCGGCCGAGGAAACCCGACAACACGGCGGGTAAGTTTGCAAGGTCTGAATTCTTCGCCAAACTAAGTGATATTGCGTCAAAGACCTCGAATGAAAGTAAAATCCAGCACACTAACCTCGAACACTTTCGCAGGTTCTTCGAGCCCAGACAAGCTCCCAATCCAAGCAGCAATGTCGACGATATTGGGAACCGTCGCCGAAACTAATAGGAAACGGACGGCAGAGCCTCGCTTCTTCATTCGGGATATCACGACTTCAAGTGTACTTCCTCGTGACTCGTTCAAAATATGCACCTAGTATTAAGTTCAGCTATACATTTTTGGTTTGCCCCTCCTATCATACCTCATCCAAGAGAAATAATTGGATCTGGGAGAGAATCTGGCCATGATCGCCCCTAATAAAAATGAATACATCAGGCCATGAGAAGGCCGTTTAGACTGAATCCAACATACCAGTTTCGAGTCAGGCTATCCCATTTTTCACCCTAGAGCAGAGTTAGCTTTCGTTAAAACAGGCACATCGTATAGTTCACTGTGGTGATTCTGTTATCGCTGATTAATTTTGAGCAAAAACCGTTCATGGTCAGAGCATACATGATAGAAGCGTTTTTTGCATCCCCCCAAGCGCTTGTTCCAAAATGAACAGTATCGCCCGTAAGTTCGCAGCCTACAATGATAAGTAAATCTCACGAAAAGAAGGTGTAATAGCTGCACGAACACTTGATACCTAGAGGTTCAAATTTGGATGTCCAATCCCTAAAGCGTTCCGAGCATAACGCCTGATGAAAATCAGCACGATTACAAATATATACAATAGAAAGAAATAACCTTTGTAGGGGCCATATATACGCATTTAAGTTTCTGTCCAGTATCTCTTGCCTGGCTCAGCAGCTTTATGATCGCCAATTCGAACAAGACTGTCTTTCCACTGCCAGTTGGAGCTATTATTGTGAAAACTATCTTCGAAATGTCAGGGCAAAGCCCACATACCGCTGATAACCTATGAAAGTGACAAGGTTAAGCAAAATATAGTGAATCATGTTTTAGATCAGATATACCAGATTCTCGTCTGACACCAAAATCTGAAAAACAAGATTAGTCTTCTGATTTGTCACAGTTCATGCCACTGACATCGTCAAAGCATGTAGACTGCACTGCATTAAACACGCCAAACTTGAATATGGCGCGGTATATGTCGGCTAATAACATAATTCAGCGCAATGATACATAGACGGAGAGGGAACAACGAACGTAAATCGGAAACCGGCCGAAGTCGGACACCATGGGTGTTTCTTGGATTCGACCCACGAGAAATGCCCTGTTGAATTGGATTCTTGTAATCGTCAATAGAAGAATCTTGAGGGTTTTTGAGATGGTTAGGCATGCGCTGGGAAGGATTTGCATCTGCTGGACGGGGAAAAGAGGAAAATGCTGGTGCAGATATTAAGGGCGAAACTCAATCAAGAAGGCTTATCGTGTGTAATGCTCACGAAAGCTCCGATTCTGTCCAGGCATAGAAATATTAGGAAGATAACATCTGACAGAATGGCTTGAACTGTGTGTGTCATTGGCGAAAGCCTGATGATAATGAGGGTCGTCTTCATATTGGTCGATGGGGTCATCTTCTTGACTGTATCCTAATCCTCTGTGTGAAATAAAGCGTTCTGGAGGTGAAGGAGAGGAGTTCGCTGTAGACAGTTTATAGTGAGATAACCCTAGATGGCGCATATACTCACCAATGTCGTCAGTAAAATCATCGAAGTACGGATCGCCTCGGACACTCGACTCGGTTACGAGGGTATCTACATGCGTATGAATGGGTAGATAATCCTGCTGGAATACGGTCGAATCATCATCGTATGTTTCATAATAGCCGTCCATTTCCTCCTGTTGATTGTCGGAGACAAGAAATGCGCCGCGTTTGTTTGTGCCTTCAATCGATCGGTTAAGCAGACGCGTCGAGTTCACGTGATCAAACGCCCTCAGTAGCTGGGTGATTCATTCTCGCGTTTCCTTCCACTTGAACCTTCACTAGTACTGATCTTGGGAGATCTCTGTTCTTATTTCTACCACTCTTTGCGCGCGATGGCAGCAAATCAGACTGCTCAGCAAACTGCTGCCCAGAAGGAACTGGCTCGAAAGCTGGAGGAGTACATCGAAAAGTACGCTTATCATCCTAGGCTCTTTCCGAGCTCGTGACCTAATTCCTACCAACCTCAAATGAAAGGATTCACTATTCTGATCGTTATTCAGACGACGAATACGAATATCGACACGTAATACTCCCCAAGCAGCTCTTGAAGATGGTGCCGAAGGAATATTTCAACCAAGATGACACCGGCACTCTTCGTCTATTAACGGAAACAGAATGGAGAGGCATTGGAATCACACAGAGCTTAGGATGGGAACATTACGAAGTGCATGGTGAGTCTTTTTCTCTTCTGAGGAAGCGGGTCATACTTAATCTGATTGTAGCGCCTGAACCCCATGTCCTTCTTTTTCGACGAGCTAAGGATTATGTACCTCCTCCTCAACCACGATTTAAGGCGGAAGGGGCTAGAAGGAAATGAGGACGTTGTATGTTATCTGTCGACGTGTTTTGCGCTTTCCCTCTTGCCACATTCATATCTTCCTTCCCTCGCCGCCCCTATCCTCCCCTCCAGATTCTTGGGCAGAATTCACTCAGGCTAGATTCCCTCTTCATGCCATGTATATCCGGTACCAACTTCTCGCTCTGCTTTGCATATTCCCAGCACCAACTTGTTGTACTTCAAGCGTAACATCATGTTATATTTTCTGCGTTATTATTATTGCACACTCACCCATTAGTGATTCCATTCCGAGTCAGATGCAAATTATATCCAACAGACCAAAAAGTGAAGTCTAGACTATAAAATGCAATACATCATTGAATCATTTGAAATGGTATTAGGGTACATATTGCTATTAGAACAACATCGAGGTAGCACTTGATATCTAGAGCAATTGCAGGATCTTCTAAGGAGATGATTACTCAGAAGCGCGGAACCGGAAGGTCTCCCCATTGTACCATCGGTCCTGGATCCTCCGAAACTTTCAATCCTGCCTTGAAAGCCGGTACGTCCTCGACGTAGGTGACTTCTGGCCGCTTCCGGTCATCGCGTTCTCCTTCAACGGGATATTGCTCCACAATACCAGGTAGAGTGGCCAATACATTTTCCGCTTGGTCTTTCGTATCAAGAATCTCCTTCCAATACCTCGTGAACTCGACAAGGGAGGGCGTCTCTCCAAGTGTATCTTTCCAGGCAGATGCATCAACATCCGGGTATGCCTCCTGCACTTTGGCTTCGAAGGCTTGAGAAGCAGCACTACTGACCTTCTTTGGGCGGGGTTTCTGCGATGTCATATGAACAGCAAGCTTGGATCTTGTTAGAGAGCCTGGGTGAACGCTAGAAAGGAATAGTGCGAGTATATCGTCCTTTGTAATGGTCTTCAATAGTTGAGCATCATTCTCATCTGTGATGTGTGGCATTAGCACGTCATCGAAACAACATCAAGGAGGAAAACATACTTCTCAAGAAATCCCAATGGCCACTGTTAACTTGAAGCATAAATTTCCCAGCTTCATCAGCTAGGTTCTTGTCTGCCTCAAGCCACTTTTTCTCCAAGCCGCTCTTTTGCAATTCAAACTCCTCGGTACTCATCTCCTCGATTCGAGTCTTCATTGTATCCAAAAATGCCTCAACTCGTTCTTCGAGATAGCCAGGAGTTTTCTCGCTTTGAATGAGAATGCGCAGGCCCTTTTCGCTCGCTCCAGGCAACGACCAAGCAGAACAAAACACAATATAACCGAGTTGTTCCTTCGTGCGCAGGACGTTGAATGCAGGTTCGCTGAGAATTTGCGTTAAGAGAGCAGAGCTAACTCGTCGATGCTGATCGATAACAGGGCCTAGGTGCACGTAATATGTGAGTGCCGAGTTAGTTTGGTTGGGATTAGGGATAGTTGAAGACCACACGAAGTTAGACGCTATGGAAAATATTAGTAGTCGAATTTGTTGATAGTGTTATTTTCAAACCTTCTGGTAGAATAAGGGCCCGGTCGTTCAGTTGAGTGGGAGCTAGAGGAGAAACGCCGAGTCCTTCTTCAGCCATCTCGGCAATCTTGATCGCTTCCTACGAAAATAAAATTTATTAATGATTAGTGCAAAATAAATTTGTGATGGAAGGTTTCACTGACATCCTTGTACATGTTTCCAACAATCAGGATCCGCAAGTTCACCTGCGATAAAAGTTCCTTCATGTGTGATTGTATGTCCTCAGGTGTAACGGCTATTCTCGAACAGATCAGTAACTATAACCATAATCACTGCAGTGATACTTACTCGAAAGCTCCCGCAACTTCTCCTCTAGTGTCCATTGTTGTTGTGACAGAAGATAACGCCCATAGTAATCTGATAGCGAGTATGATTGGCCAAGGAAGAAGTTTTCCCATTCTCTCTTGGCCTATAACCCACAAGCAATCAGTATACTATACCGCTCAGGAGCACGACATACTGACCTGCTCTTTCAATACAGCTAGACGCTCGGGTTTAATGACGAGACCCTTAATCTTCTCTAATACGTGTTTGACGAGAACTGACATCTTGTCATTGTACCCGTTCATAGCAACATACAAGCCTGTCGTATGTTGCACGAAGTTGTATGATAGTCCAGCTAGGTCGGCATCGTATGAGAATTCAGTCAAAGAATCGTTGACAATATCGGAATAAAGCCTAGAAGTTGGCAATTGGCATTAGAATTATTCAAGCAGATGCTTGGTCTGTAAGCATACCGTGTAAGGACAGAAGTACGAGGAGAAGTGTTGCCGACAGGACTTTTTAAAATAGTCACTACCGTGTTCCAAGTCTAGAGAAAGGGAGATGTGACTGACCTACGCATATCGATGATGACATGTGCCTTCGGAACCCAGAAGCGATCATCTTTCTTGTGCCACAACGTGGATAAAGGAGTCTCACGAATGAGATGCGGGCGTTTCAAAGGCTCCGCAACCTCACGTTTCTCCACATCCAGGTTTGTCGGAATAAATTCGTTCGGTCCGGGCAAGAATAATTCCGCAATGTCATTTACAGCATCGGCCTAGATTGCGAATGTCAGTAGCCATTTCAAGGTAAACAAGAACGCATCTCACCTCCGCAAGGAAAGCATCATCAAACCGTTGTACATTGTACTCGGTTCCGTACCATGGTTCCTTCTCCCATTGTCCAGCTGGATTAATCTTTGCATGTTCGTCTCCTCTTGCCATTAATACCACCCTTCCCTCTCCAATGCGAAGGTATTTATCGAGATATTCCCTGATCTTGTCTTGGCCGCCACCAGATGTGACATCTTCATCCCAATTCCACGTTAGCTGCGGTGCGCTAAGCAGATACTCCCTGGGCACCGGCCACGCCATGTGTTCAGAAACCCATGTGGCATAGTCGTCAGGGCGTCTCTTCTCTGCAAATCGAAAACGAGTGTGTGATAATGTGGCGAGCTCTCGCTGGTGGAAATCTTCAAACTTAGATGAACGCATGAGAGCGATGTATTTGAAGGTGGCTAGAATGATTGAGCGATAGTTCTCTACATTTCGGTTTAATTAGAGGGAGATCTTTTCCAACCTGTATATGTCAAACTCACCAAACCCTTCTTGCGTAAGATGAATCGTAACCTTGAACATTGCAAAACCTCTAGCAAGGTTTTGAGGACCAGAACTGAGGGATGTCACCCAGCCTTTGTTCTTCAGATACGAATGCAGGGACCCGGGACCCTCGTGCCCCATAAAATGCGACAAGAAATTAGCCGGCTTGTGTCTCCAAAGTGGGGGCTGGAATTCCATCGGAAAAGAGATTTCAAGAGCATGGAACGACATGATCGTCTGAACGGAAACAAGGGTCTAAAACGATAATCAGTCAAAATCTATTGTTGCTGACGGTGGGAGACGTACTCCTTTCTCGTTGGGTCCGAAAGGATGATCTGTTATCATAGGAAGAGCGTCTCTTCCGCGATTTGGAATCGGCGAGAACAGCTTGGAGGCGATTTCACTTAGCTCATCCAAGGATTCTGGTCCAGATGGTAAGAAAAGCTTGTATATATAGGTAGGACACTAAGACCTACCTCTGCCGATAATGCATAATCGCATCCGGCTCGCGCAATATTCCCTACTCCACCACTCGACAAGTCTACGACGCGTTTCCCGTCCAATGATGCCTCCATCGGCTTCTGCTTCGCTCGCATTCGATGCTAAGGAGGGAGCAGGAGAAGGGATCCTTGAGGGAATAGGAGATGGAGCCAGACTGCTGTTACGGGATATAGATGCATTCTCCGCGCCCGAGTTTAGCTTGTCTTTCCTTTTGAGCTCTCTCGCAGCTTTTGACAAACTGTTCCTATTCCCGCTACCAAACTTGCTCCAGACATGGCCCTCTTTGCTGAGGTGTTTGTTCAGCTGGAATATCCGCCACATGTCCGCCTGATGATTCTTCTTGTGCTCAGAGTCGACGGCGTTAAGCTCACGAGAGGTACATGACGGGGCAAAAAGTGGGGAATGGAAGAAGGCCGAAAACCGTTCAAGAGCGCCGACGAGCGCTGGAGTAGCAACACTAAAGTAATAATTGGTATTGGAGGTGGAGGTATAAGCGTTAGAGCCGCCGTTGTTTTTCGAGAGGTACTAGATCAAGCTGAGTTATAGTTGAGACAAAAGTAACTGGTTTGAACGTACTTCCGAGTACTCATTTTCACGCGGAAACTGTTCAGTTCCCTATGATAGTTATAAGTAAACCGTTCGTTAAAATGTAACGTAAAATATAGAAATTCTGATACAGCTTGTCGTCGATCGACATACGACGCCTCAGAACGCAATCGTAGTCCGTTTCCCTTACAGCGCAGTCGGATGAAAAGAGTAAAACGCTTACCATGAACAGCAAATGCTCGCAAAAATGAGCGAGGCCAGGCATATCGTCCTGATGAACAGATTAGAGTTGTTCGACGTTTATCGCAAGAACCACTCACAGGATCGTACAAATGACCAACAGCAACATCGAGACTAGCAGCTGCCTTGTCTGCCTTGGAGTCGTGTACAAGAGTAACTTGTAAGCCATTCTCGAGCTGTATTATCCGATATTCCCTGTCATCTTGCTGTGACCTCTGAATTGGCTTGGTAAAGATTGAAAACGGCGGAACGGAGCCACCAGGGCTAACGTGCTGCCAGTCAGCAGTATTCGGGGCATTCGAAGACATAACAGATCGAAATGCGCGAGGAAAAGAATATGGGGGATGAACTCGAGGAGGGATACGTAGTATGCGCAGATGGGCGCGTCCAGTGAGAAGAGCGTTGTGGGCACAACGCAAACTGAACATCCAGGACAATAGGATTGCGTGCAAAAGGCAACACTGCGCAAGTCATGTAGAGTCACGAGATCGGGGACCTGCCCAGTGACTCTAATTCCGATCACTCCTCGCTAAATTTAATGACGATCGCCTACATAAAGTCGAACCCCTCTTAACCCATACCTCTTAAAACCTATCGCCCTATAACGCGTACATCTCGGCTGCTACAGAGGGGCATGGGTTAAGAGGGGTTTGACTGTATCATGAAAGTTGTTAGCAATACCTCACCATTTCGTCGCGCCAGGTGGCGATTCAAAATACTTTAAACTTAAAGGGTGTGGCGAATGCTGGAGAATATAGCGTTAGTAAGCCAAATCTGGTATACTTTAAGTATGGCTCTTCTGGCACTGATTCTACAGTAATCGAGGTTACTGATTTGGGCACAATGCAGATGAAATCACATAACGTAAATCAACGTCCGGGAGTAGCCCGAGAGGCCCAGGGTGCAATGGCTTGAGTGGGGTAATATCGCTCATATTTCGTGCGAAGCTGTGTCCATGATAGCAAAATACGTGTGGAAAAGCGTCGCCATTTCGCTGGCAATCACCACTTTCCCACACCAGGCGTTTCGCCTCGCCGGCGATTGGCGAATGCTTTCTGGAGCTTTGCCCACCCCACTAATGAAAGCACTTGCGAGTTAGTTGCAACTGAACTGTGTCTTCTGCTCTGGCACTATCACCGTTCACTGCACAGAAGTTTTTGTTATACGGATATACAAGAATTACAGTCATACGTTAGGCATAAGTACAGTACATACCATAATATTATATAAATGTTTCATGGAGGATCCAATGGATAATGGTATGCCTTCCTCAGCAACTGCCATACTGTTTCCATAGTCTCTGCCACCTTTTCCAGTGTGGCCCGGATGCTATCCATATCTCGGATGGGCCAGGAGAAATTAAATAACTCCTGCAACGGTATTAGGCCGTATTTTTCCAGCATAGGGCTGGACGGGACTAGTGAGATAGATGCATCAACTGTTTTCGTCTCCAATGGTTGAGATGCTACGGTAGGTTCTGGCGATAAAGCGTGCGTTCCGAGTGAAGATGAAGTGCTGGACACTGTCGTTATGGAAACGGAGGGAGATGGAGTAGCAGAAGTTAGCTCGCTCGAAATATCGCCGAACCACCGTCGAGGACCAGTGCTAGTACTGGTATAGATGGTGCTGGTAATCGTAACAGGACCAGTTATGTCATCCCAGCTTGAACCCAGGCCGGACAAATAGCTTTCGAGTGAATGATTGAGTTGCTTCAGGTCGGAGCTGAGACCACGCAAACTAAACAATCCCATGAGGAGTACCACCCATGTCAGAACGAAATATCCTGCGGAAGAAGAAACAAACGATCCAGCCGTCCGTTTCCGCGTGATAGTGAGAACAAGATGAGGGGTAAAATATCCTTCAAGGGAATATCGTAATAATCTTCTGCCGTCACCAACAGCACGTTGGTGCGTGAAATTCGATCGCACAGACGCAAAGTTTAATTCTGAGGGGCAACAAATTCAGCAAACAATTATTACCCAGTCATATTAATAAGTACAGACCTGAGATGGGATCAACGTTCACCTCCAGCCTTCCAATGGATAACGAGAATGTCGGTAAGAATATTTTGAGGAGCGCTTTTGCCTTAGGTTTGTTCTTGCCTTTCCATAGACTAGTTCCAACTGCAGTGCTTTCAACCGTTTCGTCCACGACATAATCAATGACCACGTTTTCTCCTCCCCTTGCTCCGACTTGCACCTTCACCCAGCTGATCCACTCCTTGCCGCTCATATCTTCAAATGGAACCTCATAGTTAGACGCTCCATCAAGACTCTTCTTTGCCACAGCAGTTGCTTCGTACTTTACTGGCACCCCGTCTACACTGGCACTCGCGATGTGCACTTTGGGTTTTCCGGATGAGGTAGAAGTAGACGTTTCCGATCCAGGCAAGGCCAAACCAAATTCAAGCCATTCCGAATCAGAATCTGCTGGGGCATTGAGGCAGACTCGAACAGCGTAAGAGTCGGGCAATATGGCATCATCTTGCGCAAGAGGCGTCACAGTCGCTGTAACAGACGGAATGATACGAGGAACACCTTTTCTAGGTTGGTTAAGATCTGTTCCGGGCCGTGCTAGAGACGGAGATGCGGTAGATAGTCTTCGCGAAGTAGCACCTCCACTTGTGGTTCGAGATCGAGGGGGTCGCTGGTTGTGTCCATTAGGGAGTGCTGGGGCAATAGTCTTCAGGGCAATCCTTCCACCATCCTCACCGCATTTAGTAAATCCACCCTTCTGGAGTACTGTCTTTCTCACTTGGGCATCTCGATAGATGTCGCCACTGGAATTGTAGACTTCTACCGTCGCAGCAAAGCCTTCTACCTCATTGCGCACCACAATAGATGTTGATTCAGAGTCGGCAGCAAGGACTGTGAATCTGGGCAAGACAAAAGCTTCTGGGTCCCCCACTTCACGATCCAAGCCAGACTGAGCAGACGAAGAGCTCGGAGAAGTATGGCCATTCACATGCGCAAGAGAGGTTCTTGGGAAAACCAATATGGTACCGGTGATGGTGAAGTTGAAGGTGTATTTAGCCGGAGGAAGCAGTTCATTCATATTAACATGGAGTGTAATTGGCACTCCAGGAGGACGAATCTGAGATGACTCTACATCGGGCGCCGAAGAGTCGTGAAAAGATGAGATGGAGGATAAAGTTCCAATGGGAGAGGAAGATGATGCTAAAGTTGCAGTTGAGCCTTCAAAAGAGTACTCTGCGACATTTTGCACAGGTAATGGTGCGCGAAGAAGGGAGGACATTGAGGAAGTAGAGTTCGAACGGGATGGCTGCCCGTTAGGACGAGTCATTAAGTTGTCATCACTTGGCGAAACGCGAAGTTGCGGAATATTAGAATCGACCGACGACGTTCTTGAGTTCAGGCCTGGCGCTGAAGTAGGACCGACATTGAAGCCGGTATATCCAACGCCACCATTGACCTCCCATTGTCCTGTTGAGTTGTCCACCCATTTTACCTCAGACCCCTTAGATTCGAGGCCCACATCCATCCCAAGGAGCGTCGCGACGCCAGGGTACCAGACGCCTTTACAAGTCCCCTTGTATTCCACGCTCATTAGAACTCCATCAACGTTGCTCTTGTCAGGATCTTTCATCTTTCCGCGGACCACACAGACCATCTCACCCTTAACTTCCTTGACACCGACCCTGCGCCTTCCGTCTCCCGAGGCACCAGGAACGTCGATGACCTTCATTGGTTTTGCCCATCTCACGCGTATCCGCTCAGCGCTCGGGAATGTGCCTTGGATACCGCACCCATCCGAGAACCCTGCTGTTGACGAATCACTGGATTCATCATCTGCGAAATGTGTATAAGAGTTGGAACGCGATGGGCGACTGGAGGCGCTCCGAGTGACGTGAGGATCGGAAGTAAGGTCCCATGATCCACCGCCGTCCTCATCTAGAGAAGACAGGGAGGCAAGTGAAGAGGATGTGCTTGAGGGTGGAAATATCCGTAGTTTGATGTGGTTGTGCAAGCAGCGAGGAGAAGGTACAGATAACTACAGGCCAAACTCAATTAATGGATTATGTGGAAGGGAGAATAGAAGAAACACAAACCAGATACGGAGACCTTGGAGGTCGCGAGACAAACGGAACCCACATATCTATGGCAGCCATAAATTGTGCAGTGTTCTTTTCGCCTATTGAAGCCCTCCTACTCCGATAGGACGACCGAGAAAAACTCTCTGTATCGTCGGAAGGCGAGCTCGCGCGATTTCGGGCTGGGAAAACCTTTGGCAACACATATGAGATATTGTATCCACTGACAAGTATGTGGCCAGTGTATTGTTCGTCAACGGGAGGGACAGCTTCGGCATTGGAATCCGTTTTAGAAACTCTACTTGACGCGACGGATGAGTTGACATGGGACTGGGTTAAATTGAGTGCTGAATAGAAAGTTTCAGGCAATCTCGGTGGCAATTTCAGAGCTCTGGCTGCGTTGTGAAGTAGTGGAGATACAGTAGAGGAGAAGTTGTATGGAACGGAGTTGTGGTCTATTGGGTGGACTTGTGAGGTAAGGACTTTGACGTTTTCCTCTGTTTTCTTTCAGCACTAGATCAAGCGCAGGGTTAAGATAAACATACCAGGAAACAGTGGAATGGTCGATCCGGGTGTTATGGAATCCAGTGGGAGAGCAATCTATCGAATGACATGAGCTGAGGCACTGAAAGAGACGCAGAACAGGCGTACCTTGAGATACATCCGGATAGAGCCACCATCTTGTCCCTGCTTCGCTTTCCCTTCTATTGCCACACGAGTGACGACATTCAGTCTCGTCTGGTTCCCTGCGGACGTGATAGTCGGGGAGTAGCTGCTGCTCGTCTGGGTGGATGGAGCGCGGATTTGCGTCGGGCGAACGGGGGTGACAAAGGGCGGACTAATCGTGCGACTGTGACGCGATGTCGATGGTACGGGCATGACGGTATCTAAATCTACCAGTCGAAGACGTGATAGTGCGGCAGGCGCGTGTTCGTGACTCTTGGATTGGTGGTTTTTCGTAGAGAGATGGGTGTAGCGGTTGAGGGGCGCGTAGGAGTCGTGTGGGTAATAAGAGGTCGTTGAGCCGACAGGTTGAATAAAGACAAAGATACGGGAAGAATGCGAGCAAAGACAGCCGCCGCTGTCGGCGACGAGGTCGACACAAAAAGTGTTGTCAGGCAGCGCGTTGTTGACGCGTTTGACCCCACAGTGGGAAAACCTGCCACAACCGGTGCCCACAAACACAAAAGCAAACAATTGGCTCTGCCTCCGAGTGATCGAGTCAGCTCAATCGCAGAGCACCAGGCTGCAGTTGTCTAAAACTGACCATGCCGCTGAGCAGGTGCGGCTCGGAGCAATGTAGAGGAATATAATTGACTCAGGTAATGCTCAGAAGCTGTGGATTGATGAGCATCGACTCGAGGGCTGCCAACTTGAATATTGACACAGTATCTACATACTAGCACTTCTGATTCCTCCTATGTGCTCAGACGGAGCGCTGAACAACCACGTTGATTGACTGGGAATGGTGTATATTATCAAAAGCCAGAAATCAATGATAATACCGTACAGACGAAAGCGAGCTAGGATAGGTTGAGGTTAAACATAGATACTTATACAGAGCACATCAAACGGGCAATCATCGCGCCCATGGCGAGTGAAGCAGATCGCGGAGAGCCATCGCTTCTTCCTTGTAATCCAAGGGATAAATACGTGAAATCCCGTATCGGACCCGAGTCAGCTCCTACAACGAAGTTCAGTTCACACAATATTTTTATAGGATGAATTAGAACATACATTGTAGGTATCTTGCTTCGCGCGGCAAGAAAAGTTGTAGGTGTTACAGTTCGCATTGTGTAAAATGCCATTATATTTGGTCTCATCATTTTCCTGAGCACATACGGATCAGTTTCAGCGTAGATGCAGAATGCTATGCTGTTCACCTTGATATCTATTAACTCATTCGCAGTCATACCAAAGATAGCGAGACCAACGTCGTTGAATCCTTGAAGCCAGGCTTGTCCAGAGTAATCGGCTACAGCAAGAGACATGATATAGCTATAGTGAGATGTTAGCTCAAGTCCGTGACAGCTAGAAGCAGACAAACCGGTGCTCAGGTGCTTCGAAGGTCTGATCACACTTTTCACACCTCCACCCTGTGCTGTCCTGAACGACCTTCTTGTTGCAGTTCGTGGTGGGACAAGCAGGGTACGAAATGTTGTCTGATTTGATGTGCATAATGGTTGCCCGAGTCGAGAAGTACTCGGGTTTTTCTGGCGTTCCCAGCTGGGATTGCTTGACATCTTCCAAGCTCCGGATTTCTGCACGGTTGAATCCCATCATTGCACCTCCACCTCCTGCGCTGGAGTGCGCCTGGAATGATTGCTCGGCGCCGGCGGAGTCGTACCAGCCGCGAAGTGCGAAACATTCTTCAATTTCAGGATTAACTTGCATAGAACTGGAGCTGAACATGGAAAGCGAACGGCCTGCGAATAGATTTAGCATAATTGATATTGTGGTAATGGCAACCATACCTCCAAAATCCCCGACTTTCACCCCCTTGAAAGCAATGACTGGAGAGTCTCCGGCATTGTACTGTTCCGCTTGCTTTCCCCACAAGGTAAGGCGAACAGAATAACCGGACTTATCGACAAGAGTAAGTTCACGCTTAGGAATCTAAATATGGGCGCTAGTGTAAGGATGGCGTTGCATTCAATAGTGGGAAGATATTTACCGTTCGATTGGTTTGCTTCGAAGTTATTTCCGATAGCGGAGCTGCTTCCTTCACGACACCGATCACATCTGAAAATTGAGAAATTAAAAGACGGTAAACAAAGGCCATAATCTTGCATGAGGTGCTTACCGCATGTAGAATCCTTCGGCAAGTCTTGCAGATGACCAAGGTCGACAAAGCTGTACTTGATCATTGGGACATCGGTAGTCCCAAGGCACTAGTAGCATCATTTCCATGAGCTCATATTTCGAGGAGCAATGAAACTACCCACCTCTTCGATCTCCGTGTTACGCTCCAGACCAAGCTCGTAGTCATTGGTAAGGTTAGAGAATTTCTTTTTCGCAAGATTCACACGAGCTTTCGAGATGAAGTAGACTTTACCCTCCTCCAACTTGGGGTAAAACTCATCAGCGACAAGATTGAACGCGGTGGCTCTGATTTCTCCAGTTTCGTCCATGAGCGTCACGTTGAAGAGCTTCCCTTCACCGCGTTGATTTGACCAGGTCTTCATCTCGGACTTCTGGATGACGCGAGCTTTGATAGTCCAGTTGTTCTGGTAAGGACTAAGGCCCTCAATAGGATAGATCGAGTTGGCACGTCCAGCCTTCGCAGTAGATTGCTGGCGGGAAACAGGCAAGGTCGGTGGTTGCTGTGGTTGAGCTGTTGCCCCATTCGATGCAGACGCGACTGCGGGTGATGCCGCGTTCGAGGGATGGGAGGGATTGGCTGTTGACTCCGCTACTGCCGCGTTTGCTGACTCTGCCAACTGCATGGGCTCACCAATCTTCCCTTCAGGAATGCCTAATACGCGAAGAGCAAGGATAATAATCAATCTGTCATTGATTGTGAGCACACGCGAAAAGATATGTAGATCAAGTCGCGTCGCGTACCTCTTCTCTTGCACGTAATTGCAGGTCAATTTCTCGATGACCGCGACGGTGTGCTTCCCAATCAGGTTTTCATGGACCATGCTATTGAGCTGTGTCGCCAGCATAGCTTGAATGAAGTGCATCCCGTCTGACATGATAATACGATATCGGTCAACGGAGCCTGGGTTAGTGGTGCTGTTGTTGACTTTCTTGATGGAAAGAAACTGAATGGTATGGGGAGCGCTGAAGATGTCTTCGTCAGTTGGAGATGCATTGTGTAGACGCATGCAGCTTCCTGCAGTCAGCTGAAAGGCCATTGTGATACAAACGAGACGCGTTCAAGCCAAGTTGAAAATTGACGCTGAGTAGCTGATGGTGGTGGAGAGCAAGAAAGACGTGAAGTGTGATTAGCGTGACTTTCGTCACTTTCGTGACGTACGCGTCTCAATCGTGAGAAGCTCGGAGTCAGCCGATCCCGTGTCCCCAACGTCCATTCAACTTGGTTAAGTCGTTCCTGTGGATGAACTTTTTTCTAACTTGGTCATTCTTGTCGTTGTAAAATTTTCCTTCATTAAGCGTATATTTCTCACATCTCCGGCGGCTTTTCTAGGCGGATGTGCCTTTAAACTAGCCAGACCTCGAAGTGCCTCGGACTCAGCAACACACAAACTGTGAGCGCTTGATCAGTGTCTCGACGCTCTCTCTTCCCTGACTGGCATGTCGCCTTTTTAAACCAATTTTAGCCTTCCTTAGTTGCAATATACAAATGGACAATTCCTAATTCAATATCACTTAGGTTGACATAAATATTATTGCTTACTAGGTTTACTACCACGGCTCTATTCCAACCAACCAAGATTAACTAGAAATTGACAAAATATCTAAATAACGAAGAGCAAAGCGTTACAAGTAAGCATCCAAAGCGATATTAAGTATGTACATTATACTGACGTATTAGAGTTAGTGCAAAGGTAACTATGGAATAAAGGTAACTATGGAATAAAGGTAACTATGGAATAAAGGTAAACAGAGAAACTATTGGACGTATTATATTAAGACTTGGCTTGTGTCATTCCTGTATTCCCTCCCCTTGATCGATCGTATTTGGTGTTAAATCTTCAGTTATCCTTCAGCACGGCGCGTCTGGTCGCATCGCGGCCCGCTTTCAGGAGAACCGACAGCTCATTTCCACCTGTACCACGCACAGGCCCCCGCCCTGACATCCTGGTGGCTTCCAAACGGTCTATCATCGCGCTAGCTGGACAGCCAGCTCGCGCATCTGGTGTGGTCCGGGACATCGTTACTATATAGAGGCAAGCAATGCGGATATGGCTATCCCTGAGACGCTTCAATGCTAGCACGGCGACGTCATATGGTTCACGTAGCGTTGGAGTTGACTGTGCCAATTTACGAACGGAACGGGGTGCAGATGCAAGGTATGAGAGGTATTCACGGTGCTTTCCCGGCATGTACCGCCTCATCCTTTCCATGAACCCACGATCCGCACGCTTGTTCTCGGAGGAAGGGGCGGGATACCGTCTATGGCGAAGCTTGTGGTCAATGTCCAGGAAGATATCGAGAGCGTGCATCACGCTGCTTTGGCCGGCTGATGGACCGCTGAGATCGAGTGAATCGGTGTCATCGACTCCTTCGTATATCCAACCAGGTCCGGTTGGCCCCTTCGCGTCGCTGCCTTCGAACCATGGGCGAATGTCCCAGTAAAAGACATGAGGGTCGCAATTCGGACGCACCGACTGTATCACCTCGCTGATGTCTTCGACTATGCACGCAAGGCGTGAAAGGTCTCTTGCAACCTTGGAGATGGAAGGGAAGTCGGTTACGTTGGGAAGATTATGGAAGTCATCAATAATTCGTAACATCTCGACCCCACGCAATTCGGCCATTGCAGAGGCACGGTAAAAGCTTTTTTCATCTTCTGTTCCTGAAAACAAATTGACAAAGCGCATGTTGTCAATAGAGAGGGGTCGGTCAGGGTTAATAGGCTCCCAGTTCCAAAGTACCGTGTCCGCGAAGGTGAGGACCGGAGCAAACCCAAGCCGGCGCGATATTTGCACAAGAGGGACAGCAAGCGATTTAGGTACGCGTTTAGGGGATGTCGATGAGTCACGCGACAATGGAATGGAGTGTACATAGAGGTTCACGAGCCACGCAAGCACATAGTGTGCTCGCTGAGAAAGGCGGAGATCAGCATGTAAAGCTTCTGTGTCAAGGACCGGCCACTACGTGCAAAGGAAGGTTGGTTACCGCGTTTATGAATGCATTTGTACGGAAAACTTACAGAGTCGATATTAAATCTCCAGCGTTCTCCAAAACCACGCCTGCTCAGCGCCTCTTCGGACTCGTCTTCGCCCAAACTGAGACGTCCACTGGCATCCTCCAGAGCTCGTTCCCAGGCATCATAGTCCTGAGGGAGCTTTGGTAGTGAATGCCGGGGAAAGAAACCGGTTTGCGGATCAACGTCGAAAGTGATCGGTGAGCGCTCCGTGGCTTTGACTGCCCGGAGACTTGCATTTATAGTCGAATAGACCAGCGATAGGGAGAGCCGGAAGAAGAGCCGGAAGAACTGAGGCGGGGAAGGCAGAAGATTAATGATGTCCATAATGAGGTAAGTAAGGTGGAGAGGTCGCAGTAGGGGTGCTTGAAGCTACAATGTATTGTAAGTAATGGGGTTCTCTTTCCGTTGCACAACCTGCGCTTTATATGAATTTTTGGAATCGTTAACCCGCGCCACATCAGATCCTGAATGAATGAATGCAAACAGCCCTCCCGTATTATACAGCACGGGTTCGTGTCGAGTTGTTGGTTTGTTCCAGCAATCGTCCCTTGAAGTGCGGCAGCCGCGCTGGGCGCGAGGGTCACATCCGGATAGCTCAGGTTTGCCTAGATTTGCCGAACACTTTCATTGGGCTACCGATCACAATCTACCACCAATCTCGTAGATTCCTATCGTGATTGACCGTGATGCGGTATGCACTGTCCCTCCACATTGCAAACTCACTCACTTCCCCACGGAACTCGATCAGCCGCAATAATTGCAGTGGAGCTAGCAGCCTAGCTGTGTTTTGGTGTCTTGTCCGGAGAACATTAACAAATTGTGCAAGAGGAATCCTTTGAAATATCTTCCAACGAAAAAGCAGGTCGGTTCAGCCTTACAAACACACTACATGCAATATGTCATGGCATACTACTCAGCAACAAAAACCTACCCTCCCTTAGGAGACTGTCATCGGTGCTGCGCAATATCCTCTGGAATGAGGGCCGCGTATGAATTTGTTGTCTAGAATTGGCCCTTCTTGTCAAATTCGCGTGCCGCTCGTCCCGATATGTCTTTCATAACGGCCGTTAGTTTGATGAGTGGATGATCGCATTGCTAGGTACCTATCTATGTTATGCAGCGTGTCGCAAGTGGGAGCCTATGGGAGCAGCGGTATGGCTCGCTCGTTATGGGGTAAAATGGACGTCTTAATTTAACACATTAAACCCCTTTGGAAATCCAAAAAATTTGTAGTATATAGTTGATCACCATCTTTGAATCGTTCAACGGATCATTCATTTCGACACCATGACATTGATGATTGTGTATTGCCTTGTGCTCTCCGGATTTGTTGGTACTACCCCAACAACGTGTACGGACCAGCAGCAACCAGCGAGTGGTCAGCTCGGCCACTCTCGTAGATACTCGTGTCAGTCCAGTGTTGACTAGTGCTGATACTTCTTTTGTGCATCTGCACAAGCGATCATGAGATCACGATGGAACTAAATTGATTTGACTCGGTCAAGAGCGAGTCGAAAACATGGTTCTACATAGCCTGCTAAACAGCATACTATCAACAATCCTTCATGGTCGGACAGGTGCATGTTTCCAGCTCAGCCACACTTTATTGCCGTCCTTGTTGTCCCGGAGGTCACATCTTCTGTGGACAACCTCAAGAACCTTCTCCTTCGCACCATGCTTTCCATCAGAGAATCGTGCAAGCAACTCTTCAAGGCGAAGACTGCCTCCACCTGACTTTCCAAGCACGGTAGCACCGATTTCTTCCTCGGAAGGAAGGCAGAACCTCATTGGGGATGGAATCGATACCTCGGCCAAATGCTCTGGAATTGAGAGCTTCGGCGCAAAAGCCAAATATGGCGACTTGGGCAGGAAAAACCTATTGACAATTTCTTCTGAAACGTCGCTGATAGCAGCAGGGGACCATATCGGTTGCCTTTTAGGTTTTTCAATCAATCGAGCAGTCACACCTTCTTTCAAGTCAGGACTGGCTCCGCTCTGAATCAAATATAACATATATTTTAGTTTTCAAAGACAAAATTTCGCCCAATAAAACTTACACAAAATGCAGTTGCGATTTTGAGTTCCATATCCAGAGCGTCCCGTAGGGTCTTCCCTTTTCCCTTACGAATGGCCTTTAATGCAACCTTGAGGCTGGTTGGGCTCCTCAAATCCAGTAAACCTTGGGTATCTTTGGCCCATTGACTGACTGACAAGTCCTTATGGTCCTTGAGTGCGGTGAGTTCATTGTAAATTTCTTCCACGGTATCGTGTCGGAAAGCATAGTCCAATGCAGTGCGCTTTGCACCGATAAATGGTGCAGGAGGCTCCGTAGGCTCGCGCTCAGAATAAAGCTCCTCAATAAGGCTATTCATCTTGCTTAGCTGAGGTTCTTCCAACGCTGCTAGACGATCAAGCAACATGGGGATTCTGCGTGATGACATAAAGTGGGTTGCAAAACCATGTTCGCTGTACTCGCAGCACGATGAGCAGTCAAAACAGATGCGACGAAAATAAACCACATACAACACGGCTCTCCCCGATAGAGCATCTCCCGTCAGAGCAAGATATGTTCCCAGTTCGCCATCCAGTTTTGACAGAAAATAGCTTGCTCCAACATCTGGGCAGTATCCTATCATAGTTTCAGGCATTGCAAACTTCGTATTTTCAGTGGCAATCCGGAATGGCGCGTTCGCAGCAAGTCCAGCTCCACCGCCAACTGCACGACAGATTAATATGAGCGGTCTGGAAATCGGCGAAACAACGTACAGGTCGTGCCGTCCATGATAACTACGTAAGGTTTGTTAAGTGCGGCCAAAATATAGTCCATCTCAAACCTATAATATTACACGATCAACACGGTATCCTGAAACAGGCCGTTGAGTTACTTACTCTCGCTTAAAATAATCAAACGCGTGCAAAAGAGTAGCAGGATCTGAGGCATACTTTACAACGGCTACCATGTCCGTGTGAATGCGCTGCTCTCTGATAATACTGAAAAACGGTGACTTACCCGCAACATCACCGCCTGCACAGAAAGCTGACCCAGTGCCAGTTGCGACAATAGTACCGCAGAGATCGGAACGACTCCATTCCTGCGACAAAATTAGGTCGGAATGGGCGATACAAAGAAGACGGACCTCGATTTTTGGTCGAAGGAGAGAAAGCATAGGTTCGTCGAGTGCATTGAGTTTTGCCGGGCGGTTGAGAGTGTACTTGCGCATTCTGTTGATGGATTCGAACAACACAGTGGGCTGATGGAAGGACATGGTGTGCAGGAAAGAGCAGAGTCAGGGAGAGCTGGATGTTGAGACGAAAGACGTACCTCGCTCGCCGCGGCGCCAGTGCTGGTGGACATCATGTGCTGACTGATGAGATTTGCCCTATGGGATGCAATGCGTACAGCACTTCGAGGCATGCTCCTGACGAGGTTTGCAGCGAGCATGAATACCACACTACCTCCACAACGAATATAAGGAAACTCGACGATGCCGGAATAATGATGACCGCCTGAAAGATTTGCGAGGTCACGGTGACAGGAATTGGGAAGAGCACCAGCCAGGGTTTATGTGCTGGGGTTAGGGTTACTACTTCGCACTCAACACTGACTGAATCGTTGAATTTGATTCAATATTGAATTCCAATACATGGATAGCATCCATTTACCATCCGTTGGCACGCGTCTGAATCACAATGGATATCTCGCCACCGTGAGATTCGTCGGTCCAGTCCATGGCACTACCGGAGTCTGGCTCGGCGTCGAATGGGACATCCCTGAACGCGGTAAGCACGACGGTGTGAAGGACGGTCACCACTACTTCACTTGTCGGTGAGGTGTGTCCCCATTCCTACTGGATGCCTTCGTTTAGTGTCTCGCTTTTCTGTATTGTAGCATTCCTAATGCAGGCTCCTTCATTCGGCCATTTGCCCACATTTCCTACGGCACGTCCTTTCTGAAGGCCCTTGTCTCCAAATACATTGAGGTCCCCCACGGCTCCGGTACCCAAGAAACGGTCCTGCTAGGGTCTTCCCAGGGAGTCATACAGGTAGAAGCTGTCAACCTTGATAAAATTAGGGCGAAGCTATCAAACCTCGAGCGCTTGCGTGAAGTTAGCCTCGATACCGAGAATGTGGCAGGCAGCGATCCTCCAGGTACCATTCGCAGTACCTGCCCCCGTAAGTGGATTAGCACGCATTTTAACACTCGTTATTCTTAGGACACCCTGTCTTTTAGGCATTGTTGGCCTCGATCTCTCTACTAGCTTGCTTCCCAGCTGGGACGAGGTCGCGCAGATCGCGGTAGAGCTCCCTGTCTTGCAGAGACTGTCTCTGAAGTGATCACATTTCTTGTCCTTCCCTCGTTTCTATTCTCACCTTTGTCACTCTTAGTCGAAACCGATTTCAATTCAAAATCACTAGTGATACCATGAGAACAGCTTTCTTGGGGATAATTGAATTGTATCTCAACGGTACACTCTTGAGCTGGACAGAAATGCAGCAAGTGACTGCCTTCATGCCTAAATTGCGCATAGTAGAAATGGGCTATAACCGGTTGTCGTCTCTAACACCTTCTGCGGAGGCAACCCCTCTCGATTCTGCCATCGAAACGATTAATCTCGATAACAACAAGTGCAACGACTGGACGCGCGCTTGTGAATCATTAAAACGATACCCCTGGTATGCAACGTAGCTTTTCTTTCCTCAGCGCGTAGTTCATGTCCTGTCTGAAAGTTTACAGCATGTCATACTGGCGTCAAATAAAATCAAAAATATTCCTTACCCAGAACGTCCGGACAACCAATTATCCGCGACTAAACATCTGTCTCTGTCGAATAACGACTTAAGCGCGTGGAGCGATGTTGATGCTCTATCGCAATGGTGTCCCACTCTAGAAACCTTGACATTCAATGGAAACCCTTTGGTAGAGGGTAAAGATCCACCCCACCCTCGTTAAAAAAATCCTGTCCCTGAAACTTATTCTATAGATCATCAGCTCCGAAACCATTCCCGGACCCTCGTCATCGCGAGAATTCCATCTTTACTAGTACTCGATGGGGCAGCCGTTGGTATCGCATCGAATTTTTGAGCGCTACAGTTCTGAATATTTTCCACGGCCTAGATTTCCCGGAAAGAACGCAGCGATTGTGAAATATTTTATCTTTCGTACGTCGCAAAAAACGAATCTATGGCGGAAGCCGAGAGGCTACAGAAGCACCCCCGTTGGCAGCAACTGTGTCAAAGTAGGCATTATTTTAGTGGACCCATCTATCTAATCAATGACCCACACACCATCTCTGCCCTTGTTTGTGACAGAATATGGTGTTCCGGATGAAGCCCCGAAAGGAAAATCTATGCAAGATAAACTCAGTAACCATCTCATGGGTGCGTGGGTCCGCCGGCTGCAAATAAGTATTTTTTGACCCTCGTCATGTCTGGCAGAACTAAATATGTACCGTTGCTCAGAACCTCCACACACAGACCAGCCTGAGCTAGCTGCATTCGTGCATGGACTGGAGAAACGGATGCTCCGCGTCCTTCCTAATATGATGTTGCGAGTCCTTCGTATGAAGATTTGCAAGACAGCAAAAGCCAACTACGCGAAGTCCACAGTGCGATGCTGGCTGAAGATGTCGGACAACTCGCTGTTAGAATTAGACACGGACCAGGACTTGCGTGCGCTGGATTGGCTCGGTATAGATAACGAATCACACATTCTGTATCTCATAACAGAGAGATGACATGGTAGAATATACAAAATACGCCCACAACACATGAACAACAGAAAACAAAAAAAAAATCTCCACCCTTTGGCGCACACCATCATATCAGCGGACCATCACAGCGACAAGATTACGCCAACACAGACACGGAATAGACAAATGTTGCTGCAATTTGCTTCAAGCTACCGTATGTCAAGTTGCCAAGTTGGCCCGTTCCTTAACCTAGTGTTACGATTGCGTTCGCCAGACGAAACCGGACCTGCAGGGCGACGATCCTGCCTACATTCCTCAGAGTTCCAAAGCGCCGTCGGAACCAAACATTGACCATCAGAGAGAGAAGTACACCGTCCGCGTAAACGACAACACCATATTCGAGGAAGAGGAGAGAACCAAGACAGAATGGGAATACGCTCGAAGCCGTCCGTTTTCTTTCCCCGCTAGAGCCCGCGTGCCCGAATACCATCGACCTAGATCCACTCAACGTGACCAACCGCCATCACCGTTCCTCGGGGGCCTGTCGTCGAACCGGTCATCCTTCTCGTCGCGCCTCTTGTCATCCCTGCGCCTGTCGGGTTCGTCCCTGCGACGGTCATAATAATAATCAGGGGGTCTGCGGTCATCATAGCCTCCTCGCCGGTAATCATCGTACCCTGCAGGCCTTCTATCATCAACCTCCCTCCTGGGGGGCGGAGACCTGGGTGCTCGACGATCCTCGTAGTCCGAACGGCGAGGAGGCGACCTGGATCGTTCACGGCGGTAGGAGCCTCGGTCGTCCCGATGCCTATCTTCCCGGTAGCGGTCCTCCCGGGGAGGACGGTCATCGCGACGGTCGTCGCGACGATAGTTGTCGGCACCAGCACGCTGAAAACAAGCATCAAATGGCGCAACAGTTGTGAAACAAATGCTAAACTTACAGAATCGTCTAGTGCAACATGAACGGGCCGACCGCGAAGCTCTTTGCCATCAAGGTCTTTGACGGCACGCTCAGCGTCTTCCCGCGAGAGGTATTCCAGAACCCTGAATAGACGCATCAAACAGTCTGGAAATGAGTATATGAGTATGAAAATACTACTGACCCTTGGCCTGGGAAGTCACGATCAATGTCGGCGAAGGAAACACTTCCGGCGTCACGACCAAAGTCCTTCAAATCCTATGGGCAGAAGTTAGAGCACATCCGTTGTGTCGATTCAGGGCATATTGGGAAGCTGTATCCACTCGAAGGGAGGTCCGAAGATTACGAAGGGCCATGTCCGTTAAAAGCCACGCCGAGGCCAAAGTGATACACGGGTAAAGACAGAAAAGGACAAGATGAAGCCAGGAAAGACGGGAGATAGTCGTACCTGCCAACTCGTATCACGAGAAACGCCGGAAACGATTAGACGGATGCCAGGAGGCCGGCGAGAGCGAGGGGCGCTGTGTGAAAAAGTGAGTATATGGCCAGTGATTATTCAGCAGTCATCATCCATCATACCCATAACTGGCGCCACCACGGGAGCTTTCGTAGACTTCGCGGCGAGGCCTGCTCTCCTTCGCAAATTCTACGACGATACTGCTGCAGCGGGAATGAGCTGGATGTTAAGACCTAAAGCGAGGTTCCACTCACTTGACGCCCATGAAGGGCTTTCCGTTGAAGTTCTGCACAGCATCTTCGGCATCCTTTAAAAAAGTCAGAAGAGGCGAAAATGAAGGGTAGGGGGATGAATGCACCTTTGAGTTCTCGAATTCGACGAAGCCAAATCCTGCAAGCGGGTGAATAAGCGGTAAGGAAGGAACAGGGTACAGACGAACCAGTCATAACACGGCAGTCGGTTATGCGGCCATAGCCATCGAAGAACTTGGAGACATCCTCTGAACGCGCATCCGGGGGTAATCCTAGGGAAAGAGAGATGAGATGGGACGGAGTGCAGGAAGAGGGAGAAGGAAAACTCACTGCCAAGGTAAAGTCGTCTGGACATCGTGGTAGGGAAACAAGGTGTGAGCGCTGGAGTAGGCTGAGTTCGAATTGATAACAACAACCATCATGCTTCTTTTTAGGGCACGGACCACATTCTCCCACGCTTCTGCTTGTCTCTGCTTGTCAATGCCTTCAACCGCTTCCACGCAAGCGAAGTCGAGCCTAAGTTCACTTCGACCCTCCTTTCCAGAGGTTTGTTCAGATATTAGGCCGCAGGAAAAACCACTTCAGAATACGTACTATGTACTAAATATTTATTTTGGCATAGATCCCGCAGTGTAATACAGTATCCGAGCCCTAATATCAAGCTAATATACGTCGAGTGACGGAGTATATACATGTAGAGACGAGAAAACAATCGCCAGTCACCCTAATGCTGTGACCAGTCAATAGAATTGATATCTATTCCTTCCTGAACCATCTCCCATAGGGGACTAAGACACAGTCAGTCAGCCGCTGTCAGAACGAGAATCTAAGCGCTCACCTCATCTCGCGCAGCCGGTGAACCGTTCCGATAATGTGCTTAACAACAAAGTCCACCTCCGCTTCCGTCGTGAAACGTCCGATTCCGAATCGCAACGAAGAGTGCGCCATGTCCTCGGCGGCGCCTAGAAAGTGATGTCAAGGACTGTTCCGGATTTCTATTCCGGATTTCTATTCCGTAAATCACTACGCACCGAGAGCACGCAACACATATGATGGCTCGAGAGACGCTGATGTGCAAGCACTTCCCGAAGACAAGGCGATGTCCTGCAGAACAAGAAGAAAAATTCAGATCAATATGCGAAACATTCTCAGGAGTACATAGATCCAGGTACCTTGAGAGCCATCAACAGACTTTCTCCCTCCACATAGGAAAAGCTCAAGTTGACGCAACCGGGGTAACCGTTGGCATCACCGTTCCGCACAACGAACTCAACCTCAGAGTTGATCGCGTCGATGAGACGCTCAGAGAGAGCCTTGATACGAACATGATCTCTCTAAAAAAATAATCAGCGCACGATTCTCAAAACATATGATGGACACCAGGATAAAACACCAGGATAAAACACCAGGATAAAAATCAGTACCCCTGCACTGAAATCATGGACGAGCTGGTCTACAAGTGTAAGATACTACCTGCCGATACCACTCGACTCAAGGTTGCTTTGCGCGTGCAACTATCATCACAACAGGGAAAAAGAATCAAAAACTCACCGCCATCTCCTTCTGAGCAATGCGTGCAGCTTCGCCTAAACCCACGACCAGCGCTGTCGGTAGTGTGCCGCTTCTCAGCCCACGCTCCTGTCCTCCTCCGCTAAAGATTGGCTCCAATCTCACCCTAGGTCTCCGGCGGACATATGCTGCACCCACACCTTTCGGTCCATACAGCTTGTGTCCTGATATGCTCATCAGATCGATGTTCATCTCGTTCACGTCAATAGGTATTTTTCCAACCGCTTGAGCTGCATCGGTGTGGAAGTACACGCCGCGGTGCTTCCGGATGATGGCACCGATCTCTTTTAGGGGCTGGATGACGCCAGTCTCGTTGTTAACGGCCATTATCGACACGAGGGACGTATCAGGACGAATAGCGGCCTCCAGTTCCTTCAAATCAATGACCCCATTCTGCTGGACAGGCAAATAGGTAATGTCGAATCCTTCCTCCCCGAGCTTCCGGCATGAGTCCAATACGCATTTGTGCTCCTGCAAGGAACGTTAGTACATTCAGAATCGAATTTCAAGTCGTCGTATTAAAACTAACGGTTTGAGTTGTGATGATATGCTTCTTCTTCTCTTTGTGGAAACGAGCTACGCCCTTGATCGACATATTGTTCGATTCTGTGGCTCCAGAAGTGAAAACCATATCTTTTGCGTCGGCACCAATGAGGCCGGCTAAGTGCTGGGATACGGTTCGTCAAGTAGAAACAACACTGGGATGCACAAAACACACTTTCCGGGCATCTTCAACGCCTTGTTCGGCCTCCCACCCATACGCATGGGTTCGACTATGAGGGTTCCCGTACTGGTCGGTAAGATAGGGAAGCATGGCATCGAGAACACGAGGATCTACAGGTGTAGTGGCCTAGACGGTACTGAATTAACATAGAATAGAGTGTGGGAACAGAGAGATCACCGTACCTGCATGTCCAAGTAAATTGGACGAGTTTTCTCTTTCATGGACCCTTCGCGACGGGGCATCTCGAGCTTGAAACCCAGCATGTCTGAGCGCGGTGCATAATGAGAAAGTGAACACAACACTTTCAGACAGAACGTACCCGCTCTTGGTGTGAAATGGCTCTCGTCCTGGTATGTTGAGGGTACATCGACGACACTAGCTCTGTCAGCACCCGAGGGCTGCACGAAGCCACGACGGGCTTGGGTAGCGGCAACAGAGGAGCGTGCTGCTGTCCTCCGAGCAGCGTTGCGGGAAAGCGTCGACAACATGGTGGTTACGGAAGAGAGTTATCAGATAATTGGCTGCGAGAAAAGCAGCCACGGCAGGATGACGCCCTACGCCGGTCTCGGAGTGTGAAACATACGGTCACGGGACCTGCCATCATCACTCAACTTGTTCTCAGTCAGCGGATCCCCGGGGTTCTCCCATTCGAAAACCCAGAGACTAGCGAAAGTCTATCGCATTTTGCGACATCTAAATAATGTGCTTTGAAGTCTTTGCAGACTGGCTCAGTATAATATTTAGTTGACTTATTTGCTCCGTTCTCGTCCATCCGCAGGCCGGTATAGCTATATTTAGCAACAACTTGTTCCCACTGTTTGCGGCGATTTGCGGAGCTATCCTGTGAAATGAACTAACGGCCGTACCAATCTACTAGTACTTACTCATGTAGCCTTGTGCTTGAATCTAGGAGGTCTCTTTCAACGCAATGTTACCAGAAACACGTAAATTCACCAAACATTAGCGAACTTCAAAGATTATTTAAATAAAGCCTAAGGCTTTAGGCAAATATGCTCAAACACTAGGTGAGCCAATCATATACACCGCACTCTCTAAGACGCCGCTTCGACGTTGCTTCCCGACAGATCATTGAAGAAATAGCGCTACTATTGATGTTTACCACAAAACTAGCACACACTGGACAGATATTATATTATAGATGTAAAACCTCTTGCTAAACTTCCTCACTGTTCAACATTTTTAAAGAGATGGGCTGGCATTCTTGACAAGCGTCTCGAAGTATGCCTGAAGCCGACATTAGCATTGATTCAGCGAAATTCACCCCATCAATTGACATACCTGGAACCAGGAGCCAGCTTCGGGTGCAGGTTGTGCAGCATCGCTATTGTGTTTGGGTCAGCAAAAGCAGCAGAATAGCAAATATAACACTCACGAAAGACCGCAGTGAGAGTCGTAGCGAGCAGCCGAGGTGTTGGAGGTACCGTCACATTCTCCTCCAGGCTTAACCCATACAATGGCATCAATGAGGGAAGAGCCGGTATTCAAGGTGGGACGAGTTCCGAAGCCTGCTCCCTTGACGTTGCACCAGTCACCCCACTGCTGACGGATATTCTGGACACCAGATCGGCCTTGGTCGACAATGAAGTGAGCAGGGAATCCTTGCGAAGTCAATGCAGGGCCAAGTGCCTGTATTCTTGTGATTAGGTACCAGATACGTAGGCATGATTGGCAATCTTACGTTAATGTAGTGGATTTCATCGTAGTTTGAGTTTCCTTGGGTAATTGGGTCCGGGCTGCTTGCACCTAGGGATGAGTTAGAGGAGGCGAGTGGATAGATAAGAGCTGAAACACACTGAGGGCGTTGTAGTTCGCGACGTTAGTTGCCAATCCACGGACGAACTTGGGGGATCCGGCTCCCTTGTAGAGTGAAGCAAATAGCTGGGCAGCGGGGCTCAGATTAGCGGACCATCCAAGCCAGCCTGCGTGTCCGGCATCTAAATACATGTATACGCCAATGGCGTTGAGCTGCTGCATGGCATAGGTGACACCGGACTTGAAAAAACTAATAAGTCACTGCAAGATTTTATCAGGAAGAAGTTAATACCTTGTAAGCATCCTGAGCGCCAGAGCATTTGGCGACATTCAAGTTCGTAACCAGGTTGGCGAGAGAATCGGGCTCAATGACTGCAACAACGCGGACATCGGGGTATTCTGAAAGGCACAAATATGGGTTAAAATTTGACATAAAACTGGTAGGGAAGAATGGGTCTTACGCTTGATTTGCGCAACAAGCTGATCAATGTAAGTCTTGTAATTAGCAAGACCATTGTTAGCAATGCTGAACTCTCCATTGGAGGCAAGAGCTGCGCAATCACGATCTGGCAAGTCGTACACGACGATCTGAACAAGGTATTTCTGCCCTGAAGCCTTTCCCTTTGCACTGGCGTCTGCAAGGTATGTTCCGAGTGTCGGGACTTTGGCAATGACATCGAACCATGTGAATGTCGGGATGTTTGCAACTGATAATGCTTTAGATTTCTGGGTTGCATCCGTAATAGCAGCGGCCGCAGAAGCAACCTCGCTTGCGTAGAATGGCGTCAGATAAATCTATGACTCATCAGTCCAGTGAACACAAAATGCTGTGGCAATGGGGCGTACTGTGTATCCAGTGAATGGATTCCCGGCATCAGGAGTAGCGGTCGAGGAAGGTGCACTGCTAGTGCTACTGCCGACCGTACTGCTACCACCGGCTGTGCTTGTGCTCGTAGTTGTCGGGTGGGTAGCCGTGCTAGAGGCAGTCGAGGACGTAGCCGCTCCGGGCCTATAACCATCATTAACAAAAGTTCATCGAAGTAATCATGGATCGTAACTTACAGACACTGTGAGTAGTAATCGCTCTGCTTCGTGCAGGTAGCACCAGATACACAAGTTTTATCACCAGCTGAAGGAAAGTGTTCCTTTACATTGGTCCCGGCTTCAAAAAGTAAATGGTTACGCACTCCAGTTAATGCCTCCACATTGTCCATAGAGAGGGGCGGCCGCTTCAACAAAGGCCGGGATAACAGAGGCGAGTGCTAGAAGAGCAGTAAACTTGAACATTTTGGGTGCCCAACAGGAAGGGACGTGAGATCCTGAAGATTCTCTTGGGCGAGCAGTATCCTTTATACGTTTTGCGGACCATTGGTTGACGACAGCATAATAAAATCCGGTGTTGAACCGACAGTAAAAGAGCCCAGACGGAAACACGTCGGTGAAGAAGCAAACGCGACACCATGAGCGAAAGGCTGATCAGAGGGTAACCTGCTCATGGCAGGAGTAAAAGAACCATGAAGCTACGACGCCCTCTCCCTGTCACCCGGTTCAACGTCGGACAGCTGGCTAATGTGCAGAAAAACTTCCGGTGTACATGTGCCTCTAGAAATTCAATCAGGAGGTCGCTCTACAGGTGTGTCGGGAAAATCTCCTTTGAATTTATTTTTAGAGTGGTGATAGGTTCCCTCGAGACAGGAACAAGAGTGAAGAACGTGATTCATTATCTTCCATTATGCTTGGGATTAAGCTTGGCGCCAAGTCTTCTGATTGATGTGCTCTGTTCCCGAGGATGCCCTTCGAAATCGGTGACTTCGGTGACTATTCCAGCTGCCAGAGACCACAGCAGACCAGAGCATGTACACGCACTGTAAGAACACATTTCCATCTGACTCGTTATTGAACGAAAGCTCTTAAGCATGCGAGGTAAGCTGGAAGGAACTGCAGTTGCTAAACCGGCACTAGTAGAGTGCGAACTTCCAGGTAGAAGTAGTCGATAATCTGCATTGCACGGCATTGAGCAAGGTAATAGTAGAGAATGCACCGATATATTATAGCTCACATTCAGCCGCATTCGACGTGAGCAAACTGAGCTCGGCCACAAGAATTAGCGTCGATACTCGCACTTCGCTTTATCCTCACCTTCCGAGGAACTCCATTTCGCTAAAATCAAAACTGGATCAGCCTAGCATCCTAGACTTGGCACATCATACTCTTCAGCACTTTTCTGCAGCAGATAAGATAGCCGAAGAGAGACGAGGAAATTCCGCAAACTTTTGAAATCTCGGAGTTGCGACAACAAGCCGAACGGGTGCAACTGATTTTTGTAGTGTGCTCGCTTCTTCATTCGGATCAACTCTGCGAGTGAATAATCTGAGTTCTAACGCTTTCAAATCGAAACAATATGCGGTCATTCCATTATTCCGTGAGTAACCTCTTAGATCCTGGTAGGAATCAGGTCATGCATCCCAAGAACCAATGTTAACTTAGTAAGAACAAGTGCATCAAAATAACTGCAATGGGCGCACTGAAGATGAGATATCCACGTATAGGTTATACAGGTGACAATCGAGTTGACGGTGAGATGGCGAAGGGATGTATGATAGAACCAACAATAAGGGGAGCAGTGGAAACACGTCATACTCGCCTCTTCGATGCGCTTGGTGGCGGTGGAAGAAGCGGAAAACCTCCACTATTCGAGTTATTTCCTAACGTATCACTCCCAGATCCAAGCAAACTGGTAGCTGTGCTCGCTTTGCTTCGTCCTGGGATGGAAATGGAGAAAGTCTGTCCTTCCTTAAGACTGTAATCCTTCTTTGGTCCAGACGGAACAGTGGACGAGGTTTCAGAGACCTCTGGGGGATTAAGACGTGCTTTCTGACGTCTACAGCTAATCAGCACATGAACAAGAAGCCAGGGAACAGAAGAATACTTGGTGTAATCTTGCAGAGAAACATCTGGCGGACATTTCAATATCAATTACATACTTCTATGCTAAAATCACTCACTGAAGTCGAAACTATCTGTCCGTTCGGCGAATCCCATCCCTATGTAAGCTTTCTTCCCAGCGTCTTCCACCCGCACAACGAAATAGCGCGAGGAGTCTAGGACTGCTTCGACAGATGGTCGAGATATGTCATATTCCGCTCTGGCAAATACTGCTAGGTGTCAATGAACGGCAGCAAGAACACGGATAATCCTACATTCTCCTAAGAGAGCGTTGGTGTGTCAGAATCCCTGTATCACAGATCCATGAGATGTCAACATACCAGTCTGAGAATCCTCAAATTGCAAGGCAGCACCCTTCGAGTTTTCGAGAATCCTCAGGCGACCTTTCCAGAGGGGTTGCGCTAGGTCTCCCCATTCATTCGCACGATGCCCCTCATTCGCCTTTAGAGGTGGGATCTTGTAGACTGTTATCGCACTTGTTAGAGGATGTCTGAACTAGATATACGCTGAGATCCACCAGATACTTCTCGGCCGATATAAAGAATGGATTCAATATCTTCTTCGAAATCCATAGTGATGAGGCAGACAAGGACTTCTGAAGAGGTTAAGTTGCAGACGTTGCTGAGCTCTCCGCGCTGATCAAAGTGCTGTAACTTGTGTGAGTGTGGGGTTGTGTTGTGGCGCCTGGACGATAGCTTTGATATTTAACAAGAGTAAATCTTGAAGAGTGCTGCCCCGGTGCGCGGCTTCTGCTGCACCACTATCGCGCGCGTTTCAACGTCCTTCAACTAATCACCAATATAATCGAGTTACGATATGGTGCATGCACCTCCTACCCCACCTCCAACTACCGCAGGGGAATTACAGGATGAAGCCCGAGCCACTTCTTCCGCCGACCCCTCGACATCTGCAGTGCCGCCGCAGACTGAGCTAAGACCAGACCTATTTCAGCTCAGATTCCCTATGATCGCTGATTTCGCCGTGAAGAACAATTATAAAGGACTAATCCAAGCAGCTGAGGAGTTAGACTTAAACGTATGAATGCCTTTTGCCCTTTCACCCTTGCATGTTCGACTTAAACATGCATCTTAGGCCATCGGGGACCGTCAACCAACGCGACTGTTGATCGTAGCTCCTTTGGTTCTTGCATACCTTATTGTAGACGATGTGTAAGACATATACTTTCATTTTACCCATCTGTTTTAACAGCTATTCAACAGTGCTCCTGCCCAGTTCGCTTTAACACGGATGGTAGACTCCCTCGCGTCCCTCCCGTTATCCAAAGTCTTGATGGACGTTGTGACGTCAACCATGGATCGACAACATGCCAAAGTGTATTTCCAGGCAGAGGAGGTGTTCAATCTAGTCTCCGAGCCAGCATTCTTTAGCAAAGAATTGGGCACAGTGATTGCAAGTATGGTGAATGCATTCATAGGTGAGTTTATCTACTTTCAACGAGTTTGGGTCAGAATAACATCCCAATACAGAGTCTTTCCGCCACAGAACGTTCACATTGTTAGCAAAAGCATATGATTCCCTTCCCATCTCTCTTGCTCAGGTCTACTTGGGACTTCCTGCTGACCAGATCATTGCGGGTATGTATCGATCATGACCGCGAAATTAGGAATTGTTATTTCTGACATCATTTCTAGTTGCGGAGAGAGATTCGTGGTCATATAATCCTTCCACCAAAATCCTAAATACGACAACTACCATGACATTAGCTGCGGCTGAAAGCTTCCCATCATCAGGCATGTCGCACTGCCATATTTACTGAAAACACTTCTAACATCTGTGTTATCTTATAGCCGCCTTTTCTTCCCTGTCTACCTTCCACTTCATTGCAGATAGCGCAGCCAAACTAGAGCTGTGAAGTCAGTAGCAGGTACATGCGTGTGGTGTATTTTGCTGCGTCGCAATCACATCAACTCTTCGCGGCGACTGTCGCAACCACTCCTTTGTAATAATATTGCGTTGTCAACTCCGTGGTTCCATTGTTGCATCAGTGAATCAAGCGCTGGACTTTCGCAACAGCCATGCGCAACGAAGGTGCATAGAAAGGTTTGGGTAACTTCATGAATCGAGGCCGGACCAGCGCATGATTAAGGTATGCTGAATGGCCCATAATATCCTTGTCCAGATATCGCATAAGCCAGGTGACATCATTTCGGATATAGGGTATAGCGACAGGCGTTGGAAATGCGTCGCTTTTATAACTGTATCCACTCTGTATTGCACGGGCTCGAGTCTCCGAGGAAACTGGTTCACTGATTTTGGGGCTATTTTCAACGCCGCCATGACGGAGCCACCTCTGCAGACCCCTGCGAAGTACGAGCAGTACAGTCTTATCAGTAAGACAGTCCTTTAAACATATTATTAGGAACGTATTTCTCGCACTGAATAAATACAGTCCTTTACCTCTATCTTGCGTTCACTCAGACGCCTAAGTCGATTTAGCTCTCCGGGTAAGAGGCGATACTGAAGGCCAAGGTTTGATTTGGAAACTTTATTAGTGATGGCTGGAATTGCCATGACGAATGCAGAGCTATGGTTCCAGGTGGGGGTGGTCCTAATAGCAGGATCGCTGCCCCATTTCGTCTTTTGCCCGAAAGAAAGTCCAAAATAGTCGGGAAGTGGGCTGGAAGAAGTCGCAACACGACCACTGCCATCGGATCCAAATGTTGTTAAATAGCAGACCATATACTTCTGAGTCCCTAGTTGCCACAGTATGACACAGTATCGACCAGATGACCCGGATGCACGGAGTCTAGCAAGGAATTCCGACTCCACCTCCCAAAGCGAATGTCCTCGCGCGTACAAGGCTGAATAAAAGGAGCCGATGACGCTTCCATGGGCGTAAGCAATGTCCCCGGGTTGGAATTCATTTCGACTTTCACTAGAGATCTTTTTGAGAAGGACGTCATTTGCAAGAGAGATGTGGTCCCAATATGAATCAAGGGACATCGATCTTTAACGCATATTATTTGCGTCCAATAACTCAGCACCTGCTGTGTATGTGGCTTCGACACGTATGAGTACGTTCAACGCTTTAGTGCGACAAATACTGGAAGAGCCCGGAAGAGAATGCGCCGAGAGCAGAAAAATAAGCCAACAAAGAGCATCATGCAATCGCTGAACTTGCCTGAAATCGAAATCTATGTGCTGGTACCCGTGCTATAATTCGGTGGAAAGTGCAAAGGGTGAAATAAGCTCGGGCCAAGCTAGGCCTGCGAGATTGTTGGGCAAGAAACTTAAGGCCAATCACGTTATTGTCTTACGTAAACCGCATTCTTCTCCAGACGTTTCTCTTCGGGCTCATCTCGCCAGAGTCTGACAAGCGCTGAGCGTTGAGCTGTAGAACAGAGTCCCATACCTTCAAAGTTCTTCTCCAACGGCGACCATCTCACTGCAGAAATGAATAAGCAAGCTTCAGAAATAAGCGTAACAGACGTCCAACTGGCAGTCTCTACCGCTCAAGTGGGTACAATCACTACTGGTCATCCTGGGCTTCCTCCCATCCAGAAATCCGCTCCCATCTCCGGCTCTCGAACTCATCTAGATGATTCTTCTGAACACTGGACAGAACTTCTACTCGTATGGGCAGGAAAATCTTTTCGACTAGACATTGCAGATTCAGACAGGTCCGCAGAGCCTTCTCAACCTGGACGAAACTTCCATGCTAATTTCTTCGTTGAAGGGTCTTCGATCTCAAGGCTACACTACGAGATCTAACCAAGGTCCCGCCTGAACGTCAGAAAATTTTAGGGTTAGTAAAAGGGAAACTGCCTCCTGATGAGAGTAGGATGTACGTAGTACACTTTGTCTCGGTGCATCAACAGGACAGACCGTATTATTTACAATCATATCCAGCTCAGACCTGCGCCTAATACCTGGAAAGAAATTCACACTCATCGGTACACCAGAAGGAGAAGAGATTAAAGATCCCTCGCGTACGTGACTTTCTATTGGTCATATATTGCCGGGGAAAAGGTCTCAAATGCACGGATTTTAGAACTTGAATTCCTCCCTGATGTAGTCAATGACCTCGATGCCGACTTTACGGATAACCTTGCGGCTAGCGATGCGTATAAAAATGATCAGCGGAACATTCGAAAGATCAAAGAGGCTACTGAGAAACTGAAAATCAATGTTATCCATCCTCTTCGACAGGGAAAGAAATTACTCGTACTCGACATTGACTACAGTATGGTCCTTTAATTTACCCTCGTGACGTTGTTTCTTACGTCCAAAAGCAATTCTGGATACAAAGCCTTTAACATCTGGGAGCCTTCCTCCTGCCGAGTGTGCAAGACCGCGGCTCCACGAGTTCCTCGAAGCCGTCTACACTCATTATGATAGTAAGTTCGTTAATTCACATATACGTATCTTTAGTCTAATGTTCAATGAACAGTTTGTATATGGTGAATTCGCTTATCGTTGTTGCAAGAATATAAGGTTCAATGGTTAGTCTTTAGGTCACAAACCAGTTGGATATGGCTTGAAACGAAGCTAGTAGAGTTGGGGATGATTGGGTCAACGCGTAATTATCAGGTTCGTTCTTGGTCCAGCCCATCATATTCTAGCTATTCCTGACTTGTGATAGATATCCTTCGGTAATGTGCCTACATCTTGGCAGTATTCATTCTGCTCATCAAAATGCAGTACTCGACAAGACTTGCATGTTTACTGTATTCACAGAACGTGATGGAAAGCCATGGACACACTCCGTGAAGGCGTTACAGATTATTTGGAATCACTTCCCGCAATTGTACGTACATCTTTTTCTGGTATACTTAAACTTACATCGGTTCAGCAACGCCGCCAACACCATCCACGTTGACGACCTCGTAAGTTCATTTTTGACCCTTTTTCTTACCATTAGCCACCATAATTTAATCATCCTGTTTTTAAGAGTCGCAATTTTGCTCTGAACCCGAAGGAAGGTTTAAAGATTGCGGCCTTCAAGAATGCCCATACCCAAGAAGCCCTCGCGGATAGAGAGCTGGACAAGGTAGCTCGCTATATGCTACATATCGCAGATGTCGATGATTTCAGAACTCTGACACATAAGGTTTGCCTTCCATCCATATTTTCGTGAAAGGGTCCATTCTCACATGCTCGCTGCAGCACTGGAAGCAGGTGATAAGGGCCCTGCCGCGTTCGTAGGATGCCATACGCCTGTCCAATTTTTTGGATTTTTTTGGATGGTTTCATAAAGGGCTACATAACCTGCAACCTCCTGCAATTCGATAATGTGCCTTTAAATAAAGACCACTCAGGACATACTACTCAGGAAGACACATATGTGTATTTATATTACCCAGTGGAATAGGCTATACACTTACACATAGGACTGTTTTGTATATCTTGTAAATATTGGTTTCAACCCATCCTCTCCTTGAAGATCGACGACCTCAGTTGCAAATCTTGCGATCACCGCTCATGATGATTACTTACCGACCATCTCCGTCCACCTGTGCGCTTGATTCCAGTATGAAACTCTCCAGCTACTATGATTCCTGCCCACATAAATATTTACCAAAGGCATCATGAAGCGAAAAGACATTCGCGTTAAAAGCACAGATGAGCATCTTATTACGAACGCAGCGATGGCGCTCACCAGCATGTTCCTAGCTGACACTAGAAAGGATTTTAGAAGAGCAAAAGCACATCGATCCATATATTTAGGTACTTGCTGCCTCACCTCCCTCGTGGTAGGTGGGCTTGCAGCTTATAGTCAAGAGATTGGACAAAGGCTAGGTTTCTTCAATTGAAATAATGAGACTGGCGGATAGAAACCCGGGTGCGAAGTAAATCATCTTGTTCCTTATAGCTGTTGGGACTGCAAAGAAGTACTGCGAGCGCCGTACATATATGTACTCAAGTTGGAATGACTGTGGGGGTCTAATTGTCAACAAATTTGACAGTGAAAGCCTCGCATTAAGGTACAATAAGAAGTTCATATGACTACATACAGTTCAAAGGACAAAAAACGTCTTCACTCTGGAGCGCCAAAGTAAGTCTTGGGCTCATCGTACTCGATGAAGCTGGTGAGTCCACTGTAATCAGGAAGATCAGCATTAAATCGCCATTGAGGAAAGGGTCCTGCTCGTCTTCAACGACAGAGATGTTGTATGGGTGGAGATCGTCGCTAGTCCACTGTTGTGGACGTTCGAATGTTCTGATAATCATAGACATGACTGTGCCTGAGGGCGCCGTAGAGACGGGAGGGAGCAGTTAGAAGGAGGACCTCGGCTGATAAGAGTGGCGGAGAGTAATGAGGGAAGCGATGCAAAGAGGGCGGTAGGAGACAGGGACGAGAAGAGACCTGTGAGGCAGGGACGAAAGATGCATCGATGAACCAAGGCTGGGACTAACCGCTAATTCGAATAAATATTCAAGTTCAAGCTTAAAGTCACGACTTCGTCACGGCCGCCCTCGGACGTCCACCAGCGTCTACCCACAATACTTTTACCAAATCTTCCGCCTCATCCGCTTGAATCTTGGACGGGCCGCTTGCGATAATTACTCCATTCTTCAATCGCCAACACATAGGCTCAACCTGGCTCAACTCCGACGCCTCCGACGCCTTGTCAGCAAACCCCGGATAGGATGAAACCAGCGCCGATGTGAAATGCTCTACTCCGATATCACGCTCATTCTATAAAGTACTGGCACTTGGTTTATACATGCATCTTACCCGTTGGCAAGTCCTCCATACCCCTGCTAGTTACAGGCTTTCTCGTGCTACACCACTTCGCAAAGTACTGCTGTCCATGTCTGCGTCATCTACGCAGGTGCCGCGGCCCGTGCCTGTCCCTCGTCCCTCCGCCAGTGTCGTCGTGGTGAATGGACGAAACGAAATACTCTTGGTGCATAGGAATCCCAAGGCACGCTCGTTTGCAGGGGTGCATGTAAATCTTCTCCCATCAACAGCTTTTGAACCATGTTTCTCACTCGATCAAACGCAGGTCTTCCCTGGAGGAAATTTTGACAAGAAACAGGACCAGTCACTGGCGATGACTGCGATCCGTGAAACCTTTGAGGAATCTGGGTTATTACTGGCATCTTCTGCTACCACCACTGAGGCGCCCTTGTCCGTATTATCTGACACTAAGTTAGAGGAGGCTCGCCATTCGATCCATCAACAGAAGACCCGTTTCCAACGCTTTCTCACATCGAATAATCTGGCAGCCGATGTGGATTCCTTGCTTCCATTCACTGAATGGATTACACCAACAAATGCACCAAGGTCAGCGTGCAACCGAGTCCAAATTTCGACTACCTTCTCATCTATGCACAGACGATTCCACACTCAATTCTATGTGGCATTTCTTCCATCCGCACTTTCCTCGGGGTTCTCCTCTGGAGCTAAACAAGAGCAAATCCCAAAGCCTGGTATAATACGTCCACTTCATATTTTGTGCGATGGTTAAATTATCCTTCTGAATAGACGGAGGTCAGGAAGTTATTGAAGCCCGTTTTGTTCATCCGAGGCAAGCATTGGCAGAATTTCGAGAAGGGCGGATCACATTTATGCCTCCCCAATTTTATATCCTATCGACACTCGCAGATATATTGGAAGGTAGCATTAGTACCAGTGCTCAAAGAGCACGTGTGGAGAGGTTATCTCGTGGATTGTTTGGCCGTATGGTAATTAATCCCAGGCGGCTTCATGCAGAAGACGCAGAAGGTCGTACTGTTTTAACATATGAAGGTGATGAAACTCGGGGGGGATCTGAGGGACGACTTCATCGGGCGCTAGTGAAAGTAGGAAAAGCAGGGGTAAGTCGTGATATTCTTGCCAATTTGAGTATATCTATTGATACTGTCTATATAGATCACCAGCGAGATTGTCTTGCAGCGCAACTTCGATATTTTTTCGGACATCGAGCCTATGGCGTTTGCTCTGCATTCGAAACTTTAAATGACACGACAGTGTCTTATAGGTCTGCATCTAATTTGTATACAGTATCAATTACTAGTAGTTAAATAATACATCGGTTTGTTCATAACGCTTCCTGTCATGTATTCTCAGAGATTCATCCTTGCTTTTCCTTAAAAATGTAAATTATCTGTAAATGCTATACTACAAATCGCAACGTAGAGGCTACAGTAGAACGGTACGAAGTACTGAGAAAGAAGAATGACACAGGTAAAACAGACTATAAGGCTACAGTGGGGTCGTACGACCAGAGTATTAAATTTAAGGGAATAAAAAATAAAGGACCTCTATTCTTTAAAATCGAGGTGTGTCCCAATTATTGAAGTCTAAGAGCTTATTCTAGATGTTGTAAAATTGATAATCGTATTGGGCAGTTGCACCCCAGAAAGTGGAGACACATGCACCAACTGTCGGTACGCCTGACCCTCCAAGTTGGAGGGCATGTGCATCAGAGCTAGTAGCTGCAGTCCAAGTAGGGACACCGGACGTATTAGGGTTGCCAGATGCGAGGAAAGCCTTGTAACGTTTCTGCATTTGAGTAATAAGGGTTGCCTGAGCGGAGGTAGGGTTGGCAACCGTGCCGAACTATTGAAAACAAAATGTCAGCGAGAGATGAGCGAAGAACAATGCAAGTTACCCGCCACTATCTGGATATCATCCTGATGGCAGACAACACCGCTCTCAGTACAATAAGGAACGGCCTCGTTCCCAGGATAAGTGGCACCAACGACATATTCCCCCACGAAAGCAGTTCCTCCGTTTGCCACCCAACTCTTTGCGAATGTCCATCCAGAGCACTTCCAAATATAGTCTGTGCCTATCGTCTGGAGTTGAACTCTCCTATCGACAGTTCCATCGGCAGAGGCAACAGGTGTGTAAAACGAGGATGAGACGATAGTGTCTGTCCGAGGGCCAAATGTGCCCTGGCAAACCAATGAATAGAGGTCGTCCTGCACTGGATCAGTGAAGGAGCCATAGATGGTTAAACCAGCTTCCTGGAGGACGGTGGTCACCAAAAGGGGTTTGTTGACAGAGGGGAAGGTCGAAGTGGAATCAAGAGTTGTAGTGATGAATGATCCATCTCGTACTGGGCGCATAGGTGCAAAGCTTCCTGCCGCTGGAACAATGGACGCAGCATTGTCGTGAATATATTCCTGAGCGTTCAGGATAGTATCCAGAGATAGCGCGTTTTTACAAGTTGAATCGGTAGCTGCACAGTTGATGAGTCCAGTGAAGCTGCTGGCAAGCGTTGTCTGATCAGAGCTCGAGAGGAACCCGAAATCCTACACGCAGTGTAAATAAGGGAGTAAGTGTTAGAAGCCAGAAACTCACCACTGTATCAGATTGAAGTATAGCAGAACGGAAGAGAGAAGACGCAGAGGGTGCCGCGAGTAGAGATCTGATCAGAGTAGCTCCGCTGCTTTGCCCAGCCAAAGTAATTTTGGATGAGCTTCCACCGAAGGCTGGCACGACGTTCTTCAGGAATTGCATCGCAGTAACGATATCTTTGGCTCCAAGATTTGCAGTACCATCCGGCGATAAAAAGCCGAGCTGTAGTCTAACGTTAGTATCGCCAAAGAGCGAAACAGATGATCACATACAGCGCCCAAGCGGTATTGCACGACAGCGACAATAGATTCAGTGGCAATGGCCAGCTTCGATCCATCGAGCCCAGGAGCAGACGCCGATCCTATAAGAAGCGAACCTCCATGGATCCTGAAATGTACACCGTGTCAATCGTTGTCACCGGATAATATCCAATACCACATACCACAACAACGTAGGTGCCTGGCTCACCGGAGTGAGCGACGGGGGAACATATATCACCATAGATAGACAGTCTTCCGTGTATGCGGAAGGGTCTACGTTAGCCTGCGGACAAGCGAGAGGCATTGCGGATGCATTGGTGGAGCCAGACCTAGTATATTATCGTCAGAGAATGCAGCAAGCACTGGGCCAATTGGCTTACGGTAGATTCCACGATGTCACGACTGTAGATGGCGCCCAGCGGTTGGCGTTCCCGTACTTCACGACGTATCTGGACGCGCCGCTTGAATCTACAGTCCCAGATGCCATACCAAGAGCCGTGTAACGGGTCAAGGTGGACGTTCCCGTAGCTGGACAAAGAATCTTCTTCAGAATTGGGAGTTGGCAAAGAACCTGCTTAGGGTCAACATGAGGAATTTTCAGACCTGCCGAGGGAAGGGGTGTTGCCCATGACGTAGAGGCGAGCAGCGACGAGAGAAAGAGAGCAACGAGGAGCATGATGACAGTGAATGAAAAAGAAGACGCGAATGTCGTGACCACCAGAAAGAAGGAAACAGACTGGTGCAGAAGTTGACAACGAGAGTAAAGTACTTAAATACCCATTGAGTTGATGTGGGTATGTTGTCCTTGCCGAGAGACCAGGCACGTCCAGGAACTGACGGAAGCTAGCAAGGACAGAAAAGACACCAGTGACTTGGATGGACCTGAGCGAGCAGATGGTGGGCGAGGAAGATGTGTTCTTGCCATCAAGGCTCTCAAGGATTTCTTGGCTGACATGGGACAATTACAGACAATGGAAGCCGAATAAGGAAGCGATACTCAAGGCGTCAGGGAGAGAGACCGTGAGGGAGCAAGAGGGAGCACTATTTTAGGACTGCCTCTTGTTCTTCATTTAGTAATAGCATCTGCTCCCGCCCGCCTAAAACAGATGTCATCCCGAGGCCCGACGCAGCCGCCCGCATGGCGCTTGTGCGCTCTGATTTTCATATTCCATACAATTCCCTCGTCTTCTTTGGGCCTTGTTCCTCATCCATCCGTCTTGCAGTCTCTTGCCTTCTTCAATACAGATTACAGAAACCACCAAAGGAACCATCCTAAGACCTTCTCACCTATGAGAGCGACATTGAGGATCAATACCTCCGTGCCAGTCTCTATGACGCCGTTTTGACTCCGGATACTGTGCGCTGTTTATATTCAGGTGGGTTACATGAGGTAAATGGGCAGACAACACTCTTGGTATTTGTGCTGCTTCAGGCAGACCGGATTTGTTCGTTCTCACAGAGCTTGATCGATGTCCGTCCAGTGATCACCAAGTTCTGCCACTGCGCTCTGTTGCATCATGCATCCTTGAAGCGGCCTTCCCAAACCCCAATGTGACCTGTCATAAAATTTCTCTTAGCCCAACCCAAGCAGCAGCACATGCACATCGAGATATCGCTTGAACGGACTAGATATGCCGAGAAATTACCTCGTCTGCCGCTCCGGAACGCTACATATTTTAACTAAGCTTCTCGCGATCATTGTGCGTAACGCCGGAGAGATCACCGATCGAAAAATACAAGAGATCCCCTGCATCTATCTGCGCAAGTCCCTGAAATTTGACCTATCCCGAAATACTTTCCAAGCATGTCCAAGCCCATATTAATAGAAGTCCAGAAAAAACCTTTCACGGCATGATGAAGCAGAAGAACGCGAGGTTCTTCATAATCCATGATGCCTTTAGGTTCCGGCAGTTCTTTCATTTCCGGTCGCTTCGTGGCGGAACTGGGTGTCGATGAAAATCCTCTGCTATTACAGCTGCTATTCAATAGCACAACGCATATTGATGTTATATGTCATTTCAAGAGCGAGGAAGATGTCAGTCTGGAATTAGAACCCACTGACCTGTCAAATATACCTTATTCGACGCCCTGGGGTCCTCCGGTCATGGAGGAATGGTCTTCGAAACGCAATGCCAACTGTTCCCGGGAAATTGGATATACATATATACTCGGCTCTTCTCAGGTATTCATTCACCACATCTTGTCATTCTTTGTGTTAATGGGTATCAGATTAAGACGTCCATGCCGTTGTGCTGAGTTCATTCTTATTTTAAGGCGCTGCGGAATAACGTTACTATTTATGTCGAGGGGCTTGAATGAGAATGAGGATTGGTCTTCTCGCGTTCATCAATATCAAAGACTAATGTTCCGCACTGGCAAGCGATTGTTTTTCTCTTGTCAGCTATGTTTTAACTTAATCAAATAAAATCATTGATTATATCTTTCTAGATTTACGTGCCATGGTGATAAACCAACTATAATATCGTAGAGCCATGTACAATAATTTGTTAGTTCGCACCTACAAACGGTCGTCACCAAAACATTAATAATTGTGAAGTTAGGTGAAGGTTTAAAAACAAGAAACCTTTGTGTCTGAAATAGGTCGTCATCGTAGTATCGCAGAACCCTTTCAACTCGATTAATGCGCAGGCTACCCGGTAAGTCCTCAATTTCTTACGAATGATCTGATTTCGAAACATGTTGTAGTATCCTGTAAACACAAGAATTTTTCTCACCGACAGTGAAACTATGTGAAGACTTCAATTCATTGAAAGGTACTCACATTCTGAAATATATTTAAGTTTAGAAGAAATGATGTATCTGAGTTCATAGCTCGAAATGTAACTGACATCCACTGCACCAGCTCCTGGATCAGCCAGAAGAGCTACTTGTACTGTAACTCAAGTTAGTACTCGGGAAGTATTCAAGTACAGTATGCCAAAAAATGCCCCGGTTTCTTCTTTCATCGCTACAACATACGGGGAATTCAGTACCTCATTTCACTGAGCTTTTAAATGGAGGAAGGGTTCTTGTTCTTAACTTGTTCTAGTTTCTGTTAGTGACAGCTTGAATCGGATGAAGGGAAGACGAGGACCGGCCCGCAGAACCCGGGAGGACGATAGTATTATTTGGCAAATTCCTTAGGCGCAAACAGTGATCACTCCAGTCCAAGCCTTCAAGTTGTGAACGCGTGAGCTAGCCTGTACTACGAGTGTCGAGCAACTTCAATATCAATTCAAGAATATTATCAAGTACTCACTCAACTGAATACAACGGCCCTGTCGACGCTTACGCGAACATACAATGGGTGATGCCCCAGTCAAAATGTGAGTTTGCTTCAATCAAAGTGTTACATTTCTTATTCTGTGTTACCAGTTTAGCTGTTGGTTCCGCTGTTGGATCCCTCCACGATTTGTTCGCCAAAATCAAGGCTATTGACGCCAAACATGGAAAATTTGATTTGGTGCTATGCACTGGCGATTTCTTCCCTGCTGTGAAGCCCCAGGAAGGTTCAACAGATGAAGAGAATGAGACTTCGCAACTTTTGAACGGGAAATTTGAAGGTACATGGTTGGAATATGGTGTCTTCTTCTATATTCACGAAAGACGTCCAGTTCCTATTGAATGCTATATCATGCAAGGTGGAAATCCTTTGCCAGAGAAGGTCGTCGAGAAGTTTGCCACTACCGGTGGTGAATTGTGCAAGAATGTGTTTCTCATGAGTGAGTTCTGCGCAACCATGATACGCGCTCAAGTTGATAGACGCGTTTTATAGGCAAATCCGGAATGATGACAACGGCAAAAGGGTTGAGGATAGCTTGCTTGGGAGGAACATATGACGCAGACGTTTATCACTCAACAGAAGTAGCTCCGGTATGACTCTGGACTCTTTCGAAGTCAGGAGACTTATCATTCCCCGCATCTTTATAGGGATTTCTGTCTCCGTTCTTTAGCTCACAAACCGTGGAAAGACTGTTAGCGAATACTCTCTCTAAATCTACTACCAAGCAAAGCTATCAATCGCTTGCGTCTATTCAGTCCACCGCATCTTCTTCCCAGGTGGTTGATATTTTGATGACTAATGTATGGCCATCCTCTATCACACAGTTTTCATCAGCTCCCCTTCCAGATCCATCCCTTGCTTCTATTGGTGTACCATCAATAGATGCTGCAATTCGCATAATGAAGCCTCGATATCATTTCGCTGGTGGTGGTGGGTATCCACCAAAATTCTGGGAAAGGGAACCATTTGTTTGGGAAGGTGAAGACACCCGAATAACGAGGTTTGTGAGCCTAGGTGCATTTGGGGGAGAGCCAACTGCTGGCAAAAAGCAAAGGGTGAGTAGTCAGGTTATTCAGTCCATGAGATTTCGAACGAGCCACTTGTTTTTCTAGTGGTTTTATGCGTTTTCTATTGCGCCTATGACCTCCACAACAGTGCCTCCGACACGGCCCGCTAATTCCACGAAAAACCCTTTCACCGAGGCTGCACCACGAGCAGAAAAGCGCACATTCGACACTGCTGAGGGGGAGAACTTCATTTTTGGGAATGTTCGGCCGCCTGCAAAGCGAACTAGAGTTGGTATGTCATATTTAGTAGCGCCGAAGGAACAAGATTGATCATAAATTTTTGCAGCGACGGGTGAGCCTGGAAAGCCGCCTCCTGGATACAAATGTCGGAGGTGCGAATCGACCGAGGTGAGCAACTTTAATAGGTTCCTATAGCCCCAATTAGTATATTTGTCAGCATTTTATCAATGACTGCCCTGACCGGGCGAAACCACCTGATGGCTATATCTGCAAAATCTGTAACATTGTATGATCTCAGTATCGCCCTCTTATTCTTACTCACCGTATTCTAGCCTGGCCATCTTGTGCGCGATTGTCCAACCCGCGATGCTGTGGGTGACACTGGTGGCCGAAAACCAAAACCAGGCTATTTGTGTCGCGCGTGCGGAGGCGATGGCCACTATCTTGAAGATTGTTTAGTCGCAAATCAGAGACAGCCGCCTGGTGAACATCGTGGCGGAAGACGTGGGCCTCCTAAGGAGATAGCACGTGAGTGTTCTCTAAATTTCTTGAAATTTATGTTTTATGCTTCCTTGATACAGCTGATGAGTGTTGGTTCTGTCTGTCAAATCCCAACTTGGCGTAGGTTTCTTGTTTTTCATAAAGTATTCCTGAAATAATGTTAATTCCAGGAAACACCTTATCGTGTCTATTGGATCCGAATGCTATGTTACTCTGCCTAAGGGACAGATAATTCCAACGCAATCCGCTGCCGATCGAGTCGGCGTTCCTGGTGGAGGGCACGTCCTTATAGTACCCATAACTCACTACCCGACATTCAGCACGATACCGCCTGATCTAGCCTCACCTATCGTTTCAGAAACGGAAAAGTGAGCAACATTTTATCGCCTGTTCACATTCTGTGCTCATCTCTATTCCTAGATATAAGTCTGCGTTGCGAGCAATGTATGCTAAACATGGTTCTTCCATCGTTGTCTTTGAAGTTGGACGGCTGAGTGCCAAAGGCGGCCATGCCCATGTTCAAGCCGTCCCTATTCCAATGAAACTGAAAGATAAAGTCGAAGGCACCTTCTTAAACGAAGGGAGAGCCCAAGGTATTGATTTTGAGGAAGATCCTGAGGCAGCGTTGGAATCATGTGCAAACGGAAGAGGAAGTTACTTCAGAGTGGATCTTCCTGACGGGCGAAAGATGGTTCACTTAATGAAGGACCATGTTCCGTTCAGTATCCAGTTCGGAAGGCAAGTCCTTGCCCAAGACCGTCATAAATCTTATTTATCTAACTTTTTTTCCAGACAAGTTTTAGTATCGTTGCTTAACATGCCGGATCGGCTGGACTGGAAGGCATGCACACTCAGCGAAGAGGAGGATAGGGCAGATGCGCAAGCATTTAAGAAGGCATTTGCACCATTTGATCCCAGCGGATAAATACTGTCATTTCTCTACTACTTGCTATATCAAATTATGACCTCGGGTTGGTTGTGGATCCGGATCCTTTACAATCAATAACATGCTAGCACTTCAACTAAGTCCCTATATCCTTGTATGCTTACTCCCCTGGTTTCTAGAATACCCCATTGAACATCTTACATACCAATTGTCGCCAAATCAATTCAAACAAGGCCGATTTCAATGCACGACTTGATCGGGTTGTCCCTCATCAATAGTCTTGCGCCTGTAACTGTTGAAAAATAGAATGTTAGCTGAGTAATGATTCCCTGAGGCAAGCAGACTTACTTCTCGCCGAAGCCTTTCATTTGAGTCGTTTTCGCCCGCTGCAGCACTCGAGCAATCGCATCCAGACCTGAGAAGAGGATGTGCGTTAATCGAATATCCTAAAAAGGCAGGAGGGATTGAAGTGCAACATACCCTTGTCAAGGTCCTCCATCGGCGGACCATACGAGATGCGAATGAAATGGTGGCAAGGAGAGTTGAAAAGATTGCGACGGTGGGAAGGGTTGACGTCGAAAAAGATACCAGGAATAACAATCGTCTTCTCCTTGAGTAATTCTTCAAAGAAGGTCTGGATTGCCGGTAAGGAGCTGTATCGGATAGCTAAAGATATGTAACGTACCAAACCATTATTTAAAGGCTCTGGGAGCTTCTCGAGGTTAAGCCAGATATAAAAGGTGCTCGTCGGCAGGACTTCAACATCAAGGTGGAGCTCATGAAGACGCTTGAGGACATGGTCACGCTTGGCCTTGAAGTGCTTCTGCAGTGCAACTTTCTCTACCGCGACACGGTCGGGATCGAGGAGGGGGATGGCTGCCAGTTGCATTCTAGCCACAAGTTATATTGGCCCTGCGGATAACGAAGTGTGAAACAGAACTTACGGGTGGTTAGCCCCGCCATCCAAGAATGAGCCTGATTGAGAAAGGGCGGTGACCAGATTCTTCGGGCCCACCACCCAGCAGATACGCCAGCCTGGAAGGCGCCAGTTCTATTGAAGTCGATAATGAATGCTCAGTGATGCACAATTTAAGGATAATAATGTTAGACAAACCTTCGTAAGGCCGTCGATAATAATGACAGGGTCCTAAGACGAGGTGCTTTGTTAAACAAATGAAACGCAGATAACGGTTCATATGGTACCTCATTGACATCGTTGACATATCTCGCTGAGGAGATTGACTGCCCATAGTCACGTTCATTCTCTGGGTATATATACCAGGAGTAAAACTACCACAAATATGAGCGAAGAAAGAGAGCAACCGGAGAGTGTTGCTTACTTCGTCTAAAATAACAGTGGTTCCCTCTCGGCTTAAAGAGACAAGCTCCTTGAGATCATGGCCTCTGCATAACTCGCGTCACAAACGACGATAAAGAATAAATTATGTAAAAGGACTGACTTGATGACCTGATGCAAATCATTAGTAACTATGGCCTTAGTAAAAGCAAGATACTCACCTGTCCAGTTGGGTTGCGAGGATTGGACGCAAGAATGACGGCTAATCCTTGAGTCCGGATATCTTTCTGTCGTACTCATTAGTATTGAACATAAATATTCGCTAAAGGGGAACTTGCCTTAGTCTGCTCAATGTCGAGGCGATATTGAGACTATGCGAAGTGGTTATTGGCCTATTCATCCAGAGATCGTCTTTGTCATACCTTCGGATCGAGTCTTTAAATACCAGAAAACGAGTTAATCGCAATGGATAAGACAAGTTGGTAGAGTTGACTAACGCAGTAGGAACAGGGACAAGTCGTTTGAAGGCACTAAGAACTTGATCATATGCAGTATAGTCGGGAATTTGATAGCTCTATGGCATGTGCATTCCAGAAAGTTAGTACGCCTGGGAAATTGAATATATAAAATGCATACATACAGTGTAAACATCGCCGATCACAGCTGCAACGCGAGAAAGACCGGCACGTCCACCCGGAACGATACAGACATTCTCGTAAGTATATTTGCTTACTTTATCCTGACGATAGGTATGGTTGTACAAGTTAGCGACCGCCTCCCTCAATGCTTATGACGTCACGATGAGCCCAAAATAAACCTAGGTGATCATCGTGAGCGCACCTTTAACGCCTGTGGTGGGCGCATATTCCAGGGAATCAAGAGGAACAGGTATAGTCTCGGGGCGCGGCGGTGCATTGGGCAACGGCCCCACCTCAGGAGCTCCCTGTCCTAAGTTGGCCCATTCATGGGAAGAAGCATAGTTGAAACCATTGGCGATGGCACGATCTGAGCAGTAAATGACACCGGTGCTTCCTGGGTGTTCGATACCTGGGATAGTTTCTTCCTCCTGAAGTACATTTCAGCAAACGGCAAAGAAATGAACATGGTAGCAGGCTTACGGGGTTAACTGTCTGAGGGAGAAGACCTTTAGGTTGGTGACCTCCTGCTTGACGGAATATCTAGTAGCCATGGAACGTTGTTATATGGATGAAAATGCCTGGGAATAAGAATTAAGTACCTGGTGGGCCTCGGATTCCTTCTCATTCTTGTAATGTTTCATCGCAGAATGAACCTGGTATACGATATCAGCGAAAGATGGCACACGGAAATGCATCGCGAGAGCTAAAGATGAGGGTTATGGAGAGAGCACCGACCACATCTCTGAACGAAGGGGTATTAGTACCGGAACGTGGGGGAGGGGTGTCTGCCATGTCTGTGGAGGGTACAGGGCACTCAGTAACGGAATGCAAGGTTGACGGTTGAAGGAGAGCGAGGATGTCGCAGGTTGGGGCTCACCTGAGGAGTCTATTTTTAGGATAGACTGGGGCTGTCCCAGCGTTGCGTGATGGGAGTACCGGTATTACCAAAATACATTTGTTCGTATGTTTTGCTGCCCGAGTCTTTAGCTGAGCTTCACAGTTGCAGTCATTGACGGTGAGTGCACACGTTGCGGTGGTGTGCTGTTCACGTCCAGCATCTCTTCGTGGGCACAGCTCTAGCGGCTATTCTTGCTATCTAAAGCCGGCGCATTTGCATCTTCTATGTCATGATCAACAGCTGGCGACATTGGGCAATTCACTGTGAGTGTAGTCATGGATAGGGAAAGGAACAGTTGCAAAGTTCAAGTCAAGCAGCGTTAAGCTTCAGAAAATTGTATACGCGGCGAGTGATAGCAACAAGGCGACACGCGGATGCACGCGGCGGGCAATGACGACGGTCACGACACGGCGCCTTCGGCGGGACTTTCCATACCCGTCCCCCATACGTGGCGCATGGCCCTCGAAGCATGTACCCGATCCACTGGGCATCCGGATCTTAGCAAAAGCTATCACTGCAGCGCTTTGACTTCCTCGTCTCCTTTCCTTCCTATATAACAGCTCGATAACGCCATACTCGTCAGTTCTATATCAGCTCGCACTTCCAAGTGCAGAATACCCCATTCCGAATCTTACATCCCTCAGTTGCCTTTTCCCGCAGATTTAGCAATATGGCTTCCCAAATACGATTCATTTCTGAACCGAAGACTGCAGCGGTATGAAGGATATTCGCCAGTCTTACGTCCAAAATGCTCACCTTTGTGCAGATCGTTGGTTGCCCTTTCAGGTGCGCGCTTTGATTATAGGTGGCCATCAAATATATTGACACAATTTGGATCGTCCAAGCGGTGGGCAAGTGAGTGTGCAGTCTTACGGGATAGACGCGGTCTGACATAGGTTAATATAGCCCCGACCAGGCGTTGACAAAGGTCCTATCCACTTAGTAGAGGCTGGACTCGTTCAACAGTTAGAGGGTCTTGGCTGGAAGGTCAAGTTCGATGGCCATCACCAGTTTGAGGAGGTTAATGCCGCCAACGATCCTCCGATTGGTATCCTAAAGAACCCCCGCCTCGTCTCGCGCGTTACTGAGTCCGTTGCACAAGTTGTTGGCGGTCACGCTAAGCAGGGCGAGCTACCTGTCACCCTCGGAGGTGATCACTCATTAGTCAGTCCATCGTGACCACATTCGGGCGCCATGATTTAACCTTCGAAGCTAGGCAATGGGTACAATCTCTGGAACGCTAAAGTGAGCTGCAAAAGATGTACAGAAATACTCACGAAGCTCATCCGAATAATTTTTTCTGGCTAGCGCCTACCCTGACGCTTGCGTCATCTGGATCGATGCCCACGCGGACATTAATAGTCTTGAGACTACTGAATCAGGTGTGTTCATTGCCTTATTTGTGACGCTTCACGATATATAAGCGTGATGTAGGAAATATCCACGGGATGCCAGTGTCATTCTTGCTTGGAATTGGTCAAAAAGTCCCGGAGTTCTCGTGGGTGAAGCCTGTGTTGTCGCCAGATCGTCTGGTATATATCGGTCTTCGCGACGTTGACGCAGGTGAAAAGCGAATTCTGCGCGAGAACAACATCAAGGCTTTCAGCATGCATGAAGTCGACAAGTATGGAATTGGTAAGGTGATGGAAATGGCTCTAGATCACGTAAATCCAAGCAGAGACCGCCCTATTCATCTAAGCTTTGATGTTGACGCTTTGGACCCCACTGTGGCACCATCAACAGGCACTCCTGTAAGACAAAGCGTTCCGATATACGTAGAATGTGGCTGAGTTCTCGTCGAGTAGGTCAGAGGAGGTCTCACCTTCCGAGAGGGCCACTACATCTGCGAAGCCATTTATGAGACCGGCTTGCTCGTGGCTTTAGACTTGATGGCAAGTTTTATAACGACTGGTTGTCGACCTACCTAACGTTTAATCACAGGAGGTGAATCCATCGCTATTGGATGCGGCCGATGTGAAGCAGACAGTTGCTGTTGGATGTTCATTAGTGAGAGCTGCGTTAGGTCAGTGAGCGTTTTCTGCCTCAGAATGACTACTGACCGTAGCCTGCAGGGGAGACGTTGTTGTGAGGCCATTCTGTAATGTTCATATAACCTGTCTGCGTCCCCGCATTGTATCCATTAGTGCGCAATTCATCCATCTTAACTGTTGCACTGAGTTCCGTACACCTAATAGCTATGGATTTGTATACAGTGCTCTGATTATACAGGTCGTTTGCTAGGCTTGAAAAGGCGGGGGACGAACTTAATGACTGGGTGGGCCTTTGGAACAGTGGTAACTGTAAGTTGGTGGGTGGACCAAGATTTCCGTTTTAGCCGCCCGAGCCACCACACTGTTCCACAGTTGGAATTCGACACGCTCGCGTCCATGTTGGAGTCACGGGAAACTTGCGCGACGCGTTAAGCGAGCCCTAATAAAACCCACAGCCCTCTCCTTTGCCGTTCTCACTTTCTTACCACAACCTACGCGTTTCCTAACTCTCAAAGCTTATCCATATACCCTCTTTTTCCACCGCTTTGACCTCGGTCCTTTTCCATTTATCATCTCGTGGTTCAGTGTTGATCATTGTTCCCCAACTCCCCAACTCTCCTTACGTTTCTCCTTCTTCCTTTCTCTCTCCCTTAACTATCATGAGATCTCGCATCTCTTCTTCTCCGATATTCCCTGCCCGCGACTATTCATTCAGTAGCGTGGACTTGGCGTTGCCTACAGGCCCTTCCATCTCAGCTACTCCTTCGCTCCCTCCAGCTGCAGGGGACGATGTCGACGACCTCTTCGGCGACCTCTTCGATGCCACACCCACTGTCTCCCCCGCCAAGCCTTCTCCGCCCACCAGCATCCCTCTCCCTATAGTCCCTCCGACGGATTATTCATCCCGCAGCTCTGGGTTAGCATTGTCTACCTCAGACCCTTCCAACTTCGCCACCCAGTTCGTCGATACCACACCCACTCCCACCACCATAAACCCTGCTGCAACCAGCCAAACGACACAACTACTGAACGGTCGAAGGATACGCAAACTCGTCCGCCCTTCCTCTGAGCCTTCGGTAGGGGAGGCGAAGACCCCAACCCAGCAAGGAGGAGGAAAACGGAAGGCTGAAGAGGTGGATGAGAATGAGCGGGCAGAGAAACGGGCCAGGGAGGCTGGGCCAGATCCTAGGACCGCCACGCCTATCGAGCAGGACGACGCAGTAGCAGCTCAGGCCCAGAAGGCCCCTCAGCCATCGGAAAAGGCCAAGGAGAAACGCAAAGCCAGTTCCTCAGCCGCTCCCTCTTCCGAAGCAGCTCTAGTACAGCCACTCCCTGGCCCAGCGCCAAAGGCCCCGAAGCCACGGAAAGCCAAAACCTCAGCGGCTACCTCTTCGTGTGTTTCGGGGGCACCGCGCCCTCCTATCATCGCGCCTCTAGAACAGGACGTCGTGGCCGCACCTAAAGTGCAGGTGATCCTCCCTTCATCGGATAAGGCCTCGGGGAAACGGAAAGCCAGATCCTCAGACGTTCCCTCTTCCGAAGTTTCGGGGAGCATGGGTCCTCCGGTATCCATTCCACCTCCCCGTGGGTACTCCAAAACCAAAGCGACTTCCAGGGGTGCCAGAGCCTCCAGAAAAAAGAAAGTTCTAGCAGAGGCCAGCACGGCCAATGCCCCCATTTCAAAGCCGAGCAATTCACTCATTGTATGCCTATCCTGTTTGCCTTTTACGTATCGTCACTTATATGTTCGATGGATTTATTCAGCCAACCGCAGGCCTTAGCGTAGCACGGGGAGTAGCTCAAGGCACCCCATCCACTGTGTTCACCGACAAGTGAGGATTTCTATCGTGCTTATACCGCCGTCACTAATTTTACGAGCCGTAGGTTTAAAGTTGCGTCTACGTTTCCTCCTCATGCGTCACTCGCTGTCGTACTTCTGAATATTCCCAACGTTCGCACCATGAGCGCCAAAGTGGTGTTCGGTTGGACATTGCACAGATGGGTGGTGACATCGGCTGCGACTGGCCATCCTCTTCCTGGAATTTTATCCGTTACAGACTCGAATGCCCCCGAGCCTAATGCGCATTATACCGTCGTCGTCCCGGGGGCCGTGACTAGGCTAAAGCCAACTGGCCTCCGTGCACCTCAAGTTGACTTCGAGAAGAACCCTGATGTGCGCGCTACCCTTGACGAAATGAAAGCTGCGATTGCATTTGGCCTTTTAGCATCAGCACATCCGCCGGCTGTTTCTCAGCAAGCAGCGGAGGGCGCGAGCATCCCTACTATTCCGAATACATCCTGGATCGATGGTTGTCAGAACGTCCAAAGTGCTACTCAGTCGATTGCGCCCGGAGAGCAAGTAGTAGCGGATGCAGACATCCCTTCTACTTCGAGTGTGTCCTGGACCCCGATGTATCAGAACGGCAATGACTATCATGGCTTGCTGGTGCAAGATATTTCCGCGGCTGGCGTTGGAGTACAAGGAGCGGTAGAAAGACAGTCTCAGGCGTGGAACTCTCAGGATGACGGTGGAGGAGCTTGTGCCGACGGACAGGGATGGAATCAGCAGCAACAGGACCACTATCAGCAAAATTACTATCAGTCTCAGGAGCCCGCACAGGCGTACGGTTATCCTGCTCAGCCCAACCCCGACGCTTACGTGGATCCTCTCCCCTTTTCTGGCGATGACCAGACGTCGTCGCAGCTCGTTCCCGACTTGGTGTATATGGGCCCGACTACCAATAACATGGCTTACGGACAGCAACTCTCGTACGGCGACCATCAAGTTTCTGCCGACCAGGGTTGGTACCAGCAGCCTGACAACGGCCAACACTCTCTGGGACTTCAAATAGCGCCTCAGATGAACCAGTCCTTCGTGCCCAATACTCCGCAGTGGCAGCCGGATTTGTCTTGGCCCGCTCCTATTCAACCTGCCGTCGCCGCCCAAGAAGCTCCCGCCCACCAGAACTGGGCTTATCAGCAGTCTGCTGTCGCTTTCGCTCAGCCAAATTTCGCACCGACTCCTCAGGTAACTCAACAACCGGAGACTGCATGGGGCGGGAACCATCTGTCCATGGCCGACTATCAGCTTGGAGTCCCTGTCGCCACTCAAGATGGGTCCAACGTCCAACCTTCCTTTAACGCAGCAGCCCTGGAGAGCGCCTTCTCGTTGGCCCAAGTTCCAGCGTCTACTTCGGGGGGTCGGTATACGTCTGAGCTAGAAGGAGCTGTTCCTGTCGAGGATACTCAATTGCTCGCAGGATACCAGCACCTTGTTGGCGCAGTTGCCTTGGGATCGGATTTCACTCTCGACTCTCAACTTCCTCCGGATAACCTACAGGTTTCGTGGGCCCCTGAAGTCTTCGGTGACTTTCAAGAATTCAGTTTCCCCGCAGAGCTGCTGGAGTTGGTATTGGGGAACCAGCAAGTTTCCGAGTTCCAAGAGGGCTGTTCTGCCGATCACGACCAGTCCCCGGTTGTCGACAACTCGCCGCCCGCGAATAGCCTTTCTGTTGGGGAGCTGGTGGAAATGTGGAACGCTGGGCTATTGAATGCTCATTCGACAGAGGATCTTCCTGGTCCGGAAGCCATCGATCCATCTTTCTTGATGTAAATTTAATGTGTTTTATGTTGGTTTTATGTTATGATCATTGCTCACCGATTTATATGTTTTCTATTTTGTACAATGTCAATCTAATATTCCACAGGATGGTTACGACTTGATTGAACTTATGTTCATCTCGACATTCTATGTATGCCCGTCCTGTATCGATATCGTCATTATGTATTCCTGTAGTGCAAATTGTTGTCTGTCTAGCATGTAGTAGGTACACCTGAATCGAATATATACGTATTTTGTAAAAAGTCTTCCCTTGGCTTCTCGTCTTATCCTACTACATGTATGCTGAAGCTTGTACCTGACGGGGTAATCATGCCATATTATCCCTGGTTTCCTCTGACCCATCCCGGTGGATGCGCGATGATTGGCTCGGTAATAATAAGCAGGATAACCGGAGCAGAAGCGGATGACCGTGGGTGCGAGTCTGTATGTATGGTAGGCACTGGGCTGAGGCTTCCCGACGCTAGTTTCCATCAGATTCGGGCTGCACCTGGTGATGCTAGCACATGAGAAGGCATGGCAGCGAGAACTTGTGGACTGCGCTGGGCCGTGGGGAGAGTGCGGGGTCGAGGAGGCAATAGAACTATGGGAAGGAAGTAGAGGCAGACAGGGGGCAGGAACTGGACAAGGCGCGCGAGGCGGGTAGGCGCCCGCTGGTAGGCGGGTTGCCATATGACCAGGTCCACAGGGTGGCCAGGACTTGGTCAGCGCTGGTTGTAACTTGGGGTCATCTGAGGGTTAGTCTCGGCTTTTGCCGTGTAACTTGATTGGTGAGAGAGTGCATCAATTTCGACGTTGAGCAGCTTCAGCTTGCCTTGAGCAGTCCACCCATGGCCCCCTCGAGCTCGTCGTCTCCGGCGGCGACCTCGGTCCAAGTCGGTCAGTACAATCCCGCCCCGTCCTCGTCCCCCGCTAACCCGCCCCACAGCTCTCCGCATCCGGCCACCCACAAATCAGGATTCTTCCTCCATTCCCGCTCGTTTCCAACGTTCTGTCATTCAGGCAACCTCTTCGACTTCAGTGTCGATAGAATCCCCCAATGCTGCACTCGCAGGAGCAGGTGCACCCGCAGCAGCCACCGCGTCCCAAGGCGCAGCCAAGAAGCAAGTCTTCACGTTCGACCAGGTCCATTCCCCGCCAACTACGCAGTATGACCTCTTCACCTCCACGGCCCAGCCGCTTCTTGCTCGTTTTCTCGAGGGCTTCAACTGCACAATCCTTGCCTATGGACAGACAAGCAGTGGGAAGACCTTCACCATGACCGGTGTCGACCTCGACGCGGACCCAACGGATCCCAACAACGGCATGGGCATCATTCCCCGAGCCGTATCTACTATTTTTTCGCGTGCACGACAGATGAAGGAGGAGCGCGACGGCTCTTGGAATTATAGTCTCAAGGCCTCTTTCATCGAAATTTACAATGAAGACCTCATTGACCTCTTAAGCTTGGATGACTCTGTAGGTGGCAGACGGGAGGTGCAAATCCGAGAAGACAAAGATGGGCACATTATCTGGGGCGGTTTACGTGAGGTGAACGTAAAGTCTGCCAATGAAGTCATGACGTGAGTTGTCCACCTCTCCGGGACGAACCCACTTCATGTTTACTTACTGTTCCGTCAGTCTCCTGAGGAAGGGGACTTCGATTCGGCGCACGAACGAGACAGATATGAATGCTCAGTCTTCTCGGTCCCATGCAATCTTCTCTCTAACTCTCATTCAGAAGAAATTTACCGGCTCAGGAGCTCCTCCTCGCTCCTCCTCACCTCTTCCCCCAGGCGGACGGTCACCGTCACGACTCGCTCGTCCAGGCTCTATGTATGCTGGTGGCCCTAGCACAGGAAACAGAGTAGGAACACCGACATTTGGTCGACCAGGTACACCTAGTTTTGCTTCCGCTATGGGAAGAGGAGGAGGACTTCGACCCGCGAGTGCTCTCGGCCATCTTGGATCATCTACAACTATCGAGGACGATACTGGCGAATGGGTTACCATCGTATCCAAGTTCCACTTTGTGGATTTGGCTGGTTCCGAGAGGGTGCGTGACGCTTTTTCAACTTCCGAGTCCTTCTAATAGACTTCTATTTTCCAGCTTAAACGGACCGCAGCAGCAGGAGAACGCATCAAGGAAGGAATCTCTATAAACAGCGGTCTTCTTGCTCTCGGGAATGTCATCTCCGCCCTAGGCGACCCTTCACGTGCCAAGTCGAATACAGCGACTCACGTTCCTTACCGCGATTCCAAACTCACCCGTCTTCTGCAAGACTCGCTGGGAGGGAATGCGCATACACTCATGATCGCCTGCGTGAGCCCCGCGGAGTGGAACGCAGGTGAAACGGTTAACACTCTGAAGTACGCGAATCGCGCACGGAACATCAAGAACCGTGCCGTGGTGAACGAGAAAGAGGATGGCTGGGACGACGTAGAATGGTTGCAAGGAACTGTCACTCGCCTGAGGAAAGAACTCAAGGGCATCAAGGATGGCGGAGTCCTGACGTCGCCCGACCGGGAACCAGAACCAGTGGAAGGGGCCGGCAAAAAGGTTTTAGCACAGATGACGGAACTACAAAACAACTACGAAGATCTTCGTGGGAAGTTTGTAGAGCGGACGGAAGAGCTAACCCGATTAAGGCGGGAGCTGGGGGAGAAGCACCGCAGCTCGTCTGGGGTTATGGGAGGGACAGCCAAGTATGAGGAGATCGTTGGGCCGGTCATCGAGGAGTATGAGAAGACGATCGCCGCAATGGAGGCGGAGCTCAGTCTCAATAGGGCAGCACTCAGGCACACGAATGAGATGGTCGAAGAGAAGGAAGAGGAGCTCTCCGTCATCACTGAGAGACACGCAGCCACTGAGCTATATGTCGAGGAACTGAGGTCAAGAGTAGCCAAGTTGACAGAACGAGAGGCCTCCACTGAGGTGAGTCTATCTTTGATCGCTTCTGATAGTATATGTCTAACAGGTTGTGCAGGCTTATGTACGGGACTTGGAGGAAAAAATGAAGGCTTATGACGAGACTTCCACCTCCTCCAATGAATCTATGGTAGACCTTAAACGCGAAATCACTCGGTTTAAGGACGCAGAAGCCTATTCAAGCAAATACATCGCAGACCTTGAGGCGCGGCTAGCACGTTCCGACGAGTCCATCCTTACACTTCAGCAGACCGTCGAAAAGCTAGAGAGGGATTGCGAAAGACGCCGTGACGAGGCTGAGAACCTACAATCCCGCCTGGAAGTCCTTAGAAGTGATGGCGACAACTGGCGTTCCGATCTAGAAGAGAGGGAGAGGAAAGTTAAAGAATTGGAGGAGAAGATGAACGAGTGGGAAAGGAGAAAGAACGACGCCGGCGAAGCAAGGACTCGTCTGGGCGCTGTCGTCGGTGAAGTCGAGTCTGCCAGAAGGAGCCTTGAAGGCGAACATTCTAGTGGCTCTTCAACTCCTCCATCTATTCCTGTCGAATCTGGAGAACCGCTGAATGGTCTCCCCACACCCTCCGCTCCGCAGACACGACCTGCGTCTCCGGTAGAATCGCAAGCCCTTCAGTCTCAACTGCTGGCACTCCAGCAGACGCATACAGCGACTTTGGCCGATCTATCCTCTGTCACATCCAAATACCGCGACGCCCTCCGCGAAATCTCTGATTTAGCGGCGCAAATACAGGAGGCAAAGCTCAGCAATCCCAGCATGAGCGAGTCTTTCGCTGAGTCCCCTGCGACTGACAAACCCATGGACATCCCCCCGTTCAAGAGGAGGGTAACTGGAGGAGGCCGGATCAGGGATAGCAGCGAACCGCAATTCAACTCTGCAGGACGACGGCTTTTTTTCCGGCAGGCGGCCTCGGCAGAGTCGCTCCATTCGAGGTAAATCTTCTCTGAGTTTATTTACGGTATATTTTACTAACTTTTTCCGTTTTCAACTAACCCAGGTCGCAATCGCAATCGCAATCGCTGTCGCAGGAGCTCTCATCGGCGCATTTGCGCAAAACCTCCTTCTCCAGTCAGGGGACAAGTAGTTCCCATTCTCCTTCCAACTCCTATTCCTTGCAAGTAATGGGCTCAAAGCCCAATCTGTCTATCTCGCTACCGAATATGTCGCCCACAAATAACCCGAGCGAGCGTTCGGTTTCCAGTCTAGAGAAAGAAATCATGCGCCTGCAAGAGGTCCTTAGGGAACGGGAAGCGGAGATATCTCTTTTGGAGGAGTCTTTGAGAGACAGCCAGAACGAGCGGGTTGCCGTTTCAACTCCCACCCCGGAACCCAACGGAGATGCTCCTAGTCCTAAGCTCAACGGGCATGTGGCCAATCCAGACAGCGCTCTATCACCCAAAACCTTGAATCAGTTCGACCATATCCGCAAGAACATGGAGAACGGTAACGGTTTTGCGCACACTGATAGCGGATCCGTCAATTCCGACACGGATGAATCTCTGGAAAGATTAAACGAGCTAATGCTGTAAGTCATTTATTTGTGCCTTTTCATTCATTGTTTACTAAAAGCTATTGCAGTTCAATGGCACAGAAAGAGTCACAACACCGAGAGATCGTGGATGGTCTCAATGCACAGTTAAATCAAACCCGAAGACAATTAGACGATTTGACGACTCTTTCGCGCGATCAGGTGCGTATTCGAGCCTTTCAAGCTAATGTTTATGTGCTAAAATTGTACGCAGGCAATTAATATGTCGATGGAAATTGAGGCTCTTCAAAGCAAGCACCACAATGACCTTCGGCTACTCGAGGAGGTCCGCGAACAGGAAGCAGAGCTGACGGAGTTGCTTAACCAAGCAGAGTTGACTCATGCGGCGGACCTCGAGCGACTTCGTGCTGAACACGAAGAAGCCCTTGTGGCGAAGGGGGCCGAGGTTGATGGTCTCCTTTCCCGTATGAAGGATGAGTATGAATCTTCTCTTTCGAGTCTTCGAGGAGAATTGGCGGCTGCCTCTGCTACTCTCGAAAAGGCGCACCAAGAGCATGAAGATGCATTCGGGAAGCTGAAAGCCGAGCACGATGAGGAGCTTCACCGGCAAATGGAGGATGCGAACGCCGTCCTTGCTCGTACCCACGAGGAGCACGAAAAGGCCCTCTCTAATGCCCACTCCGAGCATGCCGCTGCTGTGAGGCAAAAAGAGGAGAAACATAGTCTTTCTCTTCAGAATACCGAAGAGGAGTACTATAATGCTCTCACAAAACTCCGTGGCGACCATGCCGAGTCCATCAAGCAGCTTACTGCCGAAACCAATGCGACGCTTGAACGTCTTCGCGAGGAGCACGCCGGTGAACTGCGAATGAAGGAAATAGCGAAGGAGGGTTCTATATCCGAGTCGGAAACGTCGCGAAATCTTGCATTGAAAGAGTTGCAGGACGAACACGCTGCTGCTATTGCTAGAAAGGAGGCCTCATTTGCTGAAGAGCTAGATAACCTTAACGCAAGCCATCTGCGTTCATTAAAGACAAAGGACGAGGACTATGGTCTTCAGCTCGATAGACTTCGTCTTGAACATGAGACGTCCCTCTCCAAGCTAAAGGCTGAATGGAGGACGGAGGTGGAAGCTCTCAAGAAAGCCCTCATTTCTGAACAGGAAGCTGCTGCAGCCGCTTCCCTCGCTGTCGAGAAGGAGAAAGAAGCCGCTTCTCTGGCTCTTGAGAAGGAGAAAGAAGCTGCATCACTGGCTGCTGCGAAGGAAATTGAAGCTGCGCTCCAAAGCGTGCGGGAGCAGCAGGCTGCGATTCTTGGAGAGGTTGCCCATGGTCACGAAGAAGATATTGCAAAACTGAAGAAGACTCACGAAATCGGACTCCAACAGGCTGTCTCGAAAGTAGAAGAGGAGCATTTGACCGCGCTCAAGTCCCATACCGAGGAAATTACCAAACTCAAAAGGGAGCATCAGGAAGCCGTTGCGAACTTGGACGAGCTTCTTGTTGCTACCCAGGAAGGGCACCGTAAAGCCGTGGCAGACCTACAGGAGCGTAGTACGCAGTTACTTGAGCAGGAGAAAGCTCGCCTAACTGTAACTTTGGGCGATTTGAGGATGCAACATTCTCAAGAGCATGAAACTCTTCGCAAGGACCATGATCTACTTATGCAGGAGCTAGAAGCGCACAAGGCTGCCTCCGACGAGTTTGCCCTGCTGCGTGAGCAAACCCGAGAGACTCACGAGCGCGATATTAGCGAAAAGACTGCCTCCATTCGCGTCATGCAGCAGCAGGTGTCGGATGTGACAAACGAGCGAGACCAATTCGAAGCAGAAGTCGCCACACTTCGAGCTGAGCTAGACAAGACTCGTAGCGAGCAGTCTAAGCTCATCCAAGAAGCTTCGAAACGAGAATCATTGGTGATGGAGATCGAGCACCATCGTTCCGCGGTGGCTGAGCTACAGGAGAACTTGCAGAAAGTCAAGGACGAGAAGGACACTCTCCAGACAGAAAAGACCCGTGCTGAGTCAATGGTGCGGGAACTGCAGGCCCAGATTGCTCGCAGTGCTTCTCCTCCGGGTATTCGTTCGCCAGATCGCAATGGCGGTTTCTCGCGTGCTACAGGACTCCCTGCCATCAAGCTTCCTCCGCCCACACCACCACCCAATGTCCCTCCTCCACCAGCTCCTCGATCTGCAACTTCACCTCACCATGTGAATGGTGATTCGACTTTTAGCTCATCTTCGCATGCTTCTTCCGCCATCGCCTCCTCCCAATCATCAAGAGAGTCGCAGCCTGAATCTCCTTTGACCTCCGTTCCTCCCGGAACTCCCAGCAGTTATGTGCCTGTCGACCCCAAAGTAACTGTTAGACTCGAGCAGCAGGCTAAGCAAATAGAAGAGCAAGAGGCTATGATCAAGACTCTCAACAAGCAGCTGACGCATTGCGAGGGTGACCTGCAAAATCACATGGAGATGGTCAACAACCTGGAGACATCGCTCGGCGATTCCGAGAAAAATCGTACGTGTTTCCTGAGTTTTTTCCTTCTCATTTCCCAATCTTACATGATATCTGTGAACAGTGCGGAAAGCCCGTATGCAGGCTACGGAATTGGCACGCGAGCGAGACACGCTCAACGGCAAGCTCGAAGCCCTCCGAAACGAGTTGACGGAAGCGAAACGTGAAGTCGTTTCCGTGCGACGATCAATCGTGGAGGAGAAGCAGTCGCTTGAACAACGGCTTGACGAAGAGCGAAAAGCCAAAGAGCGGGCACGACAGCAACTTGATTCTCGGATGGATGAATTACAACGACGGAAGTCTAAATTCGCATGCTTATAGTCCTCATTCCTGCCTAATTTTTCCCAGTCCTATGATCCTCTCTCTCGTCACCTATTAGAGCTGCTGGAAGCACGCTTCTTCATTGCGTTATGTTCTCTTATGACACCCCTGGGGCATCACCAGGTCCGCTCGTTCTTGTTAATTTTATTGTTTTGCTTGCATTCTACATAGGTGAATACTATTTTTTCGTACTATAGATACCCTCGCTCGTTTGTTATATTTTTTCTTGCACGGGTCCTACTTATACCTGTCTCTATACTGCATACTATGCTGGAGTGTGTACATATGTTCTGGCGATATCCTCCCCCTACATACTATTTCTTGCTCCTTGGATTATTTATTGTCATTGGAATGTCATATGCTGAGATGGTCGGTTCCTAAACCCTGAAACCCTGACGGCTCTGAGGAACACACAATCTTGAGAAGGAGTAGGACCGCAGAGTATATTTGTGATAAGCAGACCGCATGCATGCGATTTTGCAGAATTTCGACTGGGGTTTGACTGGGAATACGTACATGGCTTCAAGTTGACGCTCATTTGACTAGACGCTCGCAACATTTGGTTAGATGATCATAGCTTTCAACAGCCAGCTTGACGCTCCTACTACAGCATTCAGCTTGATGGGCAGCTAGAGTGGACGAGGTAGACGCCAATCAGTGACTTCAGTTGACACTTTCCAGGATTCAGAAGACGTCTTGACGTGGATGGGTAAATACGCGACCCGTTAAAGCAAGGAAGTAACATCCATTGTCAACTGAGGTGGCAGGTGCAAGCAGATTATATTCCAGGAATCGAACGCGACTATGATTGCTATCTGAATGCAAAGCTTGATATCTCACGTAGGGCCTATTTCAGGACTAATGGAAGTCTAGGTGCTATTTATGAAAGGCGCTGTTTGAGTAAGGCATCCTGGGATGGAAGATGGGGTTGACTCACACACCAATGCGTCACGCTCACAAGTTAACAACTTTATTAAGCACGTCGGGATTTGGCGGGACAGGGACTTCGCTCAGAGAACACAAGGCAACGTCGAGTTCATCCAGTCTTCCAGTTGAAGCGAGCTTGAGTCCAATGTATATGGAGAAAATAACTATAGAATAAAGCGTAGAGTGGAATCAAGAGAGGAATGAGTCATCGTCGTCGTTGTTCTAGCAATTTCTGGCGCACTCCTATAGTGGTACACCAAACAGCCAGCAACACGCTCCAAGTCCTGGGTCCACTCCAGTCCCAGTATTCCCCTGCTTTCTTTTACCCCCATGGACTCCTCCAGCAGACAGGCTCTGCATGGCCACCCAGTCCAGGAGAACAACGACACCGACAACGATGTCCGCATAGCAGATGACCTCGACGATATACCCGGTCTCGAGGAAGTGAGCGACTCCTCCGAGTCCAGTGATGACGATAGCGACGACCCCATGCACGAAGACAACAATAACGAAGACGACGACGGCACATGGACAGACGTCGACTCTGACATGCCGCCCCTCGAACCCATATCAGCCCCTTCGCGCTCTGCTCTACCCCAGTCCCAGCCCCAAGGGAGACGCCGTGCGCGAGTGGAAGACGACGAGGACGATGAGCGAGACCGTAGGCATCCTTCTCAGCGCCTGAGCAGTGCTAATAACAACCAGACTGCTGCCTCTTCCTCGTCTGGGCCTCATTCTGCTCCTCTGCCTTCTGGCCCTAATATATCTAATCACTCTACTGCGCCACTGGGACATACTACTGCACGCACTATTCCTATTCACCCCAATGGACCACTTGTTATCTCTCTCCCGCCCATCCGTGCTACCTTCAATATCCCTTTCCACCCCGCCGCCGCTGCCGCCTCGAATCCTCCGATAGGGAACACAAATGCACCTCCCACCGCTGCGCCCACCAATGGAAATAACAACAATACTAACAATACCCCACCGCCCCCCTTCCGCTTCTTCCAACACTTTATGAACCCTGCCCAACAAGGACAGAACAATCAGAACCATAATCAGAACCCCCCCGGCGCCGCGCCGCGCCCACAGCAACACTTTAACGCAACACCTACAGGTGCAGGGGGGAACACACCAGGAAACGGCAATGGAAATGCTCAAGTTCCCATGAATGGGGGTATGAACGCTGCGTTCCTCCAGAATCTCCTCGGTGGCATTGCCATCCATATCAATTTAGGCCCTCCGCCACATGGCGCACAAGGCGGAAACGCAGCCACTACTGGAGGCCAGCAGCAAGCTCAAGGCCAGGATGCGCCGACACAAGAAGATGCGGAAGACGACAATGAGGACGAGGGGGGCGAGCTTCCTCCTCCCCGGAACCCTTTCCAGCATCTACATACTCCAGGAGGTCCTTTCCTTCCCGTTCCTCTCCCAGCACACCTCAACTTCCGCGCAGGACCTCCCCCACCAGGCGGCGGACCTCTCCCGCAACACGGCCAACCGATCCCGGCGAACTTCCGTACATTCATCGAGCTCCTGGCCGTGCTGGCAGGGGCACGACCTGTTCCCGAGCAGGAGCAAGAAGACCACGAACGTGCGGAGAAGCTGGTCAGGGGGATGGAGGCTGTGCCAGTGGGCTTGGTGAGGCGGTTGGAGAGGGTAGGAAAGTTCCTGGACGGTTCCGGGAAAGGGGGGGAGGAGGGAGTGGGCGCGGGAGATGGCGGGTGTGCGGTTTGCTGGGAACAATTGGTCGAGGAGGGCGAGGAGGAGGAGGAATCGCACGAGAAGGACAAGGATGACAAAGAGGGCACCGCAAAGGAGGGTGACGAGGACGCGAAACCCCCTTCACCGCCCCTTCCGCGCATCGTCGCCCTGCCTTGCGCACACGTCTTCCACTCCACTTGCCTCCTTCCCTGGTTTGCACGTCCCAGACAGACGACATGCCCCACATGTCGGTTTAACATCGACCCAGAGAACCTGACGTATATAAGCTGGGCACGGCGCATGGAGACCGAGCGGAGGAGGGCGGCGGAGCGTGAGAGAGCGAACGTGGAACAGAACCCCCCGGTGCAGCCAGCAGAAGGCGCTGATGCCCCCCTGCTACCGACCCCTACACCTCCCGCTGTACCCGTAGAGACACCTGCATCAAGCGTCACTGCAGAGGCCGGACCACGTATGCACAACGGTCCCATTCCTCTTCCGCCTTCGTGGGGCAGGACCATGGGCCTCCAGGGTGGTGCTGTACCCACACGGATCGCGGAAATGGGGGGCATGGGATTCTTTGGACCTTTGAGCTTCGGTGTGGTGGGCCTGGGTACGGGGCCGGGTATGTTGTTTCCGCTTTCAAGGCTAACGAGGGTGAATACTAACACAAGTACAGATAATGCTGGCCCTCCAGGTGCAAATGCAAATGCACAGGGTGCGGGTGCGACTAATGCCGGTGCGGGCACCAATAACTTCCAGAATCCTGAGGCAGGCGGTAACCCCAACGTCAATCCGAACCCAGGAAATGCGCATGCAGACCCTCCTCTCTCCCCGCTTCCAGGGTTGAACCTCCCGAATGGCGACTACATTACCATTGGGTTCGACGTTGTGTGGGGACCGCCGCCTGGTGAGGCTCATCATGGTCCTGGCGCAGCCGAGCAGCCCGCTCATACTGAGGCAGGCGTAGGTCCGACACATGCAGAGATGGGCGTCGGCGCTGACATGGAGAACCCCAATGCGGAAACAGAGAACGCCAATCCTCAGCCCGGAGCCAATCCCCCGCAGGCAGGCCAAGGACCGCGCCGTGTCGGAATGTTCGATTTTTTCACCTCATTCGTGGAGCCTGCAAACGCCAGCCCGGGCGAAGGTCAAGGTGGCAACGACAACGATGACGACGCCGAGGAGGTAGGGGCCTTGCCCTTCCCCTTCCCAATCCCCTTTGGTATGGGACCTCCGCGACATACTGCGCCCGGCGCGCCACGGGAGAACAAGGCATGGGTGCCTCCACCCCCGCCAGGTCCCACGCTCCGCCAGCGCATTGAGAGCAAGGAGCGCGAGGCGGGCCTGCGCTGCTACGACGTCAGCTGCGGGATTGGACCTTCTGATGATGACCCGTACGTGGCGTTGACAGAGCAGGGGATGCGGCAGTTCTCGATCCACGGGTGCAGTAGCGCAGGAGAGGAGCTTAAACAAGTGTGCGCACATACTTTCCACTCGGCATGCTTGGTTAGTGCGGAGCGTGTGGCGCTGAGGGGCGCAGAGGCGGCGGTGGTGGGGGATGATGTGGAGGTGAGCTGTCCGGTGTGCAGAGGCACAGGGTGCGTGTCGAAGAAGGACTGGGATGAGGGCGTGCAGGCGCTCGCTTGAGGAGTTTGTTGGTTGGTGAGCTGGCTTTGGCTTTTGTCTCCTCCCTTGCCTGGTTCTCTCTGTTTTCTCTCGCTATGAGTCTCCTTCCTCCGTCTCACTATTCATGAACGAAAACTTAATGGTCCCATTGTACATTAGTGGCTTGTGAGTCTCGAAGTGTGTTTCCTTCAACCAGTACACAGCTGATGGACTCTTTCCCACAGAGAATAGCACATAATACCTAGCATAATCGAGGACTCTTCTCTAGCATTTTCCTTATTCCCCTCTTGCATCGCACATACCTCCTCCATTATCGTACTATTTTGGCGTCGACCCACGCGTCTTCATCATTAGAACGATAGTTAACGCATTTTTCTTCTTTGCACCATCAGTATTATTTATATGTAGTGTACGACTAGTAAAGCAATTGTAGAATGTTTTATTTAAATGAAATGCTTCATGTATAAGAGAACAGTCCTGGAGCTATGCATTGAAAGTCGAGAGGAAGTCTGAGAAAGTCGAGAACGCCGGGGAGGAATAATCCCGGAGGAAAGTATCGGTGTGACAGATGTCAAGGGTTGAGATAGCTCCTCTTTGCTCTTCTCCGCATTACGATTTACGTATCGGCCCGGTCCCCGTTTGATCCCCGTATTTATAACAACACGATTCTCTAGTTCACCTCTTTACACCTTCGTATATCCACCATGGCTTCTCGACTGCTGCAATTTTCCCGATCCCAGTCTCTCTATCTTCGTTCTTGTCCTTCGTTAGTCTCCTCAAGAATTGTTTACTCCAGATTTAACTCTACCTCTTCGCCATCGAAAACATTACCTGGGTTCTCGATGGCGGGCAAAGTAAGCGCCAATGTTGGAGATAGCATGCGTATCTAATCAGTGTTAAATTTTAGGTCTGTTTGGTGACAGGTGCTGCCAGAGGCTTGGGGAATGAGTTCTGTCGTGCATTCGTGCAGTCGTCAGTTATATTCGATGCTCTCGACGCAGGCCTTCTCTTATTCTTCACTGCATAGGGGATGCACTTCAATTGCCATCTTGGACTTGAAAGAATCAGAGGCGAAAGATGCAGCCTCAGAGCTCACGTCGTTTGCATGCGGTCGGCTTATTTTAATTTTTTGTGCTGTGTTCAATTCATTGATAAGTCTTCAAGCTAACAGCGACTTGAAGAAAGACGACTTTAATTTTATCGGGATTGAGTGCGATGTCTCCTCCGAACATTCTGTACAGAAAGCTTATGCCCAAGTTATGGATACCTATGGACGAGTAGATTCCGTCGTCGCGTCCGCCGGTGAGTTCTTGGTCAACATCATAAATGTGTAGCACTCCACTAAGAATAACCGCAGGTATCGTAGAGAATTATTCTGCCTTCGAGTAAGTGAATTTAGTTTACGTCCCCGGCTGCTCGTGACGACATACAATGCCAGTTACCCATACGACCGGATAAAACGCCTCTATGACATCAACGTCCATGGCGCGTTCTTCACAGCGCGCGAGGCGGCGCGTAATATGATACCCCAGGGTGGAGGGTCCATTGTGCTCGTGGCGAGCATGAGTGCCAACGTGCGTATCCAGTCATGTATGGTGCACTTATGGATACTACATCTGTGAAACTTAGATCATTAACATTCCCCAGGTTAGCCTATTCAATGTTAGTGGAACTGCCTGAGTGCTAACAGAATTTACAGCCCCAAACCCCTTACAATGCGTCTAAAGCTGGTATGTGTACTTTTAGCCCTTACTAAATCATCCTTGTTGAGTCGTATCCAGCTGTAAAACATATGGCTGCGAGCTTAGCTGTCGAATGGGCAAAGAAAGGCGTCCGAGTAAATGCTTTGAGGTATGTCCATTCTCTGTTACAGGAATCTTCCGCTTATAGATTTTCTCAGTCCTGGCTACATGCTAACAAAGCTCACCAAGACGATCTTGGAGCACGACCAAGACCTGAAGGTAAGTACTTGAGTACCCATATTTCTTTGACTGTATCCTTGATGTTTACGTTCTCCGTCATTTTCAGAAAACTTGGGAGAGTCTTACCCCCATGGGCAGAGTACGTTCTTCGTTTTTTATTTTTGACTCTCTTGTTGATCTATGTGCAAGCTTGGAGAACCTGACGATTTATCGGTATATTTCAACCGCACTTATACCTTCCTGTCCTGCTCACAATTGATATCAAGGGTGCAATTGTTTTCCTCGCGAGTGATGCCTCTAAATTTATGACTGGCTCTGAAATTCGGGTGGATGGTGGATATTGTATAATCTAAGCAGGATTTCATGGAGAATATGACATTGGATTTATAGCTACATACTATCAAACTGTACATCACAATGCTTGTTGACGATATCATGGACGTTTTAGTACTACTCCGGTCCAAATCGAGGATGAAAAGGCGGAAATCGACGCTCTGGCAGTGTTAAGGTCTGTTGCATGCAGATGTGCTAAGAATAGCAAGACCGAACAGTAACTCACTCCCATCATCATGTCGGCTGTTTCCTCTGCACAAGCAACCTCGTCGGCACCAAAGCTGCCACTGACCTTCGAATTCACAAAACGCAAACGATGGGCAGACCTGCTGGTCACAGAGCTCGTAGATGCCGTTATTCTTATGCTGAATCCCACGTGCAAAGTGCTCTATTGCGGGACAGCTGTCACCGAGTTACTTGGTTGGAGGGATGTTGACCTCATTGACTGCGACTTGAACGATTTCATTCATCGTACGTCTTGCTCTATCATACTTCTGGAGAAACTGCTTATAACTCCTTTTCTTGTAAACAGCCGAAGACCGCGTTAGCTTTCGCACCAGTTTCAATGAATCCATGCAGACAAGTGTGGAGATGCTCTCGTATATCCGACTGAAGTGCCAGAGCGGCGCTTCTTATCCAAGCAATACACAAAACAAAGACGTTCTCTTCGAAATCAAGGGCTACCCACACTTGCTTGAAGGTGAACCAGAATCGCCCAAGTGTTTCTTCGCCATGGCAAAGCCATACCCGAGCAAAAACACTGCTATGTGTGTCATCTTAATGCGCACTCTACACCGTATCATTTACGTTGTTCCAGGTTGAATACGTTTTTAGAACTTAAAATGGAGAATGAAAGACTGCAACAGCGTCTCATGGAGTTGAAGAGTCGCAGTCCCGCGACGGCAACGTCTCTTGTCCAGACTCCAACGTCGTCACAGCTCAATCCTGTCTATGCAACCTCATCAATGCAACCACCAAGGATACTCCCTGCCGCCACTTCTTCTCAAAGGCTCCTGGAATCTACATCATTTTACTCGAATTCTAACCTCTCATCGGGCATGTACGAAGAAACCCTGGGCGGACCTTCCACGACTACTTTCGAAGGGAATATGTATGGAGCTGGAACCTTCTATGGTGCCAATACGGAGGATGACCCCGAGGATGGGTCAAAGAAGAAGAAGGTGAGTAATGCATTGTTGAGCTCAGCAGTCCCTTAAAAGTGTTTATTTCGCTAGATTAAGAAGTCGCATGCAGTGGAGCAGTATGTCTGCATTACATGTGGCCGTACCGACTCTCCCGAATGGCGAAAGGTAAAAGCTTCATCCGAATACCCCTTTCTGGTTTTATTTTTAACCTTTGCTACTCCTAGGGCCCTCTTGGACCTAAAACACTCTGTAATGCTTGCGGTCTGAGATGGGCGAAGCAGGTACGAAAAAGTGATGACAATGCGGAAACGAACGGTTCTGCAGGAGGCGAGGGGGCGGCCTGAGATTGACTCTTATGGTACGTGTATCTTACGTTGGGACTCTATGACAGGCGTTTTTGGAAACCCGCGACATCTTAATTCTGTATATCATTCCTTCGAGCTGTGATAGGGCTCATTTCTTGCTATTCCCGTGTACTCTATACTACTTACCTTGTTTTGTAACTTACGTCTGATATCTTATGTGTATGTGTTTTCTTACCTTCTCCATTCCGTTTCTTATCTTATATTTCTCACCATTAGGTCCTTGAATACTATTATTGGTACAGACCTGCTCCTTTAGGCTGTATTCTCTATTCATAGCCGATGTATGTCCCACTGTCTTGCACGATAGACACCTGGAGGGCAACTTAGTACGATATGCGCCTTCTTATCTCAACTCCCGGACTCCCGTTTTCCGCTATGTTCGGCATATATTCGGATATTTTCATGATATAAGTCCAACATCGAGGAAGGTTTGTAACTTCCTCTGAATCTTGCCGATCCTCTCTCTTCCTACATCACCCCTGCCAGTTAGGAAGCTTCAAACTACGACCGCAACTACGGCTGAAGCCCAACTGGAATTCGATCCCAAAGGCATGCCCTTTCGTCGATTAGGTCCTAGTGGCTTGAGAGTACCCTTACTCTCGCTCGGCGGATGTGAGTGACCGTCTCATCAATGTTAAGCGTGGCAAGATTCTGATCCCTTTAAACAAAAGGGCTGACCTACGGAGCCACGGTTGTTGGGGATCCTGTTAAGGTCTGCTTTATGTATCTAAGGTATTCATCACATGTCACCTGGCAAGATTTATAGGAAATCATCAAGACGGCGTTCGAGAATGGAATCAACATGTTCGACACGGCTGAGGCTTATGCCGGTGGGAAGTCAGAGGAAGAAATGCAAGTTATATGCCCCCCTCAGATCCTATGCGGGATTCTAACGGACCGCGCTGCTTATAGGGGCCGTGTGATCAAGGAACTCGGTCTGCGTCGTACCGATCTAGTTCTTACCACCAAATTATATTGGGGCCTTAGATCAGGTCCAAATGACGGTGGTCTATCTCGCAAGCAGTAAGTAATTCAAAGCAGAATGTCCTAATCCCGTTCCTAACCAAGTATCTTGAAAGCATCATCGAGGGCACTCAAGAATCTCTGAAACGTCTACAGGTTGACTACGTAGATGTGATTTTCGCGCACCGTCATGATCTCAGCGGTTGGTTCAAACGTGCTCCGTATTGAAGGAGGATTCACACTTATACGTCGCTTTTACAGTCCCAATGGAAGAGATCGTCAGGGCATTTAACTATGTGATTGAGAAAGGCTGGGCGTTCTACTGGGGCACCTCCGAATGGACGGCACGCGAAATCGAAGAGGCTCATCGTATGCTCTGCTTCCGTGAATTCTGGTGGCTATATGAGGCTCACGCTCTTTAGATGTTGCTTCGAGGCTCGGGTTAATTGCACCCATTGCTGAACAATGCCAGCACAAGTGAGTAAAAGTGGACTCTTCTCTGCTGGATTCCCCTGATGTCCATGCAGCATGTTCCACCGCGAACGCCCAGAGAAGGAATACCAGTGCGCCTATTTCCTCCTTTAATAAACTCTGAGATGACCGATTCCGTGTAAACTCATCAGTGCACTTTATAAAAAGTATGGACTCGGTACCACCGTCTTTTCTGCTCTTGCCAGTGGACTCCTTACTGGGAAGGTGGGTTAACTGCTTGCTCAATTCCATCTAGTTCAACTACTTAAGCTACGGTGCACACAAATAGTATAACGATGGTGTCCCCGAAGGTTCTCGATTCGCGATGCACGGCATGTTCAAAACGAGCGTCGAGAGTCTCCAAAAGCCGGATGGATTGGAGAAGATCCGCAAAGTCAAAGAGCTGACTAAACTCGCTGAAGAAGGTACGAGCCTATTTTACCTGTTGTTAACTGTTATTTAACTGTTGCATAGAACTTCAAACAACCCCTACCGCACTTGCTCTTGCATGGGTTGCCATCAACCCTAATACATCCACTGTCATTCTGGGCGCTACAAGCCCGCAGCAGGTGTTGGATAACCTGAAGGCTCTCGAGGTTCTGCCGAAGCTGACTCCAGAGATCATGGAGAAGATCGACAAAATACTCAACAATGTGCCTACGACTCATGTAAGCCTTTCTCTGCTTTTCTATTACTGTTGTTACTGTGTTAGACTAACTAATTACTCATTTTTTCGGTTTACAGGAGACATATGGAAGATTCCCTTTGGATCGCTTTGGGAGATTGTAAAGAATGTTCCAATAATAAGTTAAGCAGTTTTAGAAGATCCAATTAACATGTATATCCATACCAGAATGCGCTCCTATTATTCTCCTTTACATAAATTAGTGAGCGCTCCTCGTTTCGAAGAAAGTAGGTGTGAATTTTGACAACTTGGATTTTATCCTGGAATCTATTTACACCTGGTTGTCAAATTTCCAGATAAGATAACCAAAAGATAACTGCTCTTCAGCCGGCTCTTTAACCGAGAGTCTTTCTCTGTTCTCTCTGAGAGGGACGGTCAAGAGAAACGAGAGCATTGTCTGGTTTTCGGAAAGGGTCTTACATGTAACATTCTTTTAAATGTTCAACGTTCATCAGCGTCCGTATTTGACCAGTCCTTCGTCCCGCCTTGCGGGGCTCTCCTAATCCCTGCTTCCTCGCTGCTCTCCCATTCGTACGCTCTCACTGTCGATTTACTGGCAATTACATGCTTCTCTGCCAGCGCAGTTCTAGCACCTATAAAGAACAAGCAAATCTCGTTTGAGGAAAGCTTAGACTTGTCCGATTTCCTCAGTGTAAGTATGAGCCTACTACCAGGGAGGCGAAGCACAAGGTACCCTTTCCGCTCGGTCATGATGCTGGGATAAATTAACAGATAAGCAGGAATCATAGCAGAGTTTCTTCCTAGAATCTTAAGTGTGATAGAAAAAAAAAGGGTCCCAATCACTTATCGCTATGAAAGTGAGAACCAGTTTTGTCGAGAGGGAAGTTCTTGGGCAAGACATCATCGCAGTGAAGATCGAGCAAATGCTAGCCTGCAGATTAATCGTGTTTTTAGGCTGCATTTTAAACTTCGACAAAAAGACTTGAATACAAGATTCCATCGTGTATATCCATACCAGAACACTCCTATTATTTCTCCTTTACATAACGTAGTGAACGTTCTTTGTTGGATTCAAAGAGATGGATGTCCTTCTTTAGTGTTCTGCCATTTGGTCCGGTGCAACCGCTGCAGCTTGTAGCTGTACTTTCTGCAACCGTTTGACCTTATCCTATACACCCTCAGACAATGTGACATGCGCAAAAACCAATATGGCTACGACAGATGCACGTAATCCCACTTCCCATGTATGATATATTAGCCCAAAGATGACAAGGTTATCAAAATAAAAATTCTTACAGCATGGAGCGATATCGCCCAGAGTACAGGCCACGGAGTGACTGCAAATATTGCGAGGAAAAGCATAGATGCAAAGTTTAATAACTCAGATCTTGTCCTGTAATCTGTTTTCCTGAGCCTTTGTTGTCAAATTTCCAGATAGGAGCGCCTTTTAGCCTAGATTCTCCCTGAGAGGGGCTGGTGTCTCTCTCTTCGTCCATAGTCGGAGAAGACTCTTGCTCTACGGCCCTCAGACTCGGTCGAATACCGAGAGTAGAACAAAGAGCCTTGTATCTCGATCGAATCTGGCGGAACAGCTTAGGAATATCCAAGTCAGAGGCTGCATCCACAGCGGAGGGATTGACCCGCGGAAACTGAGAAATGAGCTCCAAGAGGTGACGGATGTGGTTAGCTGTGCGACTGTAGCCCCTAGATTAAAAATCGGGAAGTAAAAGAGGAGCAAATTGGACGCACTCGTCGTCGCGGGATTGAGTAGAGTAGATGGCCTTCCAAGTCAATGCAAAACCTTCGTAGAATCCTAGTTCCTCCCACATCTCAAAACCTTTCTCTCTCCCGAGGGCGCGTCCTTCAATGAGTCCATGAATACGTCCGTGATCAAAGCCATCTTGATATCCCGAGTCGTAAAAGCTATGGAGAAGAACTCAGAAAAAAAAAGAGGTCGAGAGTAAGTTCCGGTGCGGACGTTTGCTCTACATGGACGAGAGATTCGAGATCGAATTCGTCTTGCATTTTTGCTTCAGAAAAGATGATGTTTGATGAACGAACACGCAGCAGATAGTGGAGAGACTTCAAGGGATGTCGGTCACAAAATGTGACGCAACTGTCCTAATCTTGTACGCTCACCTCCATCGACAGGCGTGCGCAGTAGTAGACTGCTAGTCCTCTGCCTACTAATCCAAAATGAGTCCTCCAGAAGTACAAAATCTTGCGCAGACCCCAATTACTGCCCATGCATTCAATGCAGACCGCTCGCGTTAGTAAATTCGCCTGAACCCGACGGTGGAACGATCTTCTGACCACTTTCTTCCATATGCAGAACTGGCCGTCAGCTTGAACAGCAATGATGCTCAGATCTACTCTCGCAATAGTTCCGAATGGGTCCCCACCATAACGCTCTCAGAGGTGAAGAGCTTGTCTTCTGTGATCATTGCGATCTTCTAACGCGGGGATTCCTGAACCCAGCACGACAAGCTAATCACCTCCATTGATTGGGCTCCGAACTCCAATCGCATCGTCACGTCGTCGCAAGATAGGAACGCCTATGTGTGGCAAGAGATTGTTGATCCAGAGACTGGACTACTTGTCTGGAAGCCTACCTTGGTCCTGCTTCGTATTAACAGGGCCGCCACTTACGTTCGTTGGAGTCCGCGGGAAGACAAGTTTGCGGTTGCCAGCGGCGCGCGGTATGTCGCATGGATATCTGTCGCTGTTCTCCTATTTAATTGCGCTTTCTCAGAGCCATCTCCGTTTGCTCTTTTGACGCCGAGAACAATTGGTGGGTAGCTAAACACCTGAAGAAACCTATCCGGTCTACTGTCCTCTCCGTTGATTGGCACCCCAACAATGTACTCCTGGCGGCGGGAAGTGCTGATATGAAAGCCCGTGTTTTCTCTGCCTACATCAAGGAGGTTGATGAGAGGTCGGGCGGCATTGTTCTCCTGAGCGTTCATATTATCTGATTGGAATGATAGACCATCACCTACCGTCTGGGGTTCCAAGCTGCCATTCAACACTCTTTGCGGAGAATACACCAGCCCTGCTGGCGGGTGGGTGCACGCTGTTGGGTTTTCTCCATCGGGCAACGTGCTTGCTTTTGCTAGTGAGTTCAGTCGATTGTTACGGTGTTGTTGGCAGTATCTGAACGGGAATTTCGAAAGGCCATGATAGCTCAATTAGCATTGTCTATCCTGGAGGACCCGCTGTGTACAATATACGTATGCCCTCGCTTCCATTGGTAACCCTTACTTGGACTTCCGAGGACTCGATCGTAGCTGCGGGGCACGACTGCCGCCCGCTCGTGTTTACTGGTTCTGAAGCTGGTTGGCAAGAAGCCGGCACCTTAGATGACTCGAAGTCTGCCGAATCGTCGCGATCTGGATTTGGTGGTGCTTCTGGTGTTGGGCGCCTTAAGGCAGGGGCGTTTGCTACCTTCCGTGACGCGGATACCCGTGGGCAATCGAGCATCGCGGGGTCTTCGCCTTCCGCCGATACCAAGCTCCTAACTGTCCACCAGAACACGATCACAAGCGTGAGGCTGTACGAGATCCATGGTGATCAGGTTACGAAAGTTAGCACGACAGGTGTCGATGGCATTCTGGCGATATGGGATGTGAATGCCGTCACTGCGCTGACTGCTCGCGTTGGAGGAGTGCAATTGAGGTAGATACAACAGGATATTTCTATACATACATACAAAGTCGTGATCGAACCGTAAAATGTTATCTCCTGATGGTGGTATCGTTTGAATCGTTGTAATATCCTTGGGGGGATTCGGGTGCTGGTTGCTCGTTGATAACACCCCAAACTGAGGCCTTGAACTAGACGACACATAGTTGTCCTGGTCAGTTGATTGTGGTACAGAGAGCAGCAAGTCGCGTCGTACCAGCGTCAACACAAGTCCCATCTTCTTTTCCAAGACCCGCAAGCGCGCCAGCATCCTTTTGTCGGGCTCTTCGCTGAGAGAACGCGTCTTCTGCATCACCTTGCGCTCGTTGCGTCAACCGACGGAATAGATGTTATGTTCGTGGAAGGCGACGCACCAATTTGACATGCTGAGCCAACTTTGCATATTCCCAAAGAACTTCTGCCTCGAGAGGGGTAAGGGAAGGGTGCGATTCATACGGATTTACAGTGAAGATATCATTTGGGCTGCTCATGGTCTGAAGCAAGCATTATTATTGAATATTGATGAACTTTGACCCATACGCCTACAAGCGCTTACTCCGCGTGCCCGCGTTCTCGCGGCTCCGAAAGCGCCAGATCCGATATGTGCCCTCATGGGGGCGCCAGAGAACAAGAAGGCTGCCACCATAGAAGGCTAAGTACCTGCGGTAGCTTCGATCTCCGTGACCTACGATCTCCTGCGCTATTTGTTTCCCAATCGTAGTAATTCTGACGACCCGCAAATCAAATACACGTATAAATCTCCCGTTCAATTTCAAATGCTGGCCAGCAGGTGCGGACTTCCTGCACAAAGTCCCAAAATGAACAGCGACCGCCACGGATCCCGCCAGACCCCGCCACATGGACGTCAATATGATTTTGCAGTCTTTGCATAAGCTAAGGCTCACATACCTCGGCGTATTAGTTCTCGGATCTCGCTCCGTTGCAGGGTGCTTTGCTCAGGCAGAAAATTTAAGTTGGACAAGCCGTGCATAACTTCCTGGACTCGGCATCTGAAAATACTTCCCCGTTTTACTTGCAATATGCAAGCTCCAAGTCAGTTCCATTTTATTGGAGCTGGGGCCATATGGGCTCAGGAGGTTGCTATGTTTTCTAAAAGGACGTTTCTCCTCGAGTTCACAGCATAAAGGACAATCGCAATGGCCATGTAAAGTACGCATTATTCTGAGGTTATCCGCGTTCATTGGAAATTTATTACAGATCAACCATGTCCACATTCTGTGCAATACTTATTCCCACTAAGTAGCGTATGACTCTTCGTCCCGCCCACATCATAACTCGTTGATCTCAACCAAGGCGACATTAAGACGCCCAACGAATGATGACCGTTGTCCGACGGAACACTTATCATGTATTCTGTCAGTCAATGATATGGCTACGTAAATATCAGCGTTTCAACGTCCATAGACGTGATGAAGTGCAGAGCTACGAGCTTCCAAAGATCATTTACTGGTTTACTTCCAAGTTGTGTACCTTGGTGCTCGATAAACCTCCCAACCAAATACCGCCACACAGGCGGACCCATAAGCGCCTATTTGAAACGAAGCGCCGCTTTGGCCACGGACCTCGTTTCTCCTGTAAGTACCCCGCTTTGGCCCGGCTACACAAAGACTTGCTGGGCACGGCGCTACCTCATGGATAGCGTGGCGATCTCGTAGATCTGATGAATATTCCGGGCGAACTATTACAGCAATCAGTTGACATCAGGAAACGCGAGGTGAAAAGACAATAAGATCGGGACGGTCGTCAAATACGGTAGCCGATAACAATTAGAGGCCTTCGAACACGTCCATTTCTGCCAGAGGCGGTCTCCTACCCCTTGTCATGTAACAGGATCAGATGAGGCCGTTTGCCGTTCATAACACGACTCGAAAAGGGCTCAAATATACCCTTCTTCATCCGAGCTATAAGGTTCAGTCCGTGACCTCTCTCCTCTAACCAACCCGTTCCCCACGAACACAGTAAACTCCCTTTCTTTCTCCTTCTTTCCTATTTCTTTCGCATCATCTCCTGCGTTTGGGGTCTGGTATACTATTCTGGGCGGTTCACAGTTGTGCACATCTACTTCCTCGACAATGATACTAGACAATAGTCCCTGTGCCGTTTCTGATGTTAAAAAGACAGAGGTCGATCCTCCTGTGTCCAAGCTCTGCCGCGGGTCTGGCGAAACTATGCCCCGCTCCCTCGACGATACCTCGCTGCCAGCCTCAGACTGTAAGGCCGCAGACCATCCCATGGTTTCCTTCAACCATCGGCCTTTCCCCCCCCCTTCGTTGGCTGGCGTGCCCGTTGAATACATTTACGATCAACTCCATAATCTAGCTCCGCATTACTGGGACAAACCAGAGACAGCGGATTGTACCATTAGTAAGTCTCTGCCCTTTGTCCCAAGCCTTTCGCAAGTACTAACACCTCCCTAGTTGTTCCTGTTCCCCATGCTGAAGGGAGGCCGTTGCACCCCTCAATAGCATCTTTATTTCCTCCGGATTCCATGCAGTCTGTTGCGAGCATGTATGGATTTATGGGTACAGGCCGCAGAGCGACCCAACCTGCCTTGAATGCCATCCCTCGGATATCGTTACAGGTATGTTTTACCACTAGTTTATTGATCGCAACATTCATCAGAATGTTTAGTTGCACGTCGATTATCTCTCAGCGCATTCAAGTTTCCTCCGTGGACTTTTCAGCGGTTCGTGTCCAATGGACCTGATGTTTTCATCATCGCCGCCCACCTCAGAGGGCGTCCCGCACCCCCTCTTCGGGAACACCACCATACCCGCCAACCGTCTTCCTCGCTTGATGCCATGCTCTCCTGAACACCCCATTCTTTTCCTTCCTGTCCCCGATCCTACTTCTTTCCACCTTCTCATCCATTGGATGTACTTTGGCGAAACCCGCTTCATCGAAGATTGTCTTCACCAAGGTATTATCCAATGGGAGGGCATCGCACGGAATGTGGAATACCTTGGTCTGTCCTCAGACATCAAGCTATTTTTGCGTCGCTGGTACCGCAATTGGCTGCATCCGACCGAACAACAGTCCCAGAGCTGTGACGGCGACAGCGACTCCGACACGGTCTTTAGTGATTCTGATGAGGAAGATGACTACTCGACATGTTCGAACGCCTCTTCTGACTGCGAAGAGCTCGATACCGACGATGAAAAGGAACATTGTAGAGGAAGAACTACATTAGCGCGCCCATTGTCTTTCCAAGCACAAAGACCGCATAGTGCATGACAACTCCTTTTCGACGAAGTTATCGATTCCGTAATCTCTTCCCCGCCTTCACTTACGCTACCTTTTGCAGTTTCGCAGTTATCATTATTCTCTTGATCTTCTACTTACCATCAAGGGCGATCCACACTCCTTTCGTTTCGTGCGTTTCCGTTTTTCGGACATTGTCTTTCGAGCCTACGACCTGGCCAGCGACAACCACACGCTCTCTTCGCTTCTTTCGTTTTTTATTCGTAGCTGGAACAGAATGAACTGTATAGATACGCTGCCGCTGTACGTATCATCTGATCCAGGCAGCGATGTTACGATAACTTTATGTGTAGTAAAATTTAACCAAATTGTGAACATAAATTTTTCTGTGTGGCGTGGGTGCGTGAGATGAGTTCAAAGAATTGTCCGCTTCGCTGCTTCACTTCTTACGTCTCGTTATTGTCTCTGTTGCCACAGACCCTGAGAGTGTTCAGTGAAGCGCCTTCCGGTCACATGAGGAAGCTTCGCCATGCCAGCGGAAGAACAAAAAAGCATCAACAAAAGTTGAACAAAAGAGCCGGAACGGAGTTGTTTCTCTGCGGCATCCGAAAATTTTTAACAATTAACGCGTGTGGCTGAGAGGCCCTAGGGTCTAATCGCGCTGGATCTAGCAATACATCATACGATGAGAAAAGTGGAATTTCAACAGCTGTCCTGAGAAATAGCATTGCAGAAGGCCCCATTGACAAAAAGAGATCCAGGGAGATGGACAGTAGTACGTATGAATAGAGGAGACACAGGCTTTCTGGCCTGTTAAATATGCCAAAACGCAGCAATGCACCTAATATTCCAACTTAATGGAAGGTGACACCAGGAAATTATATAAAAAAGCAAATCAGACAATGGCTTTCGGTGGGAACCGGTTATCATGTGCGAGGTGGATAGAAGGTTGGATGACGGTAATGCCAGGAACCTCTCTCTGGTGTGGAAGAGGCAGGCAATGCCATAGCTCCTTCAACACCGTTGATTTCGGGGCATCTAAGGGTGGCTATAACAAATTGCAGTTAAATCGCTTAGGACACATTTTCTAGATAGAAGGAAAGCCCAAAAGGAACATACAATATACTGTCTCTGTTGTATTTTGTCCCAGTTTACATTCTCAAGCCAAGGATGAGTGCGAATGTCTTGGATATTGCTTCCCAAACGTCTTTCCGGGGCAACTTCGAAGAGACCACTGATGAAAGCTTTGAGATTCTTTCCGACTTTCACGTTAGGCGGCCAGCAGTAGCCTGATGTCATAGTCCGCCTCAATGTGCTTAACGAAGTGCTCCCGATGAAAGGCTGCGAGAATCAAGCTGTTAGCGTCTGAAACACAAACAAATAAAAGTGATAGACCACAAACCAGTTTTCGAGTAAGCATTTCATAGAGAATACACCCACTTGCCCACCAATCCATGGAAGACCCATGTCGGCCTATGAATTTTTTCGGCTCAAGATACTCTGGGGCCTGATAGGCTGGTGATCCTTGAGTTTCCCATTCTTCGTTTGTCATGAACGAGCCATTGAAGTCAGTGAGACAGAGATAGCCATCTTCACCGATGAGGATATTCTCAGGCTTGAGATCTGAGTGAATAACGCCGTACTTTCCAAGGAATTCCAAACCACATGCAATATTAATGTAGTAAAAGGCGGCTGTAGTGGCATCCATAGGAGCATACTTTTGGATCATCTTGCGAAAATTGCCACAAGGAACAAGCTCGAACATCGTGTAGACACAGAGACTATCGGAGAACGTCTGTACAATGCCGCAGATGAATGGATTCCACGGAAGCCCAGTTAATATCTTCCGTTCGCGCTGAGAATCTGCGAAATGTTGCTAACCGAACCTGCTATTCAGGAATGTATTTCGTCAGAGAAAAGCCGTAGATACAAATACCTTCATGTTTCGAATCCTCTTCCGCTTTATAACTTTCATTGCCAATAACGTCCCAGGCTGATCCAAAGCATGCTCTTTGCGCGTGGTGCGAACCAAGATTACTCTCGCGAACGTTCCCTTTCCTGCGGTGTAGTTAAGTCAACAAGGAATATTATCAGGAAACTTGAAATAAGCATACCTAGTGTTCCGATGCATTCAAGGTCTTTTAGTGAAAGCGGAGGCGGCCTTCGATTGACAGGTCTCTTTAAGCTAGGGCTTGGCTCGAGTGAAAACTATAAGTTTGTAGTGTCACAGTTTAGATATCGAGGGTGGGATGCCGCAAAGATTCTAACCTCTGGAACCACAGCATTTTCATGGGCAAGCCTGAGCTCCTGGCCGGGATTATGCACGACTTCATATGGTTTGTTTCGTTTTCGCTGAGTTTCTTTCCAGATTAGTTGGTGTGCCTCGTGAACCCAAGAATCATCTGGTCCGGGAGCTGCGGGGGTAGAAGTCGGTTTTGAATTGCGGCGAACAGCAGGCATAGTGAACAAGTGGATTTCAAGGACTTTTTAGGTAGGCAAAGGGGTGGTAGATCTGAGGATCGCGAGATAGCAAAATCCGACATTTAAGTGAATAACTGGAGCAACCAGCGCTTAGGCCATGATAGACCAACTACATGGCGCAGCAATGGCCACTCATTCTGAATCCCATTGTTTTATTCATGAATCGGGAAGATGGTAGGACCGTCCGCATGACGATGATTTGGCAGTTTCTGTCTTGCTAAGGCGGTAAAAATAAGTGATCTTGCTTAATGAAAATTTCTGCAAGACTTACACTGAGTATGAAATGTCTCTGAACTGCGGAAGAGAAAGAGCTTGGAAAGTCCATACGAGCTTGAGCACCGAGAGACTTGAAAAAAATTGAACGGAGTGAAAGAGGCTTGGGAGTTACCGAGTTATCACCGGCTGTCAAAGTGAGCCTACGCAGCACGCTTGCACGCTCTTCAAGTTCAATATGAACAGACGCGTCCAGCTCGCTGGATAGTGTCATTGCGATATGTCCTAGTGTTATATATTAGAGTCAAGCCGACGCTGGGGATGTTGAACGGAAACAAAACCGAGCATGGTTATGTAATCGAAAGGTCCAAACCGAATGAGAGTGAACAAGGACTGTAATTGATCTCTGACTCTAACTTTACACACCCACACAGAAAACAGATCGTGTTCATCTATCTTTACCCATCCCATGTCAGCAGCCAATATCAGCGAAACTAGTCCAAACCACTGGCGATATGTATCGGAAGGTGGTGCAACAATCGTATTTTCATACATCGGTCCCTCCAGCCCTCAGCTCGATGGAATGGTATTGAGATTGCGCAAAGTCATCGTACCACACCTGCCTCCGGTTGTCCACTCTATCGAAGAAGCCTCGACGCAGGTTTATTTTGAACCGGACGATCCGACGATTGAGTATCAGGCGAAATGCATGGCAAGGTTGATCCCAGTCGAGCACCTTCCTCGACTCGAAACTGTTCTTCTTGAGCGTCCATGGCTGGAACAATTCCATCTTGCGCATCAACATGACCGTCCAGCTGTTCGAAGAGAGAAAGACGGCATCGATTTGAACAGAAAGAAGGGTGTACTGGCAACAGATTTAGTGGGCAGCGCTCAGATAGCTGTTGAGATAAAGGTTCGTTCGCTTCACTCGTCCTTAAATATATTATAAGCACTCACACTCGCACAGCCGAAATGGGCATTCTTGCCGTCTCCTACCCACCTGTCAGACGCGACGCGTCCTGTCAAGACTCAGACCTGCAGGTTTTGCATGCATTCGTCTCTGAAATCTAGTCATGGCAAGAAGGTAGCTGGTGGATATTGCCCTCTGGATCTATTCTCAGGAGATGAATCTCGCATCACACACGCGATAAACTGCCTATGGGATGCATGGGCAGAGAGTGAAGGAGCCATAAACAATCTGAAGATATTCGTGCGCGGTAAACCTCTCGATCCTTCTGAGGTGTGTGCCCATTCTGGCCTGCAAACGGGCGCGTGATGGATATTACTTTCTAGGCACATTCGTTGCTTCCGGAGGGCATCGAGCCAGCTGCATACTCACAAGATCTCCGTGGTGCCTTTACGTCCGCCTTGCGACGATCTCTGTTGGGAACTCCTGTCCTTCGTATCTTGTCTAAGCTCCAGCGCACACTAGACGTTCTAGACATCGAAGGCCTTGCGAAGCTCTGGCGGCTCACCGAGACCTCTGCTCCTTTATATCGCACAACATTTGCTTCGTTCTTTGAGAAGGATCAGGATTCACCTCTACCTCCGCAGACTCCGCTGGGAGTCACTTCTCTGTTTTTATCAGAACCGGAGCCTAACATTTCCGACTGGACAGACTTTCTGGATAACTATCTATCTCCTTCCAGTGCACAACTGGACAATGAGCACCCGGAGCCCCCAAACCTCCGCTATTATCTCCTGGCCTACCTACTGTCTGCAACCTTTAAGGACTGCTCTATCATTATCCGTCTTCAATCTTTGGAGCCTGATGTGGGCGGTGTGAAACCGGGCGATGTGACTGTTATAGACTTGGATCCGAAAAGCATGGATAAGTTGAGAGGCTGGGAAAAGCTGGATCGAGAAATTGCTACTGCGTACGCTGCTATCGACGAGCCGAGGCGGTGTGTGGACGGGTGGGTAGCAGAACGAGGGCGATGGTATTAGCAACGGACTCACCGGAATACATAGATACTGTATTTATTGAATTTCAAATTCGCGTTGCAATTTAGTTTTGAACCTAGAATTAGGGTTAGGTGTTGGACCGGAAATGGTCCGAGCCGGTCTCCGATCGAGCATTGCGGGGAAGCGGGGAACGATGTTGAACTCTGCGCTCGATCGTTGAACTCCCTGCGGTCTACATCTCTCAATCAGGTCTAAATCATGTCGCTAGCTCTGCGTATCCGATCTCTACCATGGCGGCGGCCACATCTTGGAGCTGTCGTTCAAGCTCAAAGGCGTAATGCATCATTATACAATGCTGATGTTGCTGGGCTTACAGACGAGGAGACGGAGGTAAGTGCTACCTTTGCCATTTCTACTACGTGTTATATTCATTTGAATGTTTATACTTGATTTCAGTTCAGAAATGCCGTGGTTGACTTTGCGCAGAAAGAGGTTGCTCCCCGCGCAGCCGAAATCGACAAGACGAACACCTTCCCAATGGCAAGTCCGACTTCGAGACGGTTTATAGCATATACTATGCAATCTTTCTTATCGAGTTGCGTATAGGATCTCTGGGAAAAATTCGGGTCAATGGGTCTCCTGGGAATAACAGTCTCCCAGAAATACAACGGTCTTGACATGGGCTACTTCCACCATACCCTTGCCATGGAGGCCTTATCGGCCGCCTCAGGCTCCGTGGCCCTCTCTTACGGTGCACATTCGAACCTATGTGTGAACCAAATCTATAGAAATGGGACAGAGGCGCAGAAGGAGAAGTACCTCAAGGACCTGGTGGACGGGAAAAAGGTCGGCAGTTTAGCTATGAGCGAAACTGGGGCTGGAAGCGACGTTGTCAGCATGCGCCTGAAAGCGGAGAAGGTGGATGGGGGATGGAAGCTGAATGGTAATAAATTCTGGTATGTCACATATCGAGACACTTGCTACGAGACTAACGTAGGTTTGATGTAGGATTACAAACGGTCCTGTGGCGTCTACGCTCGTGGTATACGCCAAGACATCTCCAGAGAAAGGCTCAAAAGGGATCACTGCGTTCATTATCGAGAGGGGGTTCAAAGGCTTCTCAACAAGCCCGAAGCTGGACAAATTCGGCATGAGAGGAAGCGACACCTGCGAATTGGTATTTGAGGACTGCGAAGTTCCCGACGGTAAGCACATGATTGCAGCAAAGAACTTCATGCTTATGTCTGACGTGCTATTGTTCCCAGAGAATGTCCTTGGTCAAGTTGACAAGGGCGCTGCTGTGCTCATGTCTGGACTAGACCTGGAGCGCGTTGTTTTGAGCGGTGGTCCTCTTGGGTACGCGACTTCGAGCAGTATCATTTTACTCTGGTAGCTGAGTGGTTGCAGTTTAATGCAGGCAGCGTTCGATTACGCTGTGGAATACGTCCACGACCGGGAACAGTTCGGCCAGCCCATAGGAACATTCCAACTGATGCAAGGTAATAAGCTTTCCAGGTCCTTGTTAGGAGTTGGATCACTTACAGTGATATTCCCTGCAGCCAAGATCGCCGACATGTATACCAAGCTGAACGCAAGTCGTTCATATGTCTACGCAGTGGCGAAGGCCTGCGACCGAGGCAAGATTAGCCGAAGAGTCAGTTCCTGAAATATTGGACGTTATTCCGGCAGGCAACTCATATGCCTGCCCTGTATTTATAGGACTGCGCGGGCGCAATTTTGTACTCGACAGAGAAAGCCGTCGAGGTTGCCTTGGAGGGCATGCAGTGCCTCGGAGGCAATGGGTACATCAACGGTAAGTGTGCTTGGGACTTGCGATGTTGGTGTGCTAACGTTTGTCAGATTACCCAATGGGACGACTTGTCCGAGATTCGAGACTGTACACCGTCGGTGCTGGGACGCAGGAGATACGGCGGATGCTCATCGGGAGGGAGTTCAACCAACAGTTCAAGTCATAGAACGCATTTGCTGCCTATCGAGGATAGCTCTCGCTGGCAAACATATCAATCACGGACAGATAGAACACTTGAATCATGTACTTACAATCAGCTGAAGATATCAAGGAGATATATAATTCAACGAAGAGACTTAGCTTAATTTGCAGCGCTGGACTGAAATTCACAGGGCAACGCAGTGTTTCATGGAAAGCGAGTCTTTACAATTGACGTATCATTGAGATTGCGTATACGAGTACGACAATATCGAGCGAAACACAGAGACAGGGCGGAAAAAAGCGAAACAATTACGTGGAAAACTCAGGACTGGAGGGCGAGCAAGCTCTCGAATGTCACTACAGTCAGAAGGATCACTGAAGTCCTCAAACCCCAAAATATCTCCGCGCCAGCAAAGGATAAGAAGGCAACATGGTGACCAGCTCGACCTGGATTTTGGAGATCGGATGGAAAGATGCACTAAACTTCGGAGCAGCTGCCGTAGTTGGGCACTCCGAGTTTGTTAGACTTATCCAACGCCAAGTATAGGAAGTATCGTTCGAGTACTTGGGGCGCGTAGAATTGAGGGAAAGTGTGTATTGGAACTTTGAAGCAGCTGGCATTGAATTTAGCTACGTTGGATAGATTGACACAATGGATTCACTTAGAGCAGAGAGAACTCATTCTAGAGGGCGGAATCACTATTCTCGAGAGCCATGATCTGGGTTCACGGTCACCTTTAGTGAGTAGAGAGAGGGAACGCAAGTTCTTCTGGAGACGGATGAAGAGGTCGGTGTGCAAATTGAGCTTTTATGGGTTTTAGCACACAATATGAAGACCATCTGATAATTCTGTAATTATTATACCCTCAGGTCGCCTAGCATTGCATGATGGTCACGCTATACGGCCGAAAGCGGAGGAAGCCGGGAGTGTGTGAACTTTAATTTCTACGTGTCGGGAGTTGAAGAGCGTACCAACCTTCCCTCCATCTACCTCCTACCTCCATCACCATGCTCACCACCCGGGGTGCTGTTTCTCGTCTCTCCAGGAGAGCCATCGCCAGCGCGAAGCAGACCAACGCGTTCTTCTCCTCTGCTGCTCTCCTCAGCAGGGCTGCCATCCCCGCGTCGTCAAACCCCCGCGCTTCTGCTGCTCGCCCGTCCCGCACTTCTCCCTCCGAGGGTAAGTCGCCTCCTTCTCCTCTCGCGCTCTTCGCAGCCACGTCTTTTCGCGTCCTAACCTCCTCCGCTCTTTTCTCCCCCTTTTCCCCGTTTTTTTTCTACCCATAGCCACCCGCACCTATGCGACCGAGGCCAAGGCTGCCGTTGGCCACGTAAAAACCGTCATTGGTGCCGTCGTCGACGTCCAGTTCGAGACTGATACCCTTCCCCCTATCCTCAACGCCCTCGAGGTCCAGGACTTCCAGGGCGGTCGTCTCGTCCTCGAGGTCGCCTCCCATTTGGGTGAGAACTCCGTCCGTACCATTGCCATGGACGGTACCGAGGGTCTCGTCCGTGGAACCAAGGTTGTCGACACTGGTTCCCCCATCCTCGTGCCCGTTGGTACTGCTACCCTCGGCCGTATCATGAACGTCATTGGTGAGCCCATCGACGAGCGCGGCCCCATCAAGGGCGTCAAGCTCCTCCCGATCCACGCCGACCCCCCTCCCTTCGTCGACCAGTCCACCACTGCTGAGGTTCTCGAGACCGGTATCAAGGTTGTCGATCTCCTTGCCCCCTACGCCCGTGGTGGAAAGATTGGTCTCTTCGGAGGTGCCGGTGTCGGCAAGACCGTGCTCATTCAGGAGCTCATCAACAACGTCGCCAAGGCCCATGGTGGTTTCTCCATCTTCTGCGGTACGTGTCTTTTTCCCGTCTTATATACCCATCCTCATGTTTCCTTCAGGTGTCGGCGAACGTACCCGTGAGGGTAACGATCTTTACCACGAAATGATTGAGACCGGTGTCATTAACCTTGAGGGTGACTCCAAGGTCGCTCTCGTCTTCGGTCAGATGAACGAGCCCCCTGGTGCCCGTGCCCGTGTCGCCCTCACCGGTCTCACCATCGCCGAGTACTTCCGTGACGAGGAAGGCCAGGATGTGTTGCTCTTCATCGACAACATTTTCCGCTTCACTCAGGCCGGTTCCGAGGTGTCTGCCCTCCTCGGTCGTATCCCCTCTGCCGTCGGTTACCAGCCCACTCTCTCCACTGATATGGGTGGCATGTATGTGTCTTTTTTCTTGCTAAGAGAGATTTTTTCTCATTACCCTGGTCTTTTATAGGCAGGAGCGTATCACCACCACCAAGAAGGGCTCTATCACTTCCGTGCAGGCTGTCTACGTGCCCGCTGATGATTTGACCGATCCCGCCCCCGCCACCACCTTCGCTCACTTGGACGCCACCACTGTGTTGTCCCGTGGTATTGCTGAGCTTGGTATCTACCCCGCTGTTGATCCCCTCGACTCCAAGTCTCGTATGCTCGACCCCCGTATTGTAAGTCTTTTTAGTTTATTTGTATAACATTTTTCTCATAGTCATATAGGTCGGCCAAGAGCACTACGATGTCGCCACCGCTGTCCAGAAGATCCTCCAGGATTACAAGTCGCTCCAGGATATCATTGCCATTCTCGGTATGGACGAGTTGTCTGAGGAGGATAAGCTCACTGTAAGTTTTTACCTCCTATTGACGCGTTCCAGCTGCTCACATCTCCCCAGGTTGAGCGTGCCCGTAAGATCCAGCGTTTCATGTCGCAACCTTTCCAGGTCGCACAGGTCTTCACTGGTTACGAGGGCAAGCTCGTGTCCCTCAAGGACACCGTGCGCTCCTTCAAGGAGATCCTCTCCGGCGCCCACGACTCCCTCCCTGAGTCTGCCTTCTACATGGCCGGCACCATCGAGGACGTCAAGGTCAAGGCTGAGCAGCTTGCCAAGGACATGGGTGGCAACTGATCGGTTTGCATTGGACTGGAGGTAGTTGGGTTGTCGCTCTCAAAATCATCGAATATCGTAGAATTTGGCCATCCAATAAAACTTATTCTTTACTCAGAGAGCATTGCCTGGCTTGAGAAAGTGTGAATTGGGAATTGACCACAAGTCTGAATTGAGAATGAAAATCATTGGAAAATGCTAACATAAGTCACGCTCGTGGGAAAAAGACCATCCTTCATCTCTTTGGACGTCGACTAGTTGACTGCACCATTGACTAAGACATCGATTCTCTTCAAAATGGCCGGCGACACCGCCGAGAAGGTCGAAGAGTATCTCGCCTCCGTCGAGGAGTACTTCTTCTCCTCGCTCTCCGCCGTCACCCACAGCCTCCCCGACGTCCACGACGCCGTCAACCGGCTCTGGGTCGACATCTCTCGCTACGGCCCCGGCATGCCCGCCTTCCCTGAGGTGCACATCCCCACCCTCGGTGACTTCCAGATCCCGCCCCCGCCTCCGCCCCCGCCGCCCATGCCGCACGGTTGGCTCGCACGCTCCGCGAGTTGGGTTGGGGACCATCCGTGGAAGGCGACGGGCCTCGCCGTCGGTGTCGTGGGTGCGGGCCTGCTCGTTGGGTACGGCGCTGCGGGTAGGAAGAGGGGCAGCAGTAGCAGTAGCAGCAGCCACGGCACGTATAAGGTCAGGGCGCAGCATTCGAATGAGAGGAGGCAGGTTGTCGGTGCGTTATGCCACTTTGGATCGGTTTTTGCATCCCCCGCTCATCGGTTTCTCATCCTGCAGTGGTTCTGGGCGGGGATACGCCGTATGCCTTGCCGCTGATTCTCGATCTGGAACAGAAGGGGTACATTGTCATTGCAAGTGTGGCTACCCCCGAGATGGTCGAAGCCCTGGAGCACAGGTGCCATGGTTATGTCAAGGCTCTCGTCCTGGACCCCCGTGAGGTACGTCTGCTGTCTTCCTGCACAATTCATCTCTGATATAACTCCCCGCAGCCTGCAACCATCTCGGTCTTCCTCCGCTCGCTCTCCTCGACGCTGTCCCGCAGATTCCCCATCACCTCCCACGGCGATCCTTACGCATCCCCTTCTTCCCATCCGTACATCCAGTCCATCATCTCCCTACTCACCCTCTCCTGCACCTCCGCACCCGCCATACATGCGCCCCTCGAGCACCTCTCTCTGCGGGGCACCTACCTCCCCTACCTCAGCGCAACACACATCACGCCCCTGCAAGTAATCCAGGCCCTCCTCCCGCTCCTGCGCACCGGCCCGGCCCGGAGCCGCGACAAGGGCCAGAAGACCATCGTCGTGTGCCTCCCTGCGACCGATGCGCGCGTCGGGCTGCCGTTTGCCTCGATGCAAGCAATGAGCGCGGCTAGCACGCTGCGTGGCGTGGAGGTGCTCCGCCGCGAAATCAACGTCGCAGCGCTGACGGACAAGTCGGAGTCGATGAAGAACATCAAGGTCGTCGTGGTGGATGTTGGGGCGTTCGATATTCAGGGTTCTGAGAGTGCCGCTGCCGTGAATGAGGGCGTGTATAAGGCTATGGACAAATGGAGTGCTTCTGAGAAGCTGACGTACGGGCCGGCGTTTATGTCCATCCTGCAGGAGACGCCTCCGCCTATGTCTCGATGGCAGGCGTTCACTGCGATATTCAGGGATGGGCATCGATATGGCGTCCCGCGGAAACCCAGACCTTTCTGTCTTTGTCGACAATATGGTCGGTGTGGTCAGCGGCGGACGCAACGGTCCTGCTTTGTTAGGTCTTGGTCTTTACCTAGGGCGAGTTAGGAACTGGATTCGTGGGGAGAGATTTTCCATTGGTGCCGGTTGTAAGTTGCTCTCTCTTCTCTTCACCTCGTAGAGGACTAATCATTCTTTCAATCCCCAGCGTACACGTACAAATTTGCCTCCCATCTGCCGTCCATTGTCCTCGACACTCTGCTCAACCTCCCGCACTTCCTCATCCAGATCCGTAACGGCCTGCTAACCACCCGTCCCTTCCGCCAGCTTCCAGTTAATCTCCCTCCTCCTCAGGCTCCAGCTCCTGCTGCTCCAATACGTCAGGTTGACATTACACGACTCGAGTCTCAGGCAGAGAGCGAGCAGGAACACGAACAGGAGGATGCCGACTCTAGCTCTGACGCGGATATCGAGAGCAATTCAGGCGATGGCGTCGAGGCGAGCTGGGTTAAAGCATGATACTCCAACCTCCCTTTTTCTAAGCCTTGTGGTGGTTAAACAAGATATGTATATTTCCGTCTAGCATTGTTCTATCTATCGACTACGAGTGAATTCTTCTGTCTGGTTTATCATTCTGTAACAAAACCACCATTCTGTCACTGCTGTACTATCCCACTTGTATACTTCTAAGATACAGATTTCAGTATCTACTGCCACTACTCAGTCATACTTACATACTGATGTACCTTTATTGCAATAGATATTTGTGAATGCGATTCGCGGGTGGAGTAGAATTGACCGGCACTTCCGGGCCGGAGAGGACATGAATGCTGCGGGCGCTTGAACGCCATCCACATCATCCATCACAATCTTCACCATGAAGCTTCCATCTGTACACACATGAACTCTGCGTTTTGAGGCGAAATCGCGGAAGAGAGCAAACCACATACAGAAGAATCGCTTGCTTTGCACATTCACCTGTGATTGCACCAGACGCAACATTACCCAGCTTTCAAGTGGAATCAGTAGAAACCCGATAATATGGGTCAGTCATTCCTACACTATATGCTACATTTCGCTCACAAACGGCCCACCTTTTCCAGGAGTCACTCTCTGGATTGTTCCATCGGTCGAGGATATCCAGCGACTGAAGAACGTCATGCGTATCCGCGGCGCAGAACATGCTTCTTCCGAGTCGTCGTATCCAAATTTCACTCCACACATTACCCTCGCTGCTCTTCCGAAGGACATAAATCTAGAGGTGCCTACTCTGCGAGCAGCTGTTCCAGAATCTCAAGGACCTCTTGCGATCCAGTTCGAATCAGTCGAAATGGGGGAAGTTTACTTCAGATCCGTGTACATTGCAATTAAGCTCTCCCCCGAGCTGACGACACTTCACCAGCATGTGCACGCTGCTTTGGGCGTTGATCCACGCACGCCAGCCTTCCCACATGTTTCCTTGTGCTACATAGATGATAGTGAACAGAAGGAACGGGTCAAGTTCCGTAAAGAATTGGATGCGCAGGGACGGGTTAAAGATGATGGACCCAGGGGTATTCTTCTGAACTGTGCACCAGAATCAGGAGAAGAGGATTGGATGGATGGATTCCGTGCAGCGGAGATCTGGATCGCCAAATGTGATGGTCCCGCCGAGGAATGGAGTGTTTTGGAGAAGATTCCCCTCTTATGAACAAAGTTATTTCTTTGTTTGTTGACATTACCAAAGGATTTTTCATTACTTGCGGACAGATAACTATGCACTACATACCTACGGTATTGGTAGATACATGTCGCGACGTAGGGCTCGGCCCCATACGACTATAATACAGAATTGTAATAAAAAAGGATTTTCAGTTCTGCTCAATCGATACTTCCTTATGCACCTTCTGAATATTTCCTTGGTTCTTTCACAGAACCTATACCTCGGATATTTCCCTTGGACTTTCACATGATGCAAAATGTGAACGGAAATACTTAAATCGATCATGGACTTTCCTAGGTAATATCAACAGGCCTGGCGTAAAAATTTATCAAATATTTTCGCTTCGTGGATTCCGATAGTTCTTTTGGTTTTTCTGACAATCTCCGGCTTGATCCAAGCTGAATGATATGTACCTCCCAAACTCAGGATCTCAGCGCGTGACGTCACGCGTAAATTGACGCGTACATTGATCCATCTACAAGACATGCGCAAAGCTGGCGCTTCAAAGTTTCATCGTTGGGCTACCATGCACATATGTGATTGTAATTGTACTATTCTCTTCGCTAATTGATTCCTCAGGTTATTCTTTAGTGATTTCTAGTTAGGTTTCAAGATCGTAATATTTCAATTCCGCTACTTACTTTTTAGATAAATTTCACGGTACTTCTTCTTCAAACATCTGAGGACTTCCCCGCAATTGTTGCATTTTCTAGGTTCTGTTTCAAATGCTTCTGAATGGTTGTCCATGCTGAGGGTATAACCGTAACCTGGATGAAAATCGCCTGTGTACAATTTGCCCGAACGTCCCGTTAGATACCATTGAGGTTCTGTCATAAAGCGTGAGTAGTCGTACAAAACTTAAGTGTTAAAGATGAGTTGACCCCTAGAGCAATAAGGATATCCAAAGTTCGATCTCTCGCAATAGCAGGTTCCTGCCAAAAGTATAGTCGAGTTGGCGTTAACACCAGTCAAAAAATGCCTCGGTGCAGACCTCGAGTTTCGTGCACAGAACAGTCTATGCAAGTGATACACCCACAAACCGGACACTCCTGATCAACCTCAACACCGCTTTTTCCGAACCTTTCATTGCATCCTGTGCAATGCGTCTTGCGGGGCTTTGGAGGAAGATTACGTCGCTCTTCTTCTTCTGCCTGTTGTATGTCGTAGATTTCACGTTGCTGTTTGCATTCCTTCTTATGAATGGGCCAATTTTCATTCTGGCATTTAGCCCCACTGGTGTCGGTAGCATAATAATCAGTGTAATTACCACTGAGTGTTGTGACTATGACTCACCAATACAAAGCAGTTTTACAGCCTGAACATTTTTGTGTCGCATCATTGGGGCAATTTTTTACCGAGCAGCTATCCATGATCTATACAGTAGGATTATTGGATGGCGTAAACTGCAGAAAAATGGACGAAGAGCTAGGCGAAAAGTAGTGGGCAGGAGTGGGTTTAAACCCAGAGAGCTTGCTTATTATGAGCAGATCGATCTGATTGAACATGTTATTAGCTACTACAATAGGCACGACTGCTGGACTTGTTACACGTTTCCTCACCGCGCGTCTAACTGCACTCGGACTTAAAATTAACTCATCCCGCTGAGGTGGTTAAGTACTCAGGCTAATGAATCTTGTGAATTCCTCATGATCAGACATATTTCAAGACAAACATATCTCACTACTTCGGAAATAGAGATATCCTGCCTCTTTGTGAATCTTCAGAAGATCGTCTAAATACTATTAACAGGCAACTGGATATTATAGCTAGGTTTACACTTGCTGGGCGCTTGTTGAGGCGCGGTCCGGTCGTGCGACTTGACGCGTGACGTCACGCGTCAAGGCTGGTTTTAAAGCTGGTTCAATGACCTTACCAGGAAATATAATCTTAGCGGACATAGATGGAGTATGTAAACGATCTTCTCCCATTAAATTCAAGGTATTCATATCGTGATATGAGAGCATGTCGAGGTTAGATAGGATATCAAGATCATTTCAAAAACACTCATCAGCTCTGTTCGAGTCCATTAATCCCTAGTACTGTAGCTTCTATTAGCAACATTCTTTCTTCAGGCACCTGACAACTTCTCCACAGCTGTTGCATTCTCGCGGCTCCGTTTCGAAAGCTTCTGGAGCGGTTGCAAAGCTCGATTCGTAACCAGCTTCCGGATGGTAGTCGCCTTTGTATGATCTATCTATAAGGCTGCTCATCCGGTACCACCGAGGCTCTGGGAGTAAAATATTATCAGACCACATCATAATACAGCTTGGATAAGCTTAAACCTGTCATAATATGTGCTGCCAAAGTTCGAGTTTTTGCAATCGCACGATCCTGAAAAGCAGATATTAAGGTTGAAAGCATTATAAAGAGCCCTCATCCATAACGCACCTCGCGACGTGGAGCAAGAACAGCTCTCGCAACTCAGGTAACCGCAATCCGGACATTCCTGGTCAGCTTCAAATTCAAATTCTGAATCATAATCCGTGCAACGCGTTGTAGGCGGTTTCTTGGGAGGATTGCGTTTCTCTTCCTCTTCTTGCTTTTTTTGCATATCATAAAGCATACGATTCATTTGCATTCCCTCTTGTGCGACTTCCGGCTTTTAGCCTGGCATTCCGCTCCACTGTTATGAAGTAGGATGGTTAGGTCAGTAGTCCTAAGGCAAAACTCCGAGGACTGACCAATACAAAGCTGTTTTACAACCAGAGCATGTTTGTGTCGCGTCGTTGAAACAGTCTTCTACCCAGCAGATCCCCATGAGCAATAGCGATGGATATTAGTAAGTAGGAGCACGAACAGAAATTGGTGAGAAATTTGGACGAGTCGGCTGACGCAAAAGGCGTCGCTCTACACTTGGGTCTTGGTGATTTGGACTTGTTTATGTACATCCTTACAACCAAACCCCTTTTCTAACCCTTTGTTCGTTACCACCACCACCACCACCACCATCGGGTTCATCGTCAACACGCACGCATATATGCAAGTCTGCTGTCACATATATCTAGACTAGTTACGAACGAAACGCCAAAGAAGTTCGCTTTCGCAAGGTAAAGTACTCATTCTACCTCAAGGACGAGACTATTGCCTATAACTAGAGCCAACTTTCTAGGCGACCGTTCTCTGGAGCCTGTGCATTCTTTTGTTTCCACTTATCAGCTTTAAGGCCGATACGCGTTATAAATCATGGCATCTTCTACACCATCTTCGTCCAATGTTTATATGAGCGGCGACTTCACCCTGGCTGCAGGGTCCGTTCTATTCAGAATCTCCTCCATCACCGACAAATTAGAGATATGTATTCTCTTTCATCGCAAGTCCTCCAAGTGGGTCCTTCCGAAGGGCAGGAAAGATTGCGGAGAAACGATGGAGACTGCTGCAGCCCGCGAGACCTTCGAAGAAACAGGATACCCTTGTGAACCCCTTCCTTGCCGCATGCCAACTCGTGCTCCTATTCCTGGCGTCAACACGCACCCTGCCATTGTATCTGTCGTGGACAATATCACAGAACCCTTTGCTATCACTCTCAGAGACTTGTCGAACAAGAAAAAGAAACTTATCTGGTGGTACTTGATGCGGGTTACCAGCAATTCAGTCGAGAAAGTCCTTGGAACACAGATGGCCTCGGAGGATTTTGACTCGCACTTTGTTGATGCTCAAGAGGCTGTTGACATGCTTTCTCTGGAAGAATATCGAGATGTGGCAGCCCGTGCATTGCAACTTGTGCAAGGCAGTTTATCTGATGCCCAGCATTCGTCCCAGATGTTTAATCCTTAACTTTCTGCTACAAAAGTCTCGCGTTGGACATGCTCAGCGAATATTGTTTCACGTCTATAATTGACTTTGATGCACCGAAAAATATGTACATTTGATATTTCTAAGCTGATATTCCTCGAGGCTCGCCTTATGCTTTGTAAACGCTGTCCATCTTATACATTGATGAGCCCGCATCCAGCTGGATGTCTTCGACATATACCCTGTCCACTTTGTACATGCTGCTGCTGCTCATGCTGAGAGGTGAAGGCGCCTCGCCGGCTGCAACTGCGGGTGTAGGTGCAGGGGTGGCTTTACTCGCAATACCGGCAGCGCGACCATCTGGAATCCTGAAGAACTCCAGTACACCGTCGACCTCCTGGTCAAAGATGTAGTAGCCCTTTCTCTCGAACTGCATGATATCACCCTTCTTGAGCTCTTTGACGTTGGCATCTGCGTATGCATGCTCCTTGAACTCGGTGATGGGAGTCACGAAGTCGGCGACGTTGTCGTCTTCCTCGAGCTTTTTCTTGGTGATAAGATAGTCGAAGTCGATGAGAGTCACGCTAGGGAGAGGGTTCTCGGGAGTAGCCTGTGCAAGCCAGGTGATCTTCTTCTTGGTCTTACGGAAGTCGCCCTCGAGATTGAGGTCCATCTGCACCGACGTGACGGTGCCAGATGCATCGATGGTCTTGGAGCGAACGATGGCATTGCCCCAGTCCATGAGAGTGACCTGCAACTCAGGTGAATTAAACGATTAGATTAGCAAGAATGCGGTTACTTACCTCTTCCTGATCCTCAAACGCAGCAGCATCCTCTTGCTCAATGAGGATATTCGACGAATAGACCGTCTTCTTCTCGCCAATATCAGCGTTCTTCTTATGCTTGGGAATGGATTTGATCTCAGGCGTGGAAGGTCCGCCTTTGATTGTCACCGGAACACTGAAAATATCATTAGGAGAGTTCCTCAATATGAAAAGTGATTTCTCACGATTTATCTTTGACGACAGCCCAGTGACGCGGAGCGATAGGATCGATGATCTTTTTGTTCAGAGTCCAGATCGAATCCCACTCCAGTGAGACAACAGCTTGTGAAGGACCTTGGCCCAGCATGAATTGGGTCAGAGCCTCAACCGTCATTCCGCGACGGCGAATACCTGTCATTTTGAGAGATAAGTCAGGGCAGCCTAGGTAATTCTCAAGTTGACCTTACCGCGCACAGTGGGGAAGCGAGGATCGTCCCAGCCTCCGACGTGCTTGTTGTCAACGAACCAATGGAGCTTACGCTTCGAAAGAAGAGTGTAGATGAAGTTAAGACGACTAGTGAAGACAAATGAGTTCATGTATGGGTTATGACAAGCGGTATTTCGTACCTGAAGTCCCAGATGTTGACTTTGCGAAGACCAAGGGCATCGATCATCCACTGGTACTGGGGGTTGCGGTCACGATACTCATTTGTCCTGAGAGCATGGGTAACACCCTCGATGGAATCTACGACCGGGCACGCGAAGTCGTAGGTGGGGTAGATCTTCCACTTGTCACTGAAAGAATACGATGACTAAGTTTACCTCAGTAGAAGTTAAAATTCTTTTCGCGTACCCTGTGCGGTGATGGGGAAGAAGATTGCATCTGTATATCACAGGATCACGGAGGGCCTTATTGGGATCATCGACGCTCATCTTTGCACGAATGCACCATCGCAGGCCTTCCTCGGAGCCAGACTTCATCTCGTCGAAGTGCTTGAGGTTATCCTCGACGCTGTCGTCTCGATGCACAGAGGCAATGCCATCCCAGCGCTCTTTGCGCATCTAATTTTGGAAATATGAGGACCAGCATTTCATAATTATTTCTAGATAATTCTTTACCTTCATTTGCTCAGTGTCGTCGGCGTAAGCCTTGCCAGATTTGATGAGTTTGACCGCGAGATCGTACAACGTGTCAAAGTAATCAGAAGTGTGGGTGACAACGTCCCCATGAATGCCCATGAGCTGGAGATCCTCTAGGATGGTATCCTCGAATTCAGTCTGGCAGAAGTGTGTTTATGAGAACCAAATATATCGTGAGGAGAGACTATTGGGACCCACTCGCTCCTTGGAAGGGTTTGTGTCATCGAAGCGGACGATCAGCTTGCCCTTGTACATCTTAGCAAAGTACTGGTTCAAGATGGCGGCCTTTGCATGTCCGATGTGCAGATAGCCACTGGGCTCAGGAGGGAAACGGGTGACGACCTGACCTTCCTTCGCGTCCTGCAGACCGAGGGCGAAGCTGGCGGCAGTCTTGTTGTTACGCGCCTTGCTTGCTTTCGCGCTCGCGATCTCGGTGAGAATAGTCTGCGTAGACTTGAGCGACTCGAGATGCGAATACCAGCGGAGCAGGTGGGGATGCTGGTTGTTTTTTAAGAGTCCTACAATCTTGACATTTCCTGGAAACGTTGCTTTAGAAAGGATATTTATTTCTAGCCTGATGAATATGACCTTTCAATGTACCCCAGAGAGCCCAGTCTGCACTTGTTGGTGCATGGCCGACGAGGAAAGTACGGAGTCTCAGATGATCATCAAGGGAATCGAGAGCTGCAACTATCTCGGGGAATCCAGTGACAGTGCGCAGGTTTCTTGCAAGGGCGAAGAAGGTAGGCGCCTAGACATTGATTTTCAGCACGAAAATCAACGAAAATATGGGGTAATTTGGACTTTAGAACTGTCGTCGGATAGACCGCCTTCTTTAGCTAGCGCTTGGACTATCTCCTCCTCGTCGGTAATAGTGGATCCATGCAGCTCTAAGGAGACATTTTTTGCAGACTCGTCAAAGACAACGATGGCCTTTTCTGTATAGGCTGCGATGGCGACAGCGCCGAAGGGGAAGGGGGACTGCTTTGACGACAGAGTCAGCGTTCCCGCCATGATGATGTGATATAGATACTAGTAGTTGTCCTGGAGGAGTATTGGTGCCTGGTGCAGTCGCGATCAGGCTCGCTCGCTTAGATCAATCGATTGACTCGAATCGAGTCATGTCACATGAGCAATATTTCTTCCATGTCCTCCACAAAAACACGTTCTCCTCATCGTTCTTCCTCTCTCAGTTCCCCGTTTCTATTTCCTCTCCGCTCTCTATTCTCCCTCCACAATGCCCATGCTGTGAGCTTAATCTTTTCATGCGGTCATTTCAGTTCCTCATATTATTTTTATAGCGCCGATCCGTCCCAAAAGTACCGATCGTACACCCCCTTAAATCTCCCAAATCGTCAATGGCCCTCTAAGAGTTACGGCAAGGTGCCCATATGGCTGTCGACTGACTTGCGAGATGGAAACCAAGCTTTGGCCAACCCCATGACCATCGAGCAGAAGACTCTCTTCTTCCGCCAGTTGGTCAAGTGCGGGGTGAAGCAAATCGAAGTCTCATACCCTGCAGCCAGTGACACTGACTTCGACTTCGTTCGTGGCTTGATTCAAAATAATGAAATCCCTGATGATGTCTGGATACAGGTTAGTCCTCACTGGCTCTCTCATCGCCTCCTTTGCGGCTTGTGTTGAACTCATGTTGAGCTAGGTTTTGACTCCTGCGCGCGAAGACCTGATTAAGCGAACAATTGACTCCGTTGCTGGCGCGAAGAATGCCATTCTGCACATGTATAACGCTACCTCTCCTACTTTCCGTGACGTCGTCTTCCGCAATTCGAAGGAGAAGACCATTGAGCTTGCCATCACCCATACCAAGATCGTCAGGAAGTTGACTGAGGAGTGCACCGCAAAATACGGCACTCGTTTCAAGTACGAGTACAGTCCCGAGACCTTCACGCAAACGGAGCCCGATTTTGGCATCGAAGTTTGCGAAGCCGTTAAGGCTGCATGGGGTAAAGCAGGTCCAGGAGATGACAGGATCATCTTCAACCTTCCTGCAACTGTTGAAATCGCGCCCCCGAACCATTATGCCGACCAGGTTTGTCGGAAGTGCACTTATTATGCGCCTTTCTTCTTACAAACTTGCATAGATTGAATACTTCTGCAGCAAAATCTCAGAACGCGAGAAAATTATTGTCAGCTTGCACCCTCATAATGATCGCGGGACTGGCATTGCTGCTGCTGAGCTGGGCACCATGGCAGGTGGTGACCGCATTGAGGGTTGTCTGTTCGGAAACGGCGAGCGTACTGGTAACGTGGACTTGGTTAACCTTGCGTTGAACCTCTACACGCAAGGCATCAACCCTGGCCTCGACTTCAGCGAGATCCAGACCGTGATCGACGTTGTCACACAGTGTAATGACTTGCCCATCCATCCTCGTTATCCTTATGCTGGTGAACTCGTGTTCACCGCTTTCTCTGGCTCCCACCAGGACGCGATCAAGAAAGGCTTCGAAGCACAGAAACTCAGGCACGCTGAGGCTGCCACTAAGGGCGAGTCCCAATACTGGGATATCCCTTACCTGCCTATCGACCCAGCCGACCTCGGCCAGACATACGAGGCCGTCATCCGTGTCAACTCCCAATCCGGCAAGGGCGGTATTGCGTATCTCATTAAGCAGCACCTGCATCTGGATCTCCCCAGGAAGATGCAGATCGCCTTCTACCAGGTTATCCAAGCCATCTCAGACCGCGAGGCGAGGGAAATGTCCGTCGACGATATCACTACTGCGTTCCGGAATACATATCATTTCGGCGGACAGAAGTACCAAGGCAGGTTGGCCCTGCGCAACTTCAAGATCTCTTCGGAGCCTACTGCGGACCCGTCGGATCTTTCTGGAGACGAGGGCGTGGACGAGCGCCGCCGTTTCGACGGCACGTTGGCTGTGGATGGCGTATACCGTGTTGTCCGCGGTGACGGAAATGGTCCCCTGTCTTCCCTGTTGGATGCATTGCGCACCCACCTGGATATTGACCTTACGATCCGCGATTATACCGAGCATGTAATCGGTGAAGGGAAAGAAGCCAAGGCTGCGTCGTATGTGGAACTCGTTCCCGCCAGTGACCGCAAGTCGTCTCAATCATGGTGGGGTGTCGGTGTTGACTCTGACATCGCTGGCTCTGGTCTCCGCGCGTTGCTGAGCGCTGTCAACAACGCCATCGGCGACCGACCTTTGCCTGAATTGAAGCTGAGCGTCGGCTTTAACGCCCGCTCTGGACAAGCCGATATTGCCAGTGCCATCGTCAACTCTCTTGGATTGGAACTCCCGAGACGATTCCAGGCTTCTTTCTTCGAAGTTGTGCAGCGTACTGCAAGGGATGCCGGCGGAGAGATTTCCTATGGAGCTTTGACGGAACTCTTCCAAAAGACATACACGTTCAACACCACTGACGGATCGTCTTCCAAATTTTCCCTGGGTTCCTTCAAGCTGAACGATGATGGCAGTCGGCGCACTCTCGTCGGTGACTTTATTCTGGCAGGGGAGAAGCGAAGTGTGACGGGAGAAGGAAACGGTCCTCTGTCAGCCACTCTTTCTGCTCTGCATTCGCAGATCGAGGGTACTCTTTCGATCCGCGAGTACTCGGAGCATTCAATTGGCGAGGGAACTGAGGTCGTTGCTGCTTCTTACGTTGAACTCGTCTATGAAGTTAGCGGCGCGAAGAAGAGTTCGGCATGGGGTGTCTCCACTGACACGGATATCACGGCATCTGGTATCAAGGCAGTTCTCAGCGCTGCAGGCAGTCTGGACGTGGTGATGAAGAAAGTAGTCAATGGACACTAGGTGGAAGGATGTAAATATTAACCATAGCATCTCCATAAAAATGTATAGAAATCATAAATGTGTCACTACGGTGTCAGTCTCTGATTTCCAAGGTATCGAGTCTATTATCCCGTCACCAAGTGTCGCGATGGCGCGTCATCAACGCGTCGCGGTCAGTCAAATGAGGACAAGGGAGTGACAGTGCTGTGGCGATCACGTGCCTCTACACGTTCCCTGTTTGGGAGAGTCAGTGTGAGTCTGACGCAACCCCGCATTCGCCACCCAAGTCTCAGGCAAAGTAGCGCACTGTGCATCTGAGAGGACGCGCTACCTCTGCACAAGTTAACCCTCATGTCTTCTAACACGGGAGGACGGTCTACTAGACCTATGTCAGGCTCCAGATCCTTCCAAGCTTCGCTTTTCGCACCTGGCGGGTCTTCGAGCTCTCGTCCGTTTCTGAACCTCATTAATCCTATGGGGAAATCATACCAAGGATACTCTCAGGCGAACCAGTCATTACTGGAAGAGGACGATGAGGGAAGGAACAGTGGAGACGACGATGATCTTGAAGCAGGTCGGGGAGGAAGCGTCATGCTTACGCCGTCTGCAAAGTCACAAGGAAAGCGACGTGCTGCCTGGGATGCTGATGCTTCGGAAATGAATGTCCTACACCCGAATATTCACAAAGAAGATAAGATACACGAGCGCGACTCCTCAGATGACGAAGTTCCGCAGAGTTTTATGATCGAGGCTGCCTCACACACACCGACCTCCCCAAAGGCCGCAGCGAGGGCTCGAGACAGGGAAGCTACCTCTCCTGGGCGAAGGGGACAACCACTACATTCAGTTCCTGGCAGGCAGGTTCCCCCAGTGCTGCGTAGCGTTGCAGATAGGGCCATACCGCCGTCTGTGTCTATTCCTCTTAGGCCTTCAGAAGTAGATATCAATGAAGACGAGCAGACACCGCGTCATTCCACTAGTGCAGGATTCAGTGACGCTTCGAGTGACCACTTACGGCAACACAGACCAATGCGTGGCCTGGATGACTACGAGAAAGCTCTGTGGAACTGGGTCAACGTCTATAACCTCGACGCATTCTTGCAGGAGGTCTACTATTACTACGAGGGCAAAGGAATCTACAGCATTGCGCTAGCCCGAGGGCTTAATCTACTGTTGGTGATATTTCATGTAATGCTTGTGCTTTCGAAATATCTATCTTATTCTCTGATAACAGGACGGTAGGATTCGTGATTGGGTTTTCGACCTTTCTCCTCGGCTGCATCGACTATCCTCGACTACGGCATGGAAAGGCTATACATCTTTCTGACGTGATGGTCTCTCATTATGTATCAAAGTAAGTTCTGGGTCAAATCACCCGTCGACTAATTGCTCATAGAAGTTCGCAGGTTCTCTGGCTTTACCTTTCTCTTCTTCCTGCTCTTCACGGCGTTCTATATCTGGCAAATTATAGCGTTCGTGCTGGGTATCATGCGTCTAGTGGACATGTATAAGTTCTACACGCATCTGCTCAAGATACCTGATGTAAGTGCTGAAGGAGAGATATTCTTTATTCTTTCCTCATTGTTGCCATATTTGCAGGCCGATATCCAAACAATAGCATGGCCTGAAATCGTCCGTCGCATTGGGATGATTCGCGAAGAGAATCCGCTCACTGCCATTTCTTCCAACAAATCCCGGAAAAACAACGATACCACGACAGCGAAACTAGACGCTCATGATATAGCAAATAGAATTCTGCGACAGGAGAACTATCTTATCGCTTTATTCAACAAAGAATTGTTAGATCTCCGAGTTCCGTTACCTCTTTTCCTGAAGCGTTTTGTAACGGAAGAGAAAGGTAAAGGAAAGATGTTGACACAAGCTTTGGAGTGGAATCTCCGGTTTTGCTTGATGGAATACTTGTTTGATCCTCATGGGAGAGTGAGGAAAGTGTTCTTAAAGTCGAAGAACAGGAAAATATTAATTGAAGGGTGAGGAAACACTGCTAGCCTTCATCTTTTCCATTTACTGAAAAACTGAATATTGTTCAATAGCCTGAGGAGACGATTTATTTTTATGGGCATCCTTAATGCGGTTTTCGCACCTTTCATTGTCCTTTATCTCGTCATGTACTCATTCTTCCGATATTTCGAAGTGCGTTTAATGAGTCCGTCTCTCCTTGCAACACACTCACCTAGTTCGTTTCCAGGAATATCACAAAGACCCCTCATCCATTGGTGGACGCAGATATACATCCTTCGCACAATGGAAGTTCAGAGAATTCAACGAGCTTCCTCATTTCTTCGCTAGGCGACTCAACGAGAGCTACCCTTTGGCAAGCATGTACATTGGTCAATTCCCCAACGAAAAGATGACTCTGATCATGCGGTAAGTAGACTCACTTGTGTTGATGAATATGCTCTGACACAGTCATAACAGCTTTGTGGCCTTTATTGCGGGATCATTTGCAGCTGTGCTTGTTCTCGCCACTGTCCTTGATCCTGATCTCTTCTTTAACTTCGAAATTACACCCCATCGCACGGTTGTATTCTATCTCGGAGTCTTCGGTGCTATTCTCACCGTGGCCAGAGGTATGATCCCGGACGACAACAGGGTATTCGATCCAGAGCTGTTGATGACTGAGGTTATCGCATATACGCATTACATGCCTGAAGAATGGAAGGGACAGCTGCATAGCAAGAAGGTACGGGTCATCTCATGTGGCTAACGTGCGATTATTGACCGCTTATAGACTCACGAGGAATTTGGGGAACTGTTTGCAATGAAGATCATGATCTTCTTCCAAGAGCTACTGTCGGTAGTTCTCACTCCTTTTGTCTTGTGGTTCTCCCTTCCTGCTTGCGCTCCAGCAATAATCGACTTCTTCCGCGAGTTCTCTGTGCACGTCGATGGGAGAGGCTATGTCTGCAGTTTTGCCGAATTTAACTTTGAAAGGCACGGGAACGTCAAGGTAAGAGATATACGAACATCATTTCATCAACTAAAATTAACGTGCTGCTGTAGTTCGGAGCTCCCGCGACAACTCAGGACAAGAAAATGATTTCTAACGAAGGCAAGATGGAGAAGAGTTTCCTCAACTTCAAGGTACATGGGCATTCTTCCAATGAAATTAACTGCTCGACTCTGACACTCTTCACGTAGGCTGCCAATCCAGATTGGAACCCAACAGACCCCTCTGGATCACTTTACCTCAGCAGAATGGCTGATTTCGCTCACCATCCCCTTCGTAGACGGCACGCCCATGGGCCTGACATGTCTGCAACCGTCCACTTCGCAGGGGAGCCCTCAATAGAACGCTCCCTAACAGACAAAGCACAGGAGTACGACAAAGCATTACGACAAAGCCGATTGGTAGCCGCCACGCGAAAGCGCGGCCCAGGAGGGAGCATCATGGGCATGTCGATGCTGGCTGCTGGGAATGCGGCGTCTGCGTCGTCGGTGTTTAACGGCATGGCTCAGACGGCTGTCCTGGGCGACTCGCAGGGCAGTGTGCACCTTGAGGCTCCTGGGTCGGCTGTGGAGTCTTCTATACCCCCTGAGGATTTGCAAGGTGACGGGTTTGTTGGCAGTGGGCTTGGGGAATCGTATGTCGATGGCGCGAAGAGAGCGAAGCCGTATGATGCTGCCAATGATGACGAGGAAGAGGATTTAGAGGATGGTGGGGTGTTGGGGTTGTTAGCGCAGATCTACGGACGAAGAGACGGACCTGCGAGAGTCATTTAGGATCCTTGCATTGAACATGTTTTCCTAGAGTACATTATCACTCCACCTTGTGTATGTAATTTCATATGGTTCTTCTTGCTCTGGACAGTCTCTCGAATCATAGCATGCATGCAATTAGTTTCTCGGTCGTGTACATGCATAGTTACCAACACATTTATACAATTATTAGCCCAGCCAGTATAATGGACCAGGGGGGATGGAATTAAGGTAAAAACGAGGAGCTAAACAACTTGAAGAGATACATGATGAATGAGTGCTGTTAAAAGAGTGCCACCTGGACGGAATGTGGGGTATAGAGAGAGAGTGTGTGTGCGTGTAAGTCCGTAGAAAGCAACAAAGAAAATGACGATAACGGGGATGAGAGACCATATAACAAGCAACCAAGGAAGAAGAGAACTCTCTATCGCAATATATCTCTAGAGCGCTGGGGCACCGGCGCCCGGAACCCAGCATGCGTATTCTTAGACCGGAACGAGCCTAAGCTCCCCGTACTCGCAGATTTTATCACCTGCGTCTGCGCGCGCCGGAGCTCCTCGTCAATGCGCCACATGCCCTTCGCGAAGGCCTCCACGTCGAGCGAGCCCCGGTTCGTGGGATCACATTCGTTCCTGGGGAATGAAGTAGCATAGATGAGCTTCTGAAGATTGCAGAAGGAGATGGAAATCACGACTAACCAGATCTCGCCTAGTCGGGACCTATCTAACCCAGACCGACTCCATACAAGCTTCACAGCGCGCCCATCGAGGCGGTCGTCCCGCCTGACAGTCTCGTCTACCTCCTCCTCCTTTTCCGGTGAGGACGCGCTGTCGTCACCCGTGATAAGGTCCACCGAAAGCCCGCGCCACCCCGCCGCGCGCCGCCCTCTCGCCTCCGTCGGGCTCAGCAGCGCCGGCTTCTCCTTCTCCTTCCGCTTCCCCGCCCTGCGGCCCTGGATGACATTCGCACAAAACACACCCTCGTAGCGCTTCCGCGCCGCCGCGGGCACCGGGGTGGGCCGCTTCGCTTTGAGCGCGGCGGCGGTGGCGGCGGGGCTGGGGTACGTGCCGGTGCTGGCGCGGGAGTGGGAGTTGCTCGAGCTGGACGCGAAGCTGTAGGAGGTGGCGGTGCTTTGGATGGAGGAGCGGTCGGAGGTGGAGGAGCGGGATGGGGGCGCGGGGGGGGCACGGCGCACTTTATATGGGGCTGGGAGGGGGGCGGAGGGCGCGGTCTTTGGGGAGCTTGGGGTAGAGTTGAACTGGGGTGGACGCGGGGGCGGGGACTTTATGGACGAGCGGGACGGTGGTGCTGTTGATGGTGGGCGTTTCGGGAGTTGCGGCGGGACCATATTCCGCTTCGCCATTGCCTTCTCCCAGTCGAGGGAAATCATGCGCTCTGTAGCAGGGCTTGCCAGGGAGGAGGTAGACACGTTCTCGTACGAGTCTGTGAGACTGATTGAATCCGGCTCGGCGTACTTGTCATTGGACGAGTCGTGCTCACGGTCCATGGGAAAAGTCGCGATGAAATTGGACATGGAGCCGGGGGTGCTGGGGTCTGTGTCCGATGAAAGGGAGACGGAGTGGAATGACGATATGGACGATGCCGGAGCATGGCCTGAGACGTTACGTGACCGGGAGTCATGATCGAGCGTCGGCGGGTATGTGTGGGGCGGATCGACGGTAAGGGAATCTGAACGGACTGGGGGATAGAGGAAGGCAGTCCTGGATGTGGGGGGTGAGTCGGAATGCGCTGAAGAAGAGGAAGCAACTGATTTGAGGGATGTATACGATGGCTTGCGGGGGGGGAGGGGTGGGGCTTTCCCATTGACGACTGCGGAGGAAAGTGCGGGGGGCTTTGGCCTCGGCTTTGGCTTTGGCGGCGAATCGAAGCTAATGAGGGGAGCGTTGACTTCTTGTGACTTTTTCGCCCCGAAAAGAGACTGCGTAGGAGTGCGGGTCGAGTCGAGATGCCCATTGCTGTTGGACTTTGGCTTGACACCACTTGGGCGCGGAGGCGAGGGGCCGTCGTCGAGAACCCAGTCCTTGAGATCGATGAGGGACGTCCTGCGGCCGAGATTGGGGGGCGAGGGCGAAGGCGACGTGCGCCTGGATGGCTGGTGGGACGCAGCAGGGGTGGGCTGGAGCGGTGTGCCGAGCATCATCTCGCGTGCCACTAGCGGGGAGTGCTGGCCATTTCGGCTTGCCTCGGGGCTGGGTGGGGACAACGGTGGTGGCTGGTACGAGTGGTCCCGGTTTGCAAGGGACTCGAAGGCGGATATCCTGGACTGCACAGCGGCGGAAGGCATGGGTGCGCTGGTCAACCCTGTCAAGCCCGTTTCGGTCACGCTCCGAGCAGCCACACGCTTACTCCCCCGAGACTGCGCTTGTTCCATCCTTCCTCTTCCATTATGGCTTCACCCACAGATCTCTACGCGGTAGCAGGCAAGCCATTCTCGCACAGCGCCTATGCCCTCCATTCATCCCTCTCTCTGTATAGACTTTTGCCTTATTCCGATAGGAACCGCCCACGCTTCGGTGCCCTGATCCTCCTCTTCATTAACTATGCCGGCATTCTGATCTTGCCAAGGTCGCAGAAGAGGTCGCAGAATGCCAGAGGATCCTAGAGAAGACCGGTCTTAAATACAAGGTAATCCCTCTTCCATATTGTCTGTCCCGGCGGCGAACTTATTGAACTCGCGCAGATGCAGTAAGCACCTTCGCCTCTTCCTCGAAGACGCCCGCCGATCTCTTCCCCCAGTGGATACGGAACAAACATAGGTCAGAAGCCTGTCTACAGATCAACTGTCTTGCGTGCTGATGCATTACTCTGCGCCCAGAAGGACCGTGGTCCCAGGTCTCGCAGGCAATCCACGACTGCCACGCCGCAGTGCACGCCAAAGGCGCCCCGCGCGTCGCCACCGACATCCGCATCGGCACCCGCGTGGACCGCGACGTCGTGCCTGGGGAAGGAAACGAGGGCAAGGTCAAGCGCGTCGAACAGATTTTGGCATCGAACAAGTAGCTTGTGATAGGAATGTCCATGGCAAATACAACAGCAGCACAATTTTACACGAGTGGAACAAGAAAGTACACTAGATCAGATATACATCCCAGTACAAGAATTATCCCCAGAGTCCGCGGTGCAAGAAATAAAAATAAATTAAGATACCACTGTCCTCCGTCAAACCTCGGGGCTCCCTTCCCTCTCTTTCTCTTCCCACTTCTTCAGTAGCGCCGCACCGAGCTCCTTTCCGAGCGCGAGAGCAAGTGGCACCGGGACAGCATTCCCGATCTGTCTCGTTTGCTACGGACAAAAATCAGGTTAGCGCAAAAGTAGGAACTCGTACTCATTATACATACCGCTCCCACAAATTTATCGGGCTCTGATTCGAAATTGTAGTGGTCCGGGAAGCCCTGCGCTCTTGCGCACTCGCGTACGCTAACAATGCGCTTTTGCTGCGGAGTAGAACGTCAATCACAACATTCCACGCCGAGATGTAAGTGCTTACCGACGGGTGGAGCACCCAGGATTTTTTCGAATTTGGAGCCACCACGGTCAGTGCGCATTTGAAATGCGAGTCGCTGTCCAGCCTGCTATAAAAACCTATCGCCGAATGAATATCCGTGACAGAGAGAGACTGAAGTCGACACAAAACGCACCGTTTTTCTCGGCTTTCATTCCTGGCCTTGCATTATTTGGCTGCAATGGCAAGGGAAGTCCTGAAACGAGTCTGTGAATGTTGGTCGTGCATCATTGAGTATACAACTTACGTCTATGATCTGCATTCGGCTCCAGGGGCACAGTCACGGTGCTACAGCCACAAAATAATCAATAGCGGAAGACGACGAAGCAGCGAAAAACTTACGCTTCGACAACGCGCGCAGAAAACATTTTCGTGTAGTGGCCTTGTACCTCCATCTCTTCGCCATTTTCTCCAGTCATCCCCTGGCGCAGCCATTTCTGATACCGATTCTGCGGTGGTGTCGCGTACGACGCTCCATCCAGGAAACCGGGAATATCCACGCCGTTGTCCCGGGATTTACTTACAGCAATGCACTGTGGGATCCCCAGCTCTTTGAGGCGTCGCTTTGCCTCGGCTTTGTCTTCGGGAGTTGCACGGAATATGGCGTGTGGGTTGATCCTAGACGGGAAATTTAGCGCGGCAGCAATGAACGAAACGGTAATTTACCAGTCAAAGGGTGGCTTCGAGGAGCAGTGTATTCGTTAATTATTTGAAATAAGATAGACATGTAGCGCTCACCAAGTCGCCGATGGCGTTATTGACAGAAATGGGCGGTAACGGAGCGAACTGATGCTCGTCGTTGGGATCTTTGCTCCTCGACACCGGATCGAGCCTTTCCCCAGTCGGAAGATGCCAGGCGTCTGGACGTTTTATGAAGGCATACGCGGGGACAGGATGCTCCGGAAGAGGAAGACCCCGTTTGGCGCCCCAGATGATCACTCGACTTCGTCCTTGGGGCGCACCGTACTGGCCAGCCTGAACAACCCGGAATCGCACTTGGTACCTAGAGCAAGATCAGCGAGCTAATAAACGTTTCAGTGTGGCGAATTTCGTACCCTAGAGCGATGAGGGTTCGCAAGATGAATTTAACTACGCCTGACTTGATTCCTCCTTCTAAAGTGCGGCCGCATTGGGAAAGCTTGCTCATTAGACGGAAATTAAGCATTCCTCGCACGTTCTCGAGAAGGAAATAGTCGGCTTCGTAGAACTCCAGATAACTTAGCATATTTCCTGGCAGCGATGACCTGAAATTTTTATGCAATTAGCTGCATTGCAGCTCGATGAAGACATTTAAAGTTACCTTGGATCATCCGGTTTCTGTATACAACTATATTAAGAATAGCAGAGCTGAAGCTGTCAAAAGACTTACGGGGCTATGATTGGCCAAACTAAACGATTGGCAAGGCGGGCCTAATAGCGTTATCCTTAAGCAAGTAAAGTGGATAAGAGTTGCGCAAGTACACACCGCCATAAATAAAATCGACGTCGCCTTTCCTAGGCATCGGAGGGCATAGCGTCTTGCCATCGTTTGATAGCAGTGGTTTCGGCTTCTTCCCCTCGTGCGTCTCGATGGCGTGCTTCAGCAGAAGACATGTGTCTTGGCAGTAGACAGTTGTGTCGGGATGATTATTTCTGGTAGCAGACAGTTAAGATGGCTAGGCCTCCAGAAATAACGTTGAGATTAAAAACCGGTATGTGTTGGCTGCAGAGGCAATGTACTCCACCGCGTATTTCGTTTCCACGAAACCAGACATATTCATGCCAGTACCAAGACCGCCGGCCCCTCAAAGTAGTTGAGACGGTCAAAATGGCGCGTATAAGGGAATGAGGTGTTTGCTTACCACTGAACAGTTCCAGCCCTCGAAGGGGAGCGTTTTGTTGGCGAAGTCTTTCTGCACGGTGAAGGTCTTGAACCCGCTGTTCACGGCAGGTGTGACAGAAATGCAGATCATTTTTCGGAAGGGGAGAAAGTTGTCCGTCTTCGTCGATCTCTTCATTGGTATAAAAATGGTCGTTATTTTGAATCCACTCCTCGATATCTTCGTGCGAAGTAAGACGTTGAACGTAACAAACACCGTCAAAGTCTTCGATTGAAAAACTTGCTCGTGTGTTTGTCCGGTATAGACGTCGCTGGACCGAGGAGGGGATTAGTCCAAATCAAGTGATGATATATACAACATACCTCATCTGAAGGCAGTTGCCCTCGGGATACCTTGGAAGAAACAACATTGTACAAGTCGGAGCGCTCAAAGTAACGAACCACCACGTCTGAATAACTCTTGATTTTGACGATCTGCGCAATGTAAAAAAGCGGTAATGGTGAGACGTCCTTCGGCAAGGTGATGTGAGGCGAGGACACCTTTCGGTGTCGCACATATACGAAGTCATAGCGATGATAATCGAAACCCCACTGTGTATAGCCATCTTCTGGCAGAGGTCGAAGGCTTTCATCCTCAGCTTTCTTTAGCTTTGCTCCGCATGCATAGCAGGGCATATGTTGGGGCAAAGATGCGAAGACAGTCTCGATCTCTGCCGTTGATGGCAGATGAATGAAGTCTACGCCGTTCTCACAAGCCAAACTTAACAAAAAGGTTTGGTCACTATGTTCTCTATATAAGGATAATAGTGATGATACGTACGAACAATGGAAATCGTTAGAATCGCGCTCGCGTTCGTCTGGGGGTTCTTTTACAATCCCGTCGCCAAGCATCGTGACTTTGCATTCCCGAAAAATGCTAGCGATAGGAATATCGTCGCAATCAGCCGTGGAATACAGAGCCTTCGAATGTGCTGTTTCTTGAAGGATGGTCTTCGAGCCATGAACAAACCACTGACCATGGAACATCTTCTGTTTTCTGCCCTTCTTGTCAGTCTCTTCGAAGAAGTAGCAGATACAGGCAAACCTAACAGACAACGTCAAGGGTGAGGCAATACAGTCAGGACAGGATAGTACCACGAAAGATTGGCATAAGAGTTCGCCGATTTCGATGCCTCGGATTTTGCATTTTGTGCCCGGACAGCATCGACATCTTCTCCTGGGTTGACCATCACATAGTCACCGACCTAGAAATGGCAGCATATTAGTATCGGCGCAGCCTTTGGATTTTAGCAAAGATGACTTGCCTCGTATTTGACATCGTCCACAAACACGCTAGAGTAGAAACCCTTGGCAGTTGGGGCTGGATCCCCCCAAACGACGGTTTTTGGATCGTCGTGGTGCTCTTTAACTTTGCCCTTCATTTCTGCAGCGACATGTTGCTCGACTGCATCGAATTCAGAACTTCCAACAACCTCCAGGCCTTTAAAAAGGTTGCTGGCAATGCCTGAAACAATAGGTGTCACTGTTATCGCAGCAGGATTGCTGGTACCGCTACGACGAGTGGAACCTTTGGTGCGGGCCTTCGATTTTGATGTATGTCCTGTAGTCGATGTATCATAATCCAGAAGAGGGGTCTCCTCAGAACCGAGTATTGATTTAATGAGAGGAACGCGATTAATGCGAATCCTATTCTCTGTGCAGAGTTCTGGGAGGCGAGAAATGATGTAGACATTCTAGATAAGTGAAAGTTTTCAGCTTGACGCCAAACGCAACGCAAACCATAATCACATACCACTTCTTCGGCTTCCAAGTCTTCTCGAGATAGGCTCCGTCCGAATATTCTCAGCGGGGAGAAGTCATCTTCGTCATTCTTGTCCGGATCGGATAGAGAATCAACGAATTCGTCGTATGTAATCCGCGGGGTTTCCAAGGCCGCTGTTATAACGAGATGAAGTATTCGGTGTTGCAGCCAGAACGATCGAAAAAAAGGCTCATATGTATCCGAAGGAGTATTTAATATATACCAAGCAAAATGTGTGCGAATATAAATCTTCCTGTGAATTCAAATTTCAGACGGTGGAGTTCATGAATTCTGACAGCGCAGAAGCAACTGACCCATCAAAAGTCCTCGTCTCATCATCATAATTGTGGATATTCAGCTCTAGTATTTTGGATAACTTGACCCGTTGACCGTCGCTGCTTTGATTTTCCGAGATGGAAGATAATGCATCATCTTCGTCTATGTCCTCTGCCCGTGGGGTTACTATTCCCGAGGCTCCATATGACCTCGGAAGGAAGCACAGCTCATCGAGCTCACCGATATGTATCAATTGGTAAGTTTCCAGGTCATAGATATCAAATGAATCGAGCACGCGGACAGGAACATCATGTATTTCATCGTCGCTGCATGAATCTAAATCGTCGGGAGGGGCCTCTCCTTCTATGACAAGATTGCCATCTTCTTGAACTTCATCATCTGCGGGCTCGTAAAATATAGTACCTGGCCAGAAATAATTGAATGAGGGTGAAAACCTGGCGAAGAATAAGAATGAGCGAACCTCGAGATCCAGTATTATGTTTGGAGATATCGAAGTTGAAATCCAAGTTAGAAGTCTCAGCATGCGAGGTGTGAGTGTGCGTAACATCGTCCTCTTCATCCGAAGTCATGACCAAGTCGATGTCCGATGGTCTTGTGGAGTAATGTCGAATATTGAAGTCGGATACAGTTGGGGAGACCGGCATAGGGTTTTCGTCCTTCATATATGTGACTCAGAATGCATTCGAAGAGCAGTGAACCACACAATTCGAGATTTCTTACATGGCCGACATTAAAATCAGAAACTGTCGGGGACGGTCGTGGATTTTTCACCAAGTCGATGCGCGATAGCTGAGGATATAAATGACATGAGGCGCGCAAGTCCTTGAGTATGGAACATGAAGAATTTACAGTATCCTCTTCGTGGAGAGTCTCAGAACCATCCTTGACTTTCTTACGCGAAGATAAAATTGGACTCGGCGGTTCCGTCTTCCATTGGGAGGTTGAAGGGGATGAGGAGACATGCCGTCTCTTCCTGGATGCCGGTATGACGATGTCCACATACGGAACCATACGAGGTCGCTTCATGACCGAAACGTGGGTTCGAGCGGGATGCCCTGCTCTAAATCACTATTTCCCCGGCCAAGGGTCCCGATGGGACGCGTCCCGTTGAGGAGCCCAAGAACGGCAGGGCGTCTGAATAGATAAACGCGAGGAGTATTGAGTTGATAATGAATTGAACCTGACTGCAGCCGAGCCGTGACAGTGATAATTCTGAACAAGAGGGAATTCAAACACCGCCAAGTCGCGTCTTCCTCTTCAACCACTCACCATGGCCGAGTCTCTCTCTGTATTCCGCGCATCCGTCGACTACGATGCCGACAAAGGCGCGTATCCAATGCTAATTCTACCCCAGCGCGTCTCATCGTCTTCCTCCTACAGAGAAAATCACCGACTTCTTGACAAAGTTCAAGGGGAGCACGGAAAAGGACCTCGCCCTTGATTTCGCGAATATCGACATTGACGATGACAACGAACACGCAGCTGCTGAAACGGAGTCTCTTAAGTACATGCAACAATTGGTACGCGTCGTGGACTGTGCTTTCGCGCTATCACTCTTCTGACCCCCTACCCAGCAACGGATAGCAAACCGCGAGCAGCAGATGCTAGTCATTGACCTGGAGGATGTCTCTGCGGTGAGTCACTTCCCTTGCGACTCTTTCTGCATCTGACGTGTCGGAAAGCACGAATCTGGCGTAACAGAGTTGGTGTCTCGGATACGCGGCAACACGCGTCGATACGTGAATCTGTTTAGCGAGGTCGTGGACAGAATTATGCCACAGCCCACAAAGGATATAAGCGAACATGACGAAGTGATAGACGTTATCCTCCATCAGAGGCGTGAACGAAATGAGCAATTAGAGGGAGCGCAGGAGGGATTTCCAGAACATTTATTGCGGCGATAGTCAGTATACTTTCCACTCTTTCAGATGCGATGACTGACGCGTCAAAAGCAACCTATATTTCCGTCCTCTGAGGAGCGAAATTGCAATGGCCGTGCGAGACGTGAAAGGCGCCCTTCTCGGTCGCCTAATCACTGTTCGTGGCATTGTCACTCGAGTGTCCGAAGTCAAGCCCCTCCTTCAAGTTAACGCGTATACCTGCGATGCCTGTGGCTCAGAAACTTTCCAAGATATCTCCAACAAGACATTTACCCCCATTCTCGACTGCGAAAATGAAAACGGATGCAAGAAGAACGGTATTCACGGCTCACTGCACATGCAGACACGGGCATGTCGTTTTAGCCCGTTCCAAGAAGTAAAAATTCAGGAGATGGTACGCACCACAATTACACTCTTGTTTTCGTTATTTATATCCCCCCCACTAGGCTGATCAAGTACCAGTCGGACACATACCACGATCCATGACTATTCACGTCAATGGAAATCTTACACGCCTTATGAATCCTGGAGATGTCGTTCATATTGGAGGCATTTTCCTTCCCGTTCCCTACACCGGTTTCCAAGCTATTCGTGCCGGCCTTCTGACAGACTCATACCTGGAGGCACACCACATCCATCAACTCAAGAAGCAATACAGTGAGATGCAGATAACTCCTGAAATCGAACAGAAGATTCTGCAACTCAGAAGTGATCCCGCTCTCTACCAGAAATTGGCATTGAGCATTGCCCCCGAAATTTATGGTCATGTCGACGTGAAGAAGGCATTGCTTCTGTTACTCGTTGGAGGAGTGACAAAAGTTACTGGAGACGGGATGAAAATCAGAGGCGACATTAATATGTGTCTAATGGGTGATCCTGGTGTGGCTAAATCGCAGTTACTGAAGTACATCTCAAAAGTTGCACCGCGAGGTGTCTATACCACCGGTAAAGGTTCTTCTGGAGTTGGTCTTACCGCTGCAGTTATGCGCGACCCTGTTACCGACGAGATGGTGCTAGGTGAGTATTATCCCATCTTACATGGTCGATGTGTTCATTACATCTGTTTGCAGAGGGTGGAGCGCTTGTTCTCGCGGACAACGGTATCTGCTGTATCGATGAATTCGACAAGATGGAAGAAGCAGACCGGACCGCTATACACGAAGTCATGGAACAGCAGACGATCTCAATATCAAAAGCCGGCATTTCCACCACGTTAAATGCACGGACGTCTATCCTCGCTGCTGCCAATCCTTTGTATGGTCGCTACAATCCGAAGGTCTCTCCCGTTGAGAATATCAACCTTCCCGCTGCCCTCTTGTCCAGGTTCGACTTACTGTTCTTGATTCTCGACAAACCCTCTCGAGACGACGACGAACGCCTAGCACAACATGTCACCTATGTCCACATGCACAATCATCATCCTGAGCTGGAATACGATGTGATCGACCCAAAAGTCATGAGGTAAATCAGCCCTCCTGTATTCTATACGAACTTCATCCTTATAAATTACATTCACCTAGACATTATATCGCAATGGCGAGGCGGAAGCGACCTACCGTTTCTCAGGATGTCTCGAACTACATTGTCGACTCCTACGTCCGCCTAAGGAAGGTGTCCAAAGACGAAGCCGCACAAAACAAATCCCACTCCTACACCTCTGCTCGAACGCTTCTCGGTATCCTCCGTCTCTCACAAGCACTCGCCCGCTTGCGTATGGTAGACGCAGTCGAGCATCCGGACGTGGACGAGGCGCTACGGCTCATGGAGTGCAGTAAAGAGAGTCTCCAGGAGGATGAGGATGAGTACGAGCCCGACAAGTCCGTCGTCAGTCAAATCATCCGCTTGATCAAGGGAATGGCTACCGCTGCTGAGAAGCCCAAGCGGAGACAGAAGAGATTTGGCCGGGGCCCTGGCAGAGAGCGGGATATGGACGTCGATTCGGACGAAGATGATGAAGACGAGGGCACTCTGTCGATGATAGATGTCCGTGCCCGTGTACTGAATGCCGGGTACACAGAGGCCCAACTCATGGAGACTATCTCCGAAGTCAGTTATTATATCTTTCTACTTTTGGCATTGATACTGATGCTTTATCCTTTCAGTACGAGGATATGAACGCCTTAATGCGTGTCGCGAATGGATCCAAGTTACGATTCATTTAAAAGAGAAATTCTGTTGTTGCTGTCTTGCTTTCCTGTATTCCTAGTCATACCTGTACTTTGTCGATACCTTGTTTCTGTTGACAGTGATTATCTATTATTTTTATTTTCCCGACATAAAACTTGAAAGGAGTGCGTGCGTGTTTTACTTGCGAATAAAGCAGTGGAACCCGAATGCGATGGACCGAAAAATAATTAAAAGCCGTAATGAGTATATATAAATGCGATACTGGAATATGCAGGAACGAGGATGTACAGCCGACCTCACGGTCATGAGTCTCGCGAATCGCTTGCATGCTCCCAGCTCCCGTCTCCACTGTCGTTTGGGCTATCCAGTCTATCATCCGGACTGCCCCTCTCACTATCGCGTAACCGCTGATTCCTCTCATCAGGAACGTCTCTATATTTCGGGGTTGGCGCTGCTCCAGCAGTCGACAGGTCATCATCGTCCAAGAACCCAGAATGGAATCCAACCCCTGCTGTTGACCGCCCGGGCGGGCGGGCACTGCCCCCACGCAGACCCGTAGTCTCATCCGCGTCTTCGTCGTCCGACACCTCCCCAAACGCATCATACAGCTCCCGCGTAGTGCGCGGGCCGCCCGTCGCCGGGAGCCCACCCCCACCCCCGAGCGTGCTCATACCCACGTCCTCGCCACCGCCCAGCGAGCTGTACGCTGCGAGCCGCTTTCTCTCCGCGCGTCGCCTCCAGAAGAACACGCCTGCCCCAATGCCGAACACCGCCACTGCGCCGATGGCGGCGAAGAACCACTTCTGGCTTGAGACGAGGCTCGACATGTCCGAGAACCAGCCCTCGTCTGGGGTGGCGCTGATGGCGGGGGAGGCTGATGATGTGGGCGCGGCGGTGGCGGCGGATGAAAACGCGAGGTTGGAATTCTCACCCTCTGCGACCCCGTGGTCCCCAGGGAGGTTGGCTGTGGGCTTCGGGTGCTGCTTGGTGGTGGTGGCGATGGGGACGACAGGCCGGGGAGGCGCTTCGACGGGGGGAAGAATGTCTTCCACAAGAGGGACTTCGTATTTCTGTACTTTGGCTGGATCGATGCTCGAGCCCCAGAAAACCATGTTCCACCCGAGGAATGTGCCATTGTTCTCGGAGGGCTTATTCTGGTCGGACACCTTGATGGTCCAGTCACCGACGGCATCTTCGCCCCTGAAGTAATGTCAGTATGCTACGCAGGAGGGGAGGATACTAGCTGCTCACCAGTGCTTGACAGTCATGAACGTCCACCCTGGGTATCCTGTCGTGGCCACATCCCCCGATCGCTTATTCGCCAACACGCTCTTAATCCCCTTCGGACTCACAAGCTCCACTTCGACATCCCCTCTTCTCGAATGATTGATCCACACCTTCACATTGAGATGCTCCAGCGTCTCCAAGTTGTTCTCCTGCAGCATCTCCTTCGTGATCGTCATCTTGCTCTCTACGCCACCAGACCCAATGAACTGCCCTCCAGAATATTTATTCTCCTTGAAGGTCCCGTTCTCAAGTTGGATAGTATTGGTACTGAGCCATGTTTGGGGTTTCACCAGTTGCCATTTCTGTGCAGCTGTGATGTATAGTGAAGCATCGAGCGCTCCGAAGCCGTATTTGTAGCTGTAAAGTTTCCCAGAGGCGAGTCTGTCCCAGTCGGGGTCGTCTGGATTAATGACGCGGGCAGTTTCGACACATAGGTATTGGATATCGCGCCATGTAAGATCAGGGCTTCGCGAACTATTAAATACGATAATGCATACAAAGGGAATCAAGCAAACTCACCGAGCTTCCAGTGCAAGCGCAAAAACGCCAACAGCGTTAGGAGCTGCAGCAGAAGTACCACCATGGGTTGTCGCACAGGCATTAGTGCCCTTATCCGTGGTCACCTAGCGAATTGGTTATTCTTAGCACCAAAAGAAGACGGAGTAGGACATACAATAAAGCGACCGCCGCCAGAACTGTAGGCGACAATCATATTCGCCGCGCACGATTCGGAGTAGTAAGGATGAAGACCTTTGTAGTCGATCGCAGAAACGGTCACCGAGTATATGGAATTCGTATACCCATCGAAATTGCATTGATCGCCATGAGCAGCACCGTTTCCGCTGGCAAACACGAAGATGGACCCCTTTCCGCCACGTCCGTTGTTGATACCGTTGACGACTGCCTTCTTGATGAGATATCCAGGACCTTCCATAGACATGCCATTGTCAGGAGGACCCCAACTGCAGCTGTATATTGATACATTCTGGAAGCCGAAATTCAGAGCGGCGGCCTCGTCGACGTCGGAGATGGGTCCAGAGAGAATGCGCACGCCGGCCACTTTCGACTCGTAGGCAATACCAATACCACACGCCGTGTTCTTCCCCGCAGCAACCTGTCCGGCACATCGGGTCCCATGGTGGTCGTCGAAGTTTTTAGGAGTAGGAAGGTCTTCGTGGTCGTTAAAGTCGTGCGAGTCTGCAGCATCCTAATTCGGAGGCCAAGTGTAAGTTGCGCAGCGCTGCCAGGAAAAAACCCACGTACGAAATTGGCAGCGAGGTCTTCGCTGGTATAGTCGAGCCCGTCGTCTACGAGCGAGGATATGACACCCTTGCCGGTGAATCCCATCTCCCATACGGGGGTAGCATTCATCATGTGCTCCGGGAAGTCGTCGTTAACGAGATGCCATTGGTCTTTGAAGAGGGGATCTTGGATCCCGAGACGCTCCGCTATGTTTTGTGAGGTAGCGGATGCTGGAGGGTGGATGGGTGGTGGTGCACGCTTTACACGACGGCGGAGTGTCTGTCGCTCGAGAAAGCGAACAGAGGAGACGATGCTACGAGCGTGGAGGGCATCTTCGGAGCGTGCGACGTGAGACTCTGCTCTTGCGCGCAGGTTTTCAAATGCATCGAGGACAGGGTCGGCGAGTGCTGCTCGTGCGGAGAGGTCTTGTGGGGAGTGGGGGGTGCGGACGAGCCAGTGATCGCGCAGCTCGCCGGCCTGCTCTACGACGTCGACACGGAGTGCGCGAGCAACATCGTCCAGCGATGCGTGTGAGTGGGGGATGTGCTCGAGGACGTAGTAAGCGTGTGTGTCGTACTCGCGCTTCGCGGGGGAGGCGGCCCAGGCGGAGGAGTAGGAGAGCGAGAGGGCGAGGAGGAAGCAGAGAGAGCGCATCCTGCTGGACAGTCCTGGCGCTAGCGAACGTGAAGGAGATGCGCAACGTTACAGATGATCACACTGCGCACTCCCAAATGCGGCTGCTCAGCCAAATGGGACATTTACCTCCGCTGCCGGCCCGTCCGGCAAACACTCCGTGATGACCGTCTTGAACGCCTATCAGCGCTAATCCATCTTTGCACATGCCTCCTTCCACTATTCGAGGCTATCTCGTCTCTCCCTCCCATCGACTCTCAGGGATCTATCTGGCATCTAGTCTATCGTATGATCATCGGCTCTTCAACTCGGAATACTCTACATCAAGGCTCAGTTTTCAACATCCCCCATATAGGTCTATTTTTATGCACTTATCGACACCATGCTGCTGTTTCTTCAGAAGCTCCATGCCTTTTGCTTCTTATCATATACATTACGAAAATATATAAGTACTATGCGGTCTCTACCTGCCGCTCTGCGAGCTCCGCCTTTCAGCGCGCTACCTCTCTGGCACCATGTCCGACATTGCTGTCTCTACGCTGCCCAAAGATGAGGAGCAGATACACCCTGCTCAGCGGTACAGTGTTCATTGGTACCGCGGCACCATATTCCAGATTCTGGTCGTCGGTGGTGTATTTTTCTGCGTATGTTCTTCTCGTTCTTTGTGTCCCACTGTTTTCTTACCATCGTCGTGACCACAGGCTCCTGTAAGACGAACACCTTACCTCCTACGCGTCAAGAACTAACTTTGACTCGTATAGGGAATGTACAATGCGCTGAGCTCGCTTGGTGCTGGTGGTCTTGCGACCCCTTGGTATGCAAACGCCACTGCGGCAGCAGGATATGGTATGGGCCTTTACACAACGATTTCCACTTCCCTTTCTCATGCTTCCACCATTTCCATAGTGTTTATGGCAACTCTGTGCGTGATCGGAGGTGTCATTGTCAGCAAGATTGGTGTCAAATCATCACTAATGGTCGGTGTCCCGCGGTTTACATACACGCGCCATGTGACTAAGATTGCTAATTCTTACCTTCGAAGATTGCCAGTACCGGTGACATCATGTAAGGCATTACGTTCATTGCAGGATATCCATCGAGTGCTCACGTCGATTCTCCAGCTATGCCGGGAGCTTGTATCTGAACTCGAAGAATGGAACGCAATGGTTTTTGATGCTGGGTTTGTTGGTTCGTTGTCCCAGCCTGTATTGCTCTAACGAATTGTGCAGGGTCTATCCTTTCTGGCTGCACTGATGGTCTCATGTATGCTGTTGAGGGACCCATAATTACAGGTGCTTTCCTCCAGTCCCAGAATTAATATGATGTTAATTCTACTTGTTAAATAGCTTACCCCGAACCCGATCGCCGCGGCCGCATGCTGGGGCTCTGGGTCTTCATGCGCAACGCCGCACCTGTCATCGGAGGCGCAATCATCTTCGCTCTCAACTCAAACCTCGATTCCTCAGGTGGCGTCTCCCTCAAGACCTATATAGTCATCATCGGCATCATGTGTGCTGGGCCATTCATTTCCCTCCTTCTTTCGCACCCCGACAAGGTGCAGCGCAAGGATGGAGTCAAGATCGTCTTTAGGAAAACGGGCTGGAAGCAGACGATGGTTGAGTGGTTCAAGGTCGTCTCATCCCGCGAAGTACGTCCATTTAAACCTTATAAACATTTCCGCACAAGTTTCTGACCAATGTGATAGATTCTCCTGCTGTGTCCCCTATTTTTCACCTCCTGGTTCTACGGTTCTTATATCGGGACACTCCAAACTCAATACTTCAACGTCCGAACACGCGCGCTCTGCGCCTTCGTTATTCCATGGGGCGATATTGCTGGTGGCTTCATGATTGGATACTTCCTCGATAACAAGCGTTTCACAGTCAAGCAGCGCGCGCGTGGGAGCTTCGTCATCCTCATGGTCTTCAATCTTGCTCTGTGGTATGTGAATTAATTTCGTACTTCGCTGTATTGTCTTTCTTACACTACTAGTATAGGGTGTGGACCGCAGTAGTTACCAAGCAGCTTGAGGATCAGAAGCCCGTCATCGACTGGACATCACCTCTTTTCGGCCGTACTTTCTCGCTGTTCCTCCTGTTTGATCTCGCCACAATGGCGACACAAACTAGCTTGTACTGGATTATCAGCCACAGTGAGTTATCATAGACCTTGATTTCATTACCGGTCACTTATCCTCTACCAGTGTCTGATGATTTTATCGTCCTGTCCTACATGACTGGAACCCTTCGTGGCGTGGAGTCCGCAGGCCAAGCAGTGGCATATGGCATTAAGTCCAGCAACACGACAGACTGGCTTTCGATCGGGCTCAACGTTGGACTCAGTCAGTTGAAATCGTTTTCTTTTACTTTTGTCCTGCTAACATCGCGAATAATTTGTACAGTTGTTTTCTCACTTCCCTTTGCTTGGGTAGTTATTCGCAAGATCGGTGCTGACGGCTTCGAGAAATTCTCCTTTGATGACCCACAAGACCTCAAGGATACAAATAGCGTTTCTACCGATAGAGACGAGAAAGAGAAAGCTTAATCTACGATATTACGAAATGCAGAGACGAGTTTCTTCCTCTCTGATAGAAATGCGATGCACATGTATTTGACGATATTTGGTTCCGTTGAATCCTGAAGATGATGCCGTTGCGTTGTCAACTGAGAGAAAGAACGTTGACTTGATCCACCACCACTAAATTGACAAGCACCGTAAACGTACCTAAGACTCAATCCTTAATTCATCTATACCGCCGGGCAATGCACTATTGTTCTGATTTCCGAAATTTCTGGCTAGTTCTGGGGAATTCTCTGCGTCACAAAGAACACTGTTGATCTCGATCTTGTTTTCGCACCATCCGACCTTTCCAGATGCTTTTTAATGTGGAATATTCGAGGGCTTAGTAGTAAAGTCATTTCCAAAGCTATGACATGGGCCGAATTTCTGCTTTATATTTCACACCACAACATCCATCATACACGCTTTCAACCAGTGACTTCTACTCAACATGTTCAACGACGAACCTCTCTACGAGTTCAACCGCGCTTTCAATGACCCTTGGGAACTCGCATTCAACAACAGATATCACCCGAGCGAGCAGAGCGACAATAAAGATCAGGGTCAACGCAGTCCTAGCGACAATGGAGGTCAAGCCCGGGAGTTGAAGCCGAGGTGTGTATCCAACCGCTTGTTCGTAGTGTTTTATTAATGACTTTTCTCCCTCAGGATGGATCTTCACGAGGACCCAGAAAATAATGTCGTCACAGCGACGTTTGAGCTGCCTGGTGTGAAGAAACAAGACGCACATATCGACCTACATCATGGCCGACTTATCGTTACGGGAGAGAACAAGTCTCCGCAGCGTGATGAGAGTGGGTATGTTACGCGCGAGAGGATATTTGGAAAGTTTTCGCGCACTTTGCAACTGCCTCGTGGTGTTTCGGTGCGTGTTTCATTCTCATTTCCAAGTGGATGTGCGATGACTGTATATTGTAGGAGGATGATATATATGCCTCGATGGAGAGCGGCATCTTAACAGTCACTTTCCCAAAGTCAAAGTTTGTTCAGGAGCCCACGACATCGAAGAAGGTTCCTATTGGAAACTGAGCATTTGGAGGACGCGCGTTTCTGTTTGATTCGGATTCCCAAGATATGTTCCCTGTAATATCATTCCAATAATCGACCATGGTATGTTGTATGTTACTTTAATCTAATGCTGTTCAGAACTATGCATTACTTTTTCTTGTTCGGGCACGACTTCAGCATTTCGGCCACGCGTTCATTTTTCTCTTCTATGGATGGAGGTTCAATCAATATCTCAACTGGTTGTTCATCTAGTCTAGGTCGATTTCGTCTTAGTGTTCCTTCATCGACACGAATGAACGAGACGATGATATATGTAAGCACTGTCCCAGCGTCATAATGTATTTAAATGAGGAGCCATCTCAATTGGCTGTCTCCACATACCTCATTCCGATCTGATTTTCGGAATCCTGCAGGCTCCTAGTCGTCAATATGAATGGACGGGATGACGCGCTGTTCCCATTGTCGCAACGGATTTAAGCGAGGAACCAGCTCAACGCCCACCACCGACTCACTCACCAACAGCTCTGATATAGATCCTACTAAGATGTCGTCCCTCTTCTACTATGAACCCTATTATGACTTCGAGCGCTTTCTGGACAATGCAGTTAGCTCTCGCTTAGCTCCAACTGAAACCCAGCTTCAACGGCGTAGTGACATCGGTGATAATAACGCTGTTAGGTCGTTCAAACCTAGGTATCTACATGGTTTTTTACTACTCCCAGAATACTTTTCGCTGAGCTCTTTGACAGGATGGATTTGCACGAGAATTCGGACAAAAACCAGGTCATGGCGACTTTCGAATTACCTGGCTTGAAAAAGAATAACGTGCAGATCGATGTCCACAATAATCGTTTGACAGTCTCTGGTGAAAGCCAGACGTCTTCTGAGCTCGACGAAGGAGGGTATGCTGTACGTGAGAGACGTTTTGGAAAGTTCTCCAGGACATTGCAACTCCCTCAAGGCGTTAAGGTACGGGATTTATCGCTTAAGTAGTGGATTTAAAGCCTCAAATTGTTATCCGCAGGATGATCAAATCCGAGCCCATATGGACAACGGAGTTTTGACGGTTACTTTCCCCAAGGCTTCCTCAGAGCTGGCGCCCAAGAGGATTGCAGTTAATTGAGCTCAGATTGGAAGCTTGAAGCCGCGTTTAGTACAATGTTTCAATTGTCCTTCGATGTGTTTTGAAAAACACTAACAATTCCTGCCAAGTACGGGGTATTGTAGCACAGCTGTCATTATTTTTTGTGTTACACATGTCATTGCCGATAAATCGACGGCGACCACTTTGTTAGATTGATAGCAATTGTGGGCGATGAGATATGTATAAGAGTTGAAAACAAGATCTAGTTAACAAGGGTTACCTGGCAACGTTGTAGACGTCCGCGTCTGATAAAAGGTTTCGGTAGCAGTGTATTGTGAATTACTTACTGCTGTGGCGCAGTGCGCTTAGTCACCACCGCATTTGTCCAGCGGCGGAAAAAAGTTAATATATTTCCTGCCGATTTTCTGGGAATTATTTGGCAGGGAGCGGCGGAATTGAGGATGGAACAAATTTATAACTTAGTCAGTTTTGAGAATTCTGAGAAACCCTTCAGAGGATTTTTCCCTCTAGTTAAAAGAAGCACTTTGTATAAAGGAATAAGAAATCGGGTAAATTCTGTGTGAGAAATTCTGGTTATACAAAAGTTGCAGTGTCTAAGCGCACTGCACCAAACTCTCTCTTATACCTTTGCGCCACGCACTAAACATCCATTCTGGGCCCACCGTGCTAAACAAGCAAATGCGTCCGCTACAGGAGAATATAAGCATGTCTATTGTCCTCATGGTAATGGTATTGTACTCTTCCCGTTCATGTAAGTGTTCTTGTTTCTAAATGAATCATGATCGCTACATTGACAGATGCGCCTGCTACCTAGTTCTTTCGTCTGGTGTCGCTTTCTGGAAGAACGAACTATAAGAAGCGGATGGGCAGGCTTTTCGGATATCCTCATTGATTGCCTTTAGGCTGATATTCCGTGACTCGGTCGCTCCGACTCGCTGCACTGCTTCCCTGCTCCTCCTTTCAAAAAAGCAGCACTTTGGCAAGGGTTATCTTCTCCAAACACTTCAGGATACTGCGTCTGCTCTGTGTTGTCCAGTCCACCCACCTGTTTGACTTAAACACATTCTGCTTGACACGACTAGCCACAAGATGGCTGTTCTCACAATCCCATCCAGAATGCCTGTTCATGCATTTGTTCACCCTCTTGGACGAGAATACGGTGCGTTCTTGGGTTTCATGAAACTACCGTATTGCGATTAAATGTGCATCCTACAGTTCATGCTGTCCGTTCTTCACCAGGGTCACAGTTCGCTCCTCAGCCTCTGCTTGCTTCACCTCTTGCACCTTGTCCGATCGATTTATCGCCTTTGCTCCCCGTACCTCCCGATCCGACTTGGACACCACTGTATCCTGCAGGTCGCCCTATATGGCCTTTACACAGGCCTCTTCAAGGAAACCCCTGCATGCCTTCGCCTGAAATGAATGGAACGCAAACATTACCCGCTATATGGACACCAGGGACTTTTCCGGCCCAACCATTCGGCAGTTTTACACCCTTGCAGCTAAATCCACATATCATATATAATCCGAACAATCCTTCGATACCGGTACTTCAATGGGATGTCGCACATCCACCGGAAGTAGCAAAACTCTACACTGGACGTCACACCCTTGTCCCCGTGAACCTCAAGGAGATAGTCATTATCCCCGACACTGTACGCAAGATAGTCATATGTTCAGACTTCGTTCTCCTTGCTGCACGTATGGAGAAGTGGGGCCCCATCGTCGTTGAAAAAACAGATAAAATAACTATTCGAGATGTGCTTGATGCCATCCATAACTACCTACAAAAGCCATTAACGTATGGTGATATGGCCGAGATCGGACAATTCGCTGGAAATTTCGATAATCTTCAAAGTGCTGCTTACAGTCGTGTCCAGGATTCCTATGAACTACGTAGCGCTGCGAGGAAACGGGGATTCAAGCGTATCGACATGCTTGGTCCCAATCGACGTTTTCAAGGCCTGCGACCGGTTGTCTTCCAAGATAATACTTGGAAACTTTTCATGGGTCTCCTTCCAGCACCAGTACCGCCATATTAGTGTTGACATCTGAGCACAGTCGCAATATTTAATTTATTTTGTAAACCATGTACTCTACTACCTGCCATAATACCTCCGTAATCCAACATGTTCCTAGTTGCACCTGATTCAGAATGATGTGCCAGCCGGTCCAGTTGGCTGCAAATGTAACGTGAAACGAAATGCCTCAAAGTCAACACTGAACCATTAGCATGTCCGCGACATAGTAAAATATGGAGCCTGGCTGACACATTGGGTGGACACTACCGACGTCGCTGTCACTGCAGAAATTTTAAACCAACGACGAGCCCATCGCATACCCAGGGCACACCGGTAACCACTAAGTGGCCACCAACGTTTGATTGGTCGACTACCAGGGTATTTGTTCTTATTGTGCAACTCCTTCAGCAATTTCCATTCTGATCGAGAACCACCTTATCAACAACCACTTGACAAATGACAAGCACCTACAAGGACCAACACTCGGCCAGCACTTGACCACTAGAAGGTTTCTTTCAAGAAGCTACACAACGTTTCTCTCCGATTCCAAGAAATAACTATGTGTTCTGCGCCGCACTGTCGCTACGTAAATCTCCTATTCGTGCGTTTGTTTATTCTTTCCCGGAGTCTCAGTGTCGGCGTTTATGGTGTCCTATTGCCTCATTGTTCTCTTCTGGGAAACTCCTGTAACATGGAATGAAGCATGCGCATTCCGAATCAGTACCTCATTTTCTCATAATCGCTTGACTACCTTCAAGAACTAGCTGGGCATTTCTGGGAGCATCTGCATCTGGACAATAAGCACTGTTACTACGCCGCTATTGAGCGTGGAAAGGCCGACAGACAAAGATACTTCCCAGTTTTTTATAAGGTGAATTTGGATCATATCCCTCGTAATTTTTTCGACTTTCAGAAATGCGCCCTGCAGTTCGTCACGTACGTTTTCGCGCTCCAAGAGAGCACGTCAGACGATACACGGCGGGTATACGTCCGCCTGGAACACCCTATGCGAGACGTCCTAGTTATCTTCCTGAAAATGCAGTTCCAAGACGTGAGTCTGCCACTTTAACTTTGTTTGAAAGTCTCGTAGCTGATCTCATTCTTTTTCTCTTTTGTAGGAGGTAATGCAGAGGACATTCCTTCGTATACCAACATGTACATGCAGGCAGTTCGTAGTACACCTGTCTCATACGAATTCAACAATTCAACTTTGGCATGGACACCAAGACAACAAAGTCCTCAAGAACCATATATACTCTTCACACATGACACCCCAATATTATGGGAATATCCAAGTGGCACACTTCGTTGGCATTCACAGCCTCTTCCTCCGGCACACTGGCCAGATAACAACCAAGAGCAGTTGCCTTGTTATCAACCATCAATCAATGAATCCGGACAGGATATGTGGCTTCACTCCGATTTGGCCCTCAACGGGATGGAATGGAATATTTTGAACTCACCTAGGACTGCAAAATGTTTAACTTATTGGAGGCAGGTTGTGAGACCTCAATACGGCGACATGGCTACAACAATTCCTAGTGTTCACGAAATAACAATGTTCGCTTCCAACCCTCTTGTTGCCGCTTGGATGAGCCAGTGGGGACCTATCACAATTAGGCGCGATCAACGTGATTTAACTGTTCTGGAAGTCATGGAGGCTATATATACTTACTTCCACACACCATTGACTTCCGCGGAAATATGGACAATTCGCCAAGACTCGAACCTATACACTGATGTGAACGCAAGTTATCTTCACAGATTGAATACAATAAGAAATCCAAACGACAATAGCTTTGCAGACGATTGGAACATGCAGCGGGTGGATACTCTCTGCGGAAAAGTTTCCTTTGATGGACTACAAATCGACCCATCAAGTTACCGGGACGGACATCTCACACTCTACTTTGTGCTCGACCACTGGGACCGGTAATTTCAGAGGACATGTAATTTTAATTTACTACTCTAACTAGCTTCTTTTGGTAATCAATAATGCTCGGCCATCGTCGCTAATGGCTATTTGAATTTTGCTACTTATCTGTTACGATTCATGCGATATAAACACTTACGAATAGATGAGATTATAATTATGGGCAAAGAATCTAATCACCCATCGTCAAGGGCTATGGACAACAGACACAAACGCCGCTCTTTGCAATTGCCTCACAATGTGACAGATCGTTATTGAAAATCTTTTTAGAGTCTTTAGATGAATGCAAAGTCGAGTATGCATTCGAGTACTCAAGCAGATTATATTCAAAAATGAGCTCATCGTCTTCAAGTGCGCATCGAGATAGAAGTTGTCGACGTCATTGTGTCACACTTTGTCACGTCTTATTCCATTGCTGTTGGTGACTCTGTCACTGAGTTGTGCTAAGGCCTGGTCAAGAGTCTGTCGCGGTGTCTGCAACAACCCACGTTCCCTCATGTCATCATCTCAGAAGCAAAAGGCAAAGGCTCCCGAAATAATAGATACCACCATCGACCCAGATCACGAAGAATTGTCCGAGTCAGAACACGAACCTAACGAGATCACAGACGATACGCCCACTGCATCTACATCGCAGAAGAAGAAAAAGAAGAAGAGATCCAAGGCAGCTAAAGCTTTGAATGCACTTCGTGGAAAGAATGAAATTCCCGATGAGGTCGTCGAGCAGGTCTTAGACAAGGTCAAGGCAGAGGGTTCCGTCTCGACTGAGGAGGCAACCCATGAGAATGTCAGACTGGCTTTGGAGCAGCTCAAGATCATGGACGTGGTTAAGGGAAAGGCGGGTCTCGGAGGGCACAATGCGAAAGATATGGGAGAGCATAAGGTATGCATTGTTTTTATTCATTCTATCTGTGTGATATGGAACGTCTAGTTTCTAGTTCTGGGCAACACAGCCCGTCCCACAGCTAGGTATGTCTGCATTTTCCGTTGATCTGGAGGAATGCTTAGATCGTCCGCTCAGGCGAAGGCCCTCCAATCGATGATGGTTACATCGAACCCTCCAGACCCAGAGAAGAAGTTCGCCAGGAGCCATATCCCCTACCCAAAGATTTCGAGTGGGCCACGTTAGATATCAATGATCCGAAACAGGTGAGCCTAAACGTTCTTCGCGTGTCCATTTTTGTTGCCAAGCAGATATTTGCCTACAGAACAAGGAAGTTTACGACTTGCTTTCTTTGAATTATGTGGAAGACGATGTCGCGTCGTTCCGATTTCAATATAGCTCAGAATTTCTTGCCTGGTGATTTTGCTGTACTTCATTTTTAAAGAGGATAGCTGTACTGATATCTGTGGACGCGTAGGGCGCTTAAACCTCCTGGCTACCACAAGGAATGGCACATCGGAGTGCGCGTTTCGTCAAATAAGAAACTGGTTGCCTTCATCTCTGGTGTCCCGATGACCTTGCGCGTACGCGAAAAGTATGTTGACTGTTCTCAGATTCCGGTATTGTGCCAAAAAGACTCACCTACAATAAAGTGTTATCGCAGTCAGCGAAATCAACTATCTCTGTGTGCATAAGAAGCTCCGATCCAAGCGCCTGGCACCCGTCTTGATCAAGGAAGTAACGCGACAATGCCATCTCAAGGGCGTTTTCCAGGCAATCTACACTGCTGGAGTTGTGATACCAACGCCAGTATCTGTATGCCGGTATGTACATTCGCGTTCTTTCATATTACTTGCCGATCCTCACCTCCCCGCAGATACTACCATCGCTCTCTCAACATCCCCAAGCTGGTCGATACCAAATTCTGCTATGTACCTCGAAACATGACGCTTGCACGCATGATACGCGTAAATCAAGTACCGTCAACAAGGTCGACGCCGGGTCTCAGAGAGATGGAAGAGAAGGATGTTCTTCCCATGGCAGACCTGTTCACTCGTTACATGAAACGGTTCACGATGGCGCCTATATTTAGTATCGAGGAAGTGAGGCATCAGTTCATGAGTGGAATGGGAACCGGGTCGGTGGGAGATGGCGGCCCTGGACGCAGAGTGGGACAGGTGACTTGGACATACGTCGTTGAAGTATGTGTGTTTGTTGGTCTTATACGTTCCATAGCTGACCCGAAGCCCTTAGGACCCCGCCACGCACAGGATCACGGACTTCTTCTCTTTCTATTCACTGCCATCTACCGTAATCAACAACACGCGCTATCCCGTCCTCGAAGCTGCCTATCTCTTTTATTATGCGAGCGACACCGGTTTGAAACTAGATGCAAATGACGATGAGCTCAAGAAGAGGTTGATGTCTCTCATCGGAGATGCACTGGTCGTTGCCAATCAGGCCAAGTTCGACGTATTCAATGCGCTGACATTAATGGATAATGTTCCCATATTGACCGACCTAAAGGTACGCATGAAGTATCGCTACATTTTCATTCGCTAACGCAAGTCTTTATTATCATAGTTCGGTGTCGGCGATGGATTCCTAAACTTTTATCTGTACAACTGGAGAACCACTGCACTAGCAGGAATGAATGCGGAAGGAGATGTGCCGGCTGGAAAAGGAGTCGGAGTGGTCATGCTGTGAGCTTCACTAGGCACGGTTAGACGATGATATTGGACAGCTGTGCAGTACATACCTTTCTAATGGACGGGAACATCAAATGGATAATGGCAAGTGTTAATTGTCTAGTACCACGCCGCTTAATATACAACAATTTCAACCGCTCTGATTCAACATTACTACCTCAGTTTATATCAATCGCACAAGCATCTGCGAGTCCTCAGGCTTCAATCGCTATCAATCATAATAACGTCATCGTCGTCAACTCCAAAGTCCGGAGTGGGGCTCCTCTCCTTCTGCTTCTTACTTCTCTGCGGCAGTCTTGGAATACGAGCACCCCCGGCACCAGTGGGCCCGAGCTCCCGCGGCGTTGATCGTGCACCTAGAGTATGGCCAGAACTACCCCAAGTGTGCGAGGCAGAAGATTCAGCGGCTTTCTCCTTCTCCTTGCCTTTCGACGATGCAGTGGGCCGCGACGAGTTGGCGCGGCCGTTCAGAGACTGGCCGGCACCAGAAAATGCTAATGGGGTCTGGATAAAGCCATCGAATTGATTAGAGCATGATCAGGCAGCAGAAACCATGAAACTAACCTGTGTGCTGAGTTCTGGTGATCCTGGTGACGCGGGAGCTGGAGGTGCTACATGAGGTGCGACATTGAATCCAAAGAACAGCTGTCCAAATGGAAGATTGAGAGCTGCTGGAACTTTCACGTCAGAATCCAAAATGTTATTCGACACGATTCGGTGTTGGCTGTTGCATACAACAGTTAAGACTATGATTCAGACAGTGAAAGAAATTGGACGCACTCAGTTCTAATGATTTTGCTGCCATCTGGGACTTGCTCGGCATTACGATGGCTGATACCCTTTCCCTTTGTCCGTCTTCCTGCCAGTGTCTCACCCTTCCCCTTGAAACTCTCCCATTGATCTCCATCTTTACTGAGCGCAGGGCCTGTATTCGCTACAAAGCCTCCACTTAATGAAGAGCCTGGTCTCGAGGAGCCTGGAGATTGGGAATTCAGGTCGATCTTGAGCTTTGAAGCCATGGTTGGGGGAGGTGCAGCTTTCGGACGTTCCGGTTCCACGTAGCCCAGAGGCGCTGCGAAATCGACCTCAAGATCAGTGTCGAGCACACTGATGCCCTCCCCTCCAGGTTGCGCCTCCATGACGAGTAGTCCAAATATTATTGAGTTATAAGATATCTCGATGATGTCGCCCTGGGTCAGAGCTGAGAAATTACGAAGTGCTTGCTCGAGCCTATGAAATCACGCGGATTAACGAATGGCATTAGGAATGCAAGAAACTGAAACATACACAGCTTTAGGATCTGATATCTCTAAGAAATGCACGGTCTGAGCCTGGAGCTTGACAAGCTTGCCCTTCTGCAAGGTAGTGCCTGTTATGCGAATCGGATCGCCCTCGTTGAGGCGTAACGTCTTCATCATCCAATAGGGCAGATGCACTACTCCTTCTTGTGCGATGAATTCGAGAACACCGGCATGAGTTGAAGCGGCAGGATTAGTAGGATTGCGCAATTGAAACATCCAAGGGGATTCAAGATCCAAAGATGTCAGAGTGGCTAGTGCGGAAGGTGGCATAATAACTGCAAAATAAATGAGCAATATATATATAGCTGGATAGCCAAGTGACGCGTACTCTTGCCACCATACGAAAGATTCTCTCTTTCTCGACCGGGGAGCATGGCCACACTGTATGCTTTGAGGTACGTATCAAAAGCTCCGGGATTTGAGTGTCCTCCATGGGTGGCGTAGCCTCCTGCGAAGCCTCTGGTTGATAAAATGAGCATTGCTGGACACCACTATTATTAATAAGAGTGCACACCCTGCTGCAAGCTGCCCTAGGATACCTCCTGGACCATTCGGATTTCCAAACTGAATTATACGTGAGATTTAGAGGGTACTGTGAGAATAGAGAGACTCACGAAATTCATGATTGCGAGAAGGACAGGAGATGATGGGTGTAGGAGAACAAGGGACAATTGGAGAGACTGGATTCAAGGCCAAGGACGCGCAATCGAGCAGGTCACAGGCCGTTACGTCACATCTCTACTTTTGCCGGACGCGTCTTGCTGAATTCAACGCCTGCAAATCTCAATAATCTCCAATAATGTCCTCCGCCGCTCCTTCCCAGTCCCAGCAGGGCGTCACAAAGTCTCTCTCGGGCGCAAATGCAGCCTTCAATGATAAGGTCAGATTCAGCTGTGCTCTGTGCTTCAGCAGCTGTTTATGTGTTTCTGCAGGGCAAGCCGATGGAGTTGCGGCTTTCGAACATGATCGCTGCGAAAGGTGTGTTCTGCAGTTACGCATCTGTGTATCTCTCTTACGTGAATCTTCTGCTAGCGATCAGCGATGCTGTCCGCACATCGCTGGGCCCGAGGGGGATGGACAAGATGGTGTGCATTACACTCGCATGTCATTTGGCTCTCCTGACCTCAATCCACCAGATCCAGACCTCGAAAGGAGAGGTCATTGTCACAAACGATGGCGCTACAATTCTTAAGAGCATACAAGCACTTCATCCTGCTGCCAAAATGGCAAGTCTGGATTGATTCCATGTGCTCCAACGCTGATGGTGTTCCGTGTTTAGTTGGTCGATCTGTCTGCTGCACAAGACATCGAAGCTGGCGATGGGACAACGTCTGTGGTTGTATTGGCTGGAAGCTTCTTAGGTGCTGCAGAGAAGATGCTGCAGAAGGGCATCCATCCGACAATCATCGCTGAGGCCTTCCTCAGGGCATCGGCAAAGGCTGTCGAATACCTGACAGAAATCTCCACCCCGGTCGATTTGAACGATAAGGCGAGCCTTCTCCGCGCGGCGAGTACCTCACTCAACTCTAAGGTAGTCATTCTCGGTCTTCTTTGCATCCCCGAACTTACTGAGCTCGTTAAAGATTGTCTCGCAATACTCCTCTACACTTGCCCCCATTGCAGTTCAGGCTGTCACCCGACTAGTGACCCCTACTTCTTCCAACGTCGACCTTCGGGACATCCGAGTTGTGAAGAAAATAGGTGGAACGATCGAGGATACCGAACTTGTCGATGGGGTTGTGTTAAACCAAAATGTCGTCACGTCAGCAGGTGGCCCGACACGCATAGAGAAGGCTAAAATTGCCATCATCCAATTCCAGCTGAGTGCACCCAAGCCGGATGTACTTACTTCCCTTATTTCATCCATGTTTGCTTTTCTGATTAACTTGTGCAGATGGACAACACCGTCGTGATCAACGACTATCGCCAAATGGACAAAGTCATCAAGGAAGGGCGTCAATACATTCTCAACCTCTGCAAAAAAATTAAAAAAGCCAACTGCAATGTGCTTCTCATCCAAAAGTCGATCTTGCGCGACGCTGTGGACGACATCTCGCTCAACTTCCTCAAACGCCTCAATATCCTTGTCGTTAAGGACGTAGAGCGTGACGAGATCGAGTTCCTTTCGAAGAGCTTTGGTAGCAAACCTATTGCGGACATAGATGCATTCACAGAGGACAAGCTCGGGTATGCGGATTTGGTGGAGGAGACGAGCCAGGGTGGAGTCAAGGTTGTGAAGATCACCGGGGTGAAAAACAGGGGCAGGACAGTGAGCATTCTCGCGATGGGAAGCAACAACCTCGTTGTGGAGGAGTGCGAGCGCAGTCTGCATGATGCGTTGTGTGTTGTGCGTTGTCTCGTGAAGAAGCGGTAAGCGACTCCTTTGATGTGTGGACTTATCTGCAACTCATTGCTTCTCATCTAGTGCCCTAATCGGAGGTGGAGGTGCACCAGAAATCCACGTTTCCCGCCTACTGTCGCAATACGCTCAATCTCTTAAGGGCATGGAGGCTTACTGCTTCCAGGCGTATGCTGATGCGCTGGAAGTGATACCGACCACCCTCGCCGAGAATGCAGGTCTTAACCCCATTGCCATCGTCACAGAGCTCCGGAATCGTCATGCACTCGGAGAGCGCAATGCTGGTATCAACGTCCGCAAGGTAAACATTATGTCCTGGCCTTCTCAGTCAAACACTGATATACGGTTCCTGTAGGGCTTGATTTCAAATATCCTCGAGGAGGATGTCGTGCAGCCACTTTTGGTTTCAACGAGCGCGGTGGAGCTGGCTACGGAGACAGTCTGCTTGCTGCTTAAGATCGATGATTATGTGCAGGCACGATGAAGAAGATCTATTAGATTTAGTGTATATTTTAGACCCAGTCAAAACATAAAATTCCTTTCATTCACACCAGGCGTGAGCCTGAAGTCGACAAGAGCATCAAGAGATATTACAATAATGAGCTGGACTTATATATTTTGCTGCAAGGTAGGTATGCTGATGGTACAATTGGGTAATAGAAAAATGTTTTCTAAGGTATGGAGGTTGTATGCACGGAGAGAAAAGAAAATTGCTTGTAATAAACTACCTCTCTTTCAAATTACAGCTATCAGTCGTCGTCTTCGCCACGACGGTTGGGATTTGGCGGTAGACCATCGATATAGCTGGCAGTCATATCAAATAGCGTCCATAGGAGTCCGTGAGTCGTGATGCTGCGCACAGCGCTAACCCCAAGGCCTCGGTATATCCGTGTGAGGCCTGCGAGAAGGGGTTTGGGATTGGAGGGATCGGGACCTAGATAGCAGTCAGCGCACAGTGATCGCAGAATAAATAGTCGAAATGCATACCTCGTATCAGCCGCTGCAGAGTCTCAAAGGGACCGCGATATTTTTCGCCCGCCAAAGCACGCTGTTGAATTTTGGTCTTCACACTGGAGAAAAGGTAAATGTGTTGTTTCATAGCGTGTGAGAAAAGAGACTCACACATCGAGAGGATATATAAGAGCCCAGGAGGTAACCTGCAGATATTGAGCGGTTAAGTACGCGGCTAACCCCCACGAGCCTCAATACCAACTTACCCCAGATACAGAACCGCAAAAGAATGGAATCAGAGATTGATGAATAGGCAACCATGACGGCGTAGGTCCCTGCTCGCCTGATCTTGTCCGGCCAAGTATATGTCGCATACCATCATACTCCAGAAAATAGAGGGCGGTTCCAGAGGTATCACGGACTGCGAGCGCAAGGAATTAAATTCGCGCCTTTTCAAAATAAAAGCGAAACACGCACTAAAATGCATCCGGAAACCCGTGTATAAACCCGCGAAACCATTGCCCCTATAGATCTCCTTCACCGCTGCAAGAGTCCCCGGCGGTTTTGCTAATGAGACACCTTTGCTCGCCGCAATTGAATATTCTAGCTGTCTCCGAACCTACGATTTGTGTGAGCTACAGGACCACAGCCTATATTATCGACAGAAGCAAACCTTGACCAGCTCAAATGCTAACATATTATTAGAGACGGGTTCCCGCGTGATGAAAACAAATAACTCACGAGCACTTCCGAATGAAATCAAGGATCCGGACAAGGCACCACTGAAACCACCCGTGATAGCAGCGTCAACAATGCTATTCCGCTGAAGAATGTTGTATTCATTGAAGTATTCTTTCGTGCGGGAATAGATGGTAAAGCTCGCAGCACCTGAAGAATACATGAGCCCCTATAATTGCTATAGATAGAATGGTGCACGCACGGACGAAGGAGATAGTTATGAGAGGTATCCACAATCCCCGATAAAAGCCCATTATCCCTTCTTCGCGGTATACGAGCCCAGCGAGCTTGGGTATAGTTATCGACCCTTTCGTGGTCTGGAGCCTCGATTTGAGAGAGTCAAGCTAGGGAAAGGCATATTAACAAAGCCAGTTGAAAGATAGGTGGAGCATGCGACTCACGGGGTATCCAGCGAAGGTGGATATATAGCTCGCCGAGAGGGCGCAGACGACCGCCTTGTTCCCTGCATTTCGCAAGGAGTGAGTGTATGGGATAGCGCGTCAGGGCAGTGGCATACGTCGAAGAGCATCATTGAGGACATTCGGGTCATATAGCGAGTCAGACGCCCTGGAGAATTCGCGTAAAAAAGGAGATTTAGTAGATATTCGGGATATCTCGTGTGCCAGTGGAATACCTTTTTCCATCCATAGAGCGAGATCGTATTGGGGCTGGCCCAGAGTCCAGCTTCGCGCAAATGCACGACTCAGAGGATTTTTAGACTAGTAAGAGACAGAACGGAGGATGGCAGCCAGAGGTGAACAGGCTGCAATTCCGAGTCCGAAAACGGCGCTGCAATGATCACTCCCTCGATGGGAATCTGCACCCGTGCTCCTAAGGGCCAGGTCACATCGTATAGTGACTGCACGCGATTTTGAACTTCCGAGATTATCTATTAGTATACAATACAGTATTTAGTCGGTACTTTGTACACAATCAGTCCTTTGTACTGTACAAATTTTTGGGCTCAATTCATCAAAATACATGATTTTGAATGTCTTGAGTAGTCGACATAGTGCTCTATCACCACGAGCAAAAGGTGTTCTGCCAAATCCTCCGTCGTTCTCGAGGAGATGAGAAATAATCCCGAAATGGCATTTTGGCCAAATATGTAATCCTGAAATATCAACTGCTAAAAAAGCTTTTGTATCGAAAAATTACTACATGACATTGAGATGAGCAATATACCTACATGGGGGGAAAAAATGGGTCAATTCCACTCACATTTGAGAGAGAGGCAGATCTCATTCTGAAGGAGTATAAATCGGTGATGTGACACGACACCGCGCGTCACAGACGTCACACTTCGCGTGCATGCAGACTTGTGTCACACACAACTCAATTGCCCTAGCTTAAGGAAAAAATTGAATAATTGGGCAGATCTATATGACATTGGGGCATTCAATGCAGGGGAATATATCTTTTCAACACTTACACCACCCCATACTTTGTCTTAGACATCTGAAATAGTGCAAAAAGCATTAAGGAGTGGGAGAAAGAGAATTCCAGACCTAAGAAATTGGATCCAGAATATGTTGAGATGTAATCTGGTGTCAAGAACTCATTTCTGGGTAAGACCTAGAGTTGCCAGGCAAGTAATAACTTGGGAGGGGCAAAGGAAAGTGACCAGAGACTCTGGTGATATCTCTGGGAACATGTTCTAGTGCTATGTCAAAGAGAGGATCAGAATGGACAGTGGCTTCAGCTTATGTGCTGTGCCCCCTTCATTTCTAACATCCAATTTACAGATTATTATTAGCAAAGTTGAACAGAGACAAGGGATTGCAAACTCAGCTTCCTGACTGGAGATTGGTCAGGTGAAATCTCCAGGGACCAGAGATTTGGTGTGAGAGCAATAACAATGACAAGAGGAGATCGAGAGAGTTGAGGATGCTAGAGATAGCTTTACCAGTGAGGATGAGACTGGCAATGGTAAAGTCATAGTAATTAACAAACTGAAGTTCTACAGTACATTTGAGGTACTTAAATATTAAGAAATGTAACTACCCAGAGTAATACTGCAAGATACTAAAACATACTAGTGAGAAGGAGAAGTAAGTGGGTCAAACGGAAGAGAGCATATGACAATAGTAAGTAAATGGTAATGCAGAGGAATATACTGATAGAGGACTAGTGTCCTGTGGCTGAAGCATATAAGTTGAGAAATGGAAATAGACCAGAGCAAACCTGAGTAAACCAGAGATGATGCAGTGAGTCAGGAAAGTGTTGGGATTGATTGGAAACTCAATTAGGAGTGTATAGGCAGTAATTGTGAGTGGGATATGACATCTGGTACCTTAGATAAGATCAAGGATATTCTGTAGTACAGTAAGTAAGGGACTATGGAAGGTAAATACAAGTGGCTCACCTCAGTCAATGATATAATTGACTGATATGTCCCTATTGCCACTATCCTACAGTTTATATACTATTCTAGAGTGGCCATTGAAGTAGAGGGGAAAGAGAGAAAGAAATGAAACATACAGATGAGGCTTTGCATCATTGCATCATGCATGTTCACAGTGTGATCATGACTTCTCAATAGAATACTACAAGAAAGCTGTCCCAAAATCTATGAAGAATGTCAAGGATAATTACAAGGAACAGGAGTCCAATTGGACAGATAAGGCTAAGTCTGAGGACAAAGCTTGATGTTGCCATCATTATTGGGTGGTGTCTTGGTTGATCAGCCTGTCACACAAAGCATGACCAGTGTACAAAAGAATGATTTGGCCAGAAAAGTGCTGTCCAACTTCAAATACTTTCTACATACAAGAACTGAACATGGACACCTGAAATTTTGCATACTTGTTGTTTTGATATCATTACATACATGAAAAAAATAATTATGGAAATTGGTGTACCAGGAGCTGAAATATTTGGCTAAAAAATTTTGGTGTACAAAGCACCAATTAAATACTGTAGTACCCTCTACTCAGGGCCATAAAAAGTAACCAGAAACCAAGTTCTCATATAACAACTTTAAACGACCTTCCCACCCATCCCGTTCATCCCTAGAAGCTCCTAGAAGCCCCCAACTCGCTTCTTCGCAGTTTTCTTCTTCCCGACAGACGGCCGCCCTCCAAACGGTCCAGGGACGACTTGTGTGCTCGTCATAAGCTCCTGTGAATAATTATTCTGCAATGATGGGCTAGGCTGGCTCCCAAACCATACGGCAGGCGGCATAGTAGTCTGTGATTGAACCCCCATCCGTCTTGCAGGGGCCAGTTGAGTAGGCGCAATGGAGCTGGCTATGACGATCGTTGGCGGTCGAATTGGTTGTGTGGCTATTATGGGCTGAGGAGGGGGTGACGATGGTATCTGCGTCTTTGTTCGCGGAACCTCTGCCATGTTAGCAGTTCCATCGTATAGGTCTGTGTATACAAACTTGTTGGGGTCTGTCCCGAGTTCCCAGTCCTTCATGAGCAATCGCACACCCATCGGGAAGGTCAACTCCTTTGTCTCGTCGGCTTTCTCGTAGTGATTAACTTCGCCCTTTGGTAGAGGGTGAAAGTAGCCAAAATCAACAGTTGGTGGTTCATCACCAAGAGAAAGCGCCTCCGTCATTGTTTCAAGCATCTGGTCAGCGTCGGAAGATTCTGCGAAAGATTGGCCGGAGAATACGTCCTGAGACAATGCAAGGTCCAGAGTAAGGTGCTCACGAGCTGTCATTTCCCACTTGTAGGATCGTGCTGATCTCTCGTTGTCATCGGATAAATCATATCGACGTAAATCCTCTTGCAGCTCCTCTTGGTTTGTGTCAATATCAAAGTGCTTCAGGATCCGTTGGATGTTATGATACCATGAAGCACCCGATTTCAGTGGCTGAGCAGAGAGCCGCCCTTGCATGAGTGCACGATAGCCTCTAGTAGAATTGACCAGACTTTTAGTGAGGAAATCAGTCCTAGAAGCTTTCTCTGGTTCTTCTCCAGTTCGGAAGGTAATGTCATAGCTAGTAGTGCTGATTAGTAAATCAACATGGAATAATTAAATTGGACGTACGCGGTCAACATATGTTCTACAGGTGCCTCGACGTTCTGCCAATAAGCAGACAGGCGATCAAGCAATTCGTAAACAGCCTCGGCATTCTCTTCCTCAGTTTTCTCAGCTTCCTCGGAATGCAGTCGGAACATATCTGTAACCAGCACATAAACATTTTACTTAGTGGATCAGGACCATACGTACGTACGATCATATGCCGAGGAGAGATCGACTTGACTGAAATCTTGAGCACCAAGAGGCCCAATATCTGGACGAAGCTTTAAAGCAGCAGTCTCCAATGCCACAAGTTCCGCCGGTTTCCCGACATTTACGGCATTCTCGGCCAATTCAGAAAAGTGCATTTCTATATGATGTACGTCCGCTCTTTCAGATAACTGCAGGAGCCCCAATCCGGAGTCTCTATTGGAACGTGGATGTAGTAGGACTGTTTGACCAATGTGAGGCATATTCGTGCCAGGGACTCGGGATATGCAGTAGGGTGGCGTGTTAGCGTAGGTAAGGTGGTCATTAGATCGGGAAACGTCGTAAATCGTTACAAGTCCATTTTTTCGTGAGCTTAATAAGGTGATAGCTGCGCGCTATGAGTGAGGACTGAGGCGAAGGCAAGCAGAGCGATCACGTACAATTCTCCAGAAAAATAGTTTGTGTCTCAAGGCACCGGTCGAACTGGCGGCCATGTTCATATGCAAGAAGTGGTTTTCCAGGATACCGGGGGTCTATCCAAAGAATCTCACGCGTACCACAAATTCTAATGATCCCATCCGATTGAATATCTTCTATGGAAGTGAATATATCTTGTGTACTTGAAATTGTAAAGAGATTAGTAGAAGCATTTGTCTAGCAATTTTGTATTAGTATCATGTTATTATTGAAGTGATATAACTTACTCGGAGGTCCAATAAGCTCGCTTTCTTATTTGACAGGAGCAAGATCTGAGAGATGTTTTCTCCCAGAGCAATCCGCCAGAAGGAATCAAGGGCCTCTGCATCATGGCTAGAATACAATTGTCTAAATCTGATGTTAGAAAAATAAGAATGCTGGGAGATAATATGACATACGACATCTGCTTGCCGTTGTCGAGTGTACAACTGAACACTGCGCCGCAATTGTTCGTCATAAATGCTTTGAATGGAAAGCTCAAGAGCTTGACGTCCGTTATATAATGACTACCAGTATCCGAGCGCGCAGCGGTAGCCAACTCTGACAGCACGACCCTGGAACTGGCTTCCACAGTCAGTCCAAGCAAGTGGGTAGAACCATATGTGCGGACTGCTATAAAAGAGTCTAAGGGCGAGAGCTTAGCTTTGGTGCAGACGTTAGGATAAGAGGAAAGTACCTTGCTTGCTATCATTATTTTTGTTCTTAGATATCACAATCTGCTTCATGGGTGTGCTGAAACGTCGCGTCGGAACGGCCGAGGGTTTAAATAAAGTGCCTTTTGCCTCCGAAACACTGAAAGGTGAGAGGTCTGGTGACAAAATCCGCCTAAGAAAGCGCGTCACACTGCTGAATTGAATGAACGTACTCAAGTCCGATTTTAGTTCGCCCATAGGGAAAACCAGATAGCCCGTTCTCTTCGCACGACCATCATATGTAATGACAGTTTCAAGTAGATTCCCATCGTAAGGATCGAATGTTTGCACATCCCGTGCCAGCTTGGTGTCTTCAGCAACTTGGTCTCTGATGAGTTCTTCAGCAATATCGACATCCGGGAGATATGTGCGCAGAAAATGGGCCTTCATACGGGTATTAGCGTTGAAAGAGAAATACGCAGAACGTGCATACCCCTTGTTCTGCACGCTTTACGATGGTAGTTCGCGGAACTTGCAAAGCAGGTGCACGGGTTCCAGGGAATACACTGACTGTCTTCCCAGTGCATAGCTTGCGGATCTGCTTTTCTGAGGAAGGGTTAAGCACAAATGAAACTTGCTCTAATATTATTGCTACCTGGAGAAGAATCCTTTGTGATAGCTGCCCATTCTAGATGGCCGTATTTCTCGACTAAAGTGAGCGCGTTGATTGCGCCTTGGTCTACGTGAGGGTAGTGCCCCATCTGCTTCTCCAAGACCTTTCCTTTGCCCTTTGTCCCACCGCTGGGGGATTTGATGGGCCTATCATCACAAGGCCAGCGATCCATTCCATTTGAGCCTATGTGTGCGAAGTTTATCCAAAGTGTATGGAGGGAGGAAGAGAAAGTGTAACGGCTAATTAGAAGTCCGCCAACTTTCTCTGTAAACGCTCGGCAACGCTGCACCTTCCCCGACGCGCCATGCTCAGACTTCAGGCCATCGCTGGACGACGTCCACTATCCCTCTCCCAGCTCAGATTCCTCCATTCCTCAGTACAGGCTGCCGCAGCTGCTCCCACTCCCAACACCAGCGGCGCCGCAGTGCCCGCCTCTCCTGCAAAATGGTCCCCGACATCAATACGAACAGGCCTTATTGCTCGCAAACGCGGTATGACCTCCATGTGGAATGACCAGGGCGTCCGATTCCCTGTCACTATTCTCCAGGTCTGTAGTTTTCTGCAGTGACTGCGGTCGGACCGCCTAAGCTCACGCTGCAACCACCATAGCTGGAAAACTGCCAAGTGACGGCAAATATCAAGACTATCCGACGGAACCACACAGAATACCATGCAGTGCAAGTCGCTGCCTGTGACAGGCCCTCAAAAACCACTACACGGCAGATGTTGGGCCATTTCAGAAAGGCAAAAGTGCCTCCAAAGCGCATTGTCAAAGAATTCGCTGTAACTCCCGACGCTCATGTTCCAGTCGGTAAGAACACACTTTTCTAAGGTTTTGAGCATCAGACTGACTATTTTTCAGGTACAACTTTATCGGCAATCCACTTTGTGCCAGGCCAATACGTTGACGTGGTTGCGAACTCGTGCGTTTACATGGCTTAGCTCGCGAAGTTAGCTGAAATATTTCCCTCTTCGTGCAGTATAGGAAAGGGCTTCCAGGGAGGAATGAAAAGATGGGGTTTCCATGGTCTGGCGGCCAGTCATGGTGTTTCTGTATCGCATCGCTCGTCGGGATCCACTGGCCAGCATCAGGTACGTCTCATGTTAGCAGAATTTCTTCGCCTTTAAACAGCAAGCATCTTCTATAGGATCCTGGCCGAGTATTTCCTGGAAAGAAGATGGCTGGACGTATGGGCAATAAGCGTATTACCACGCAGAACCTCGCCGTTATCCGCGTTGACACCAGTCTGGATCTGATCTTTGTTCGTGGTGCCGTACCTGGTGTGGACGACGCGCATGTCCTCATTCGGGACGCGAAGAAGAAGATGGTGGCTATCGGCGCGCATAACCAGGCGAAGGGGTTGTATGAGAAGGTCCTGCCGAAGGGTGTGGATGATTTGCCCTTCCCTGCAGGTACGGCTAGCCTGGCAAAGGTCCTACCCGCTATTATCGAGGCTCCTTCCTACAGACGAAGTCCGTTTATCCCTCAGGAATAGATACTTATTATAATTATTTGCTTTTTCATTGCTCTGAGTGAATTTAAATTACCGGTTAGTAATACGGCAGGCGGGCCGGGTGGCCGTTCGAGTTCGTCAGCGACCACGATCATCCGTTGACTCATCGACCACGACCACCAAGTCGTCAGTCTGCCTTCGACGATAAGGACGATAGAGACACTCATGAACATTTGAACATGACAACTATGTAACTTGCATTCTTTCTTTTGTAAGCAGTGCCTCTTTTTGCGGCACCGAAGCTCATATTGACGTCTACAATTGGACTACCATGACAGAACTTCGCCAGTTTTGATTGTATACCATGTATTCTTCGAAAGATTCTCGGCACGTTAACCACCTGTTGCATACCCTAAGGTATGCTTACTCTCTTATGTTGTTGAGAACGACTTACTGACTTCTTCCAGAGGTGAACAGTTCCGGCACGCTCAGAATATTCGACGCTCCCGAACGCACATCTCATCTACCGTAAACATCAACCGCAATGCGCCGACATTGCCTATTGAGCTCCTTCATATCGACTACGATACTCAACTAGCACCCGAACCCGCCGGAACTGGCGAACCAGACAGTGCGTCTAAATGCTCGGGGCCTGGGCCCCCGAAGAGCTGGACGCTGACCTCCAAAAAAGATGTCCCGGTGCACGAAACAGCAGCTTGGCGTGAACAGGCACTGTCGCCCATGTTCTCGCGCACCGAGGCGTCTTCAGTCAAGTCGATATCTGACTCAAAGGTTCCCACCTTAGCCTTGCTCTGTTTGCAGTATTTCGTGTCAACTTGCACTGCGGCAGAGTTCCGAGAAGACGTGATCCCATTTATACCTCCGCATCTTCGACGCGAACTTGTGCGCTACACGGCTGTGCACTCGCCCCTTCATAATTCGAAATTATATCCCCTGTTTGAGGCAGAGGGGCATGCGGATGGTGAGCTGATCATAGTCGGGCCGTCTGCTAGCTTGCGCGATAATTACTTCCTGCGACATGGTTCAAGCAGCGACCTTCACACGGAGGAAGATCAGGATAACGAGGTATCATGGGACTGGGACTCCGATGAGCGCACGTCCTCCACACCTCTCCTTTCTTTCATGATGGTTTCCGCTCGCCTGGCTGTGTCAACTTTACTCGCCCTCCCACCCACGATAACACATTTAGCATTAATCAATCTCCCCTCTCCGATACCTCTTCATAGAATACCCAATATCTGCCCGCTGCTAGTAGTTCTGGATCTCTCATATAACCAGTGGCTGTCGTTTCCCTCCAATGATGTCCTGAAAAGCCTAGACCGAGTAGATTGGCTGCGATGGAGCCATTTACGTATGCTTGGTCTCAGAGAGTGCCACATCCCAGATGGCATAATGCAGAAGTTGAACAAGGGAAGATGGGATGATGTGGAGGTGTTGCAGTAGTCCATCTTATATATTTAATATTCTCTCTAACATGAAAAAAAAAAAACGAGATAATGCCATAAAAATCATGCGATGTCATAAATGTGCTTGATATACAGTGTAAAGCCAAACCAGACCAATAAGAATACAATCCCATAAACTCGATGCAAAATCGTGTGGTTCATATTCACAATATCACGGCTTCAACTCCAGAAAATGCTGCAAGTCAAACAATGGGACGGCCTATGCAGATTTGCACAAATGCTCTATTCAGTTGATATGCACTGTGGACAATAGCAAGAGACTTACGTCATCTTCGCCTTCCGTCTTTGACGACGCTACAGCTGCAGATTTGCTGGCTGTTGGGGGTAGCACTGCTCCAGCGCGAGGCTTTGCGCCATGGGCATTCGCGAGAAGCCACAAAACATGGGTGTAGCGCGTGTATAGCTCTATAAACGATATTGGAGCTTGCCCACATCTCCCTTCAGAAAGGTCATCGTTAGAACCCTGTAATGATGATATTGAACAGCGGAGAACTCACTCAGAACTGCACGATTAATCTGGTCAGCGACCGCCTCTCGTCTTTCCATAGATAAATATCTGGATACGGAACTCGTCTCCGGAACCTCGTACGCGAGTAATCCACAGACATTCTCTAATTCTTTTTCATATGCTGCATAATCGCTAGCATTAGGAAGGGCTTTGGCCAGAGCATAAAGCTTTCGAGCTTTTGATAGCAGAACTGCGTGCTGCTCCTCCAGGTAAGCCGGGTCATCGTTGTCGGGATTTGGCGGTGGGGCTGCTACACTTGGATCCGATATGCTACGTGGCGGATATTCGAGCGGTATGGTGCGGCATGCTTCGATGAATGCGAGGATACGGAGATTGAGGCATAGGTGCTGTGGTTCAATCGACGTGGAAGAAATGTACTTGATGTCTCGTGATGAACCTGAACTGTATGAGGCCTGCGACGGGCTTCCACTTTGCTTCATCTCTGACAACACAGATGGGAAGTATTTGTTCAGGAGACCCGTGGCCTCTTCGACATGGCCTTTCAAGATGCAGTTTCTTATTTCTGTGATAATGCGAAAGTGAAGTGAGCCAAGGTGCGGTTAATATGAATGCATAGTATCCTCGCACCTTGACGCCGTTCTACTTGGTCAAAGAGGTGCTCGGATGATGCGGGAATGCCAATGGGACCTGAGCCTTGCGCCGGTGGGATGATTTCATCGCCGTCTGCATCAAGATGCCTAACGGTGCTATCTCGAGCGAAAGCTCTTGCGGTGTGCGTATAGCAGTTGTGACAAAGGTAGTCCAATACGAGAGAGCGCTAATACACGGAAGCAAGTAAGCCATAGATCGAGGGGAACAAGAACCGCTACAGTACCAGCTGCTCGGGAGTAGGGTTGAATAACGGATTGGACAGCTTAGTGTTCGATGAGGAGGCCACTGGAGTCGACATTGGCAGACGTATACCCAGCTAGAGAAAGCGGTGGGTGTATATATACGCAACAGGCCGCAGATGGGGAGAAAGTGGACGGTGCTTGTAAAAGTAAGACATGGAATGGGTCTCCTGTTTCGATTACAATATATCTTGTCCCACGCGTCGACATGTCTGCTCAACTGCCGCCAGATCTCGCCGCGGCCTCGCGTACTGTCGCTTGCGGCTCGGATTTCCAAGAATTTGGCTCGTTGGACCCTATTAGCATCGTGTCCTCAACGACCCTGTGTAGTCGTCGCGAGAACTTTCAAGCAAGTAAGCTACAAACTTTGTCCGACTTCGAATTTATGCTGCAAATATGATACATTGTAAGATAGCCTCAGTCTACACTACGAACGAACCAAAGAAACGAGTAAAGACACGGCTCTAAGGCTGACCCGTACTTCGTGTACGGGATATTCGTCCTCTGGACGTGATCGCCGACTCACCAGTAGATAATGGCGGGTGTGCCGATAATGAGTCCCCTTCTAATAACCCTGCCTCCTCTTCGGCCATGCGATTGTGTAAGGATGCATGCCTTCGATGTTTGGGTCGGTAGATGAAAGATTGTGTTACAATGGTGATATCGAAGATGAGAGTGCCGCCGCTTCCTAGAAGATAGCTGGGTAATATTCTCAGATAAAGACAACAGCAGAAGAGGAGAAAAAACTCACGGAATGCTCTCTCTAATAAACTCGGTAGATTCCGGAGGTGGAAGATAAACTTTTGGGGAGAATAGAATGGATGCCACATAGAAAGTATTGCCCAGAAATGCGAATACAAAAAGATACATGGAAAGTCCCTGAAATAAATGTAAGGACTCCATCATATTTGAGTAGAATCGAAGAACGTACCTCCACAGATTTTCTAACAAACTGATACATAACATCAGCCTTCGTTCGAGGGAAATGGTTCAACACGTACGTTCTTCCAAATTTGAGGTAATCGAGAGGTGAGATAAAGGGTGGTACATAACCACGCAAAAATACGGCCGATGATACGCTCAGTCGGTGGTTCGGAAGGAGGCTCGCTGGAAGGGGGTTCTTCGAATACTTTTGTGTCGTATGGCTTAAAGTCAAGGCTCTCGTATCCGGTCACTGGTATTGAGGGGATATCTGGAATAGAAACGACAGCGGATATCGAATCTGGTATTTGGAAATCTCTCGTGGAGAGAACGCGTCCGATATTGGCCGTGGCAGTCGATGGCATGCCCTGTCTGCTGCCCGCGAGAGTACCAATTCCAAAGAGGGCCCATGCTCCAAGAAAGGCCATGGTTGCACCCCGTCTGCTAGCTTTGGATTCGCGTCGACTAGAGCTGGGCACTGCTGATGCAGATTCCTCGAAGTCTGGAAGTAGCTCCATATCTCGTTGGAGGGGTCGGCCACGATTCAATGAATCGACACCATTCAACGACTCATCAGAAAGATGAAGGGCAGCAGGTCTGCTCGTTCTGGTAATGCCAGTGTATCTCCCGACGCTCCCGGCCCTGTCTCCAGCGCGTTCAATACTCCATGAGACCCTCTTCCTTCGTCTGTCGCGTCCATCTTCTGAGTGAAAACTATCCGCCAAGGCTGCGAGTGCATCATCATCTACCTCGCTGTCACCTTCTGTCATCCTTGAGGTAAGGCTCGCTGATCCTTCATGTCGAGGGAGTCGGTATCGTCCTGGAGGGCTGCGTGCATTGACGTGTTCGTCGCCCTGTTGAGCAGCCAGCGCTGCAGTTTGCGCTACATGTGCGGCGACTGCTGACAAGGTACGGTATCGTGATGTCCCTCGATCTACTGACATCCTACGAGCAAGTGCAGGAGTTGTTGCCGAGCGCACATGGCCAAATGTTGGTGTACCCATCTTCTGTGGCCGATAATAGTAGAAATATTGTGCAACTAGCGCGCAATCAACGAATACGAAGTAGGTTGCTAGCCATGTCTATATTAGAGGTAAGAGAGAGTCCAGCGAAGGGATGTGCGGCCACTCACTTGGAATGGTAGCTGGTGTGTAAGAAGGCATCCGATGAGATTGGAGATATCGCCTGCCAATGTGCTTGTTAACCATAGCAGAAACATGAAATAACCTGGACATACCAAGCAACCAGTTGGCGAGGAAGGGCAATGCAAGGCCTTCGCAGGACTGGCGGCGTATATTTTCCAAAACCTGGCTAGAAAAGGCTATCAGGTTCAGCGTCACGATTGACGAAGCCCCAATGTCGTGATTGGTGTGCCTTCACTCGAACTCACGGAAACTGGGCCCCCAACCAACAGCCTATAGAAGCATATCCCAGCAAGTCACTCAAGAGGTAGGGGCCTACCATCAGAGATGAGAACAAGTTACGCCGGGTGAAAGGACGCTCGACGGCGCGGCTCTTGTCGCTTGGCAGTGTCTCAACAGAATTTGCCTATTCGGGTCCTGCTCGGCTCCCTTCTGCCGGCTCTCCCATCGCAAAATTAGTTCACTTCAAAATCGTCTATTCCTTCCTCCTCAGTCGTATCTGAAACTTAAAAACGGTATTATACAATGATGTTCCAAAATATATATGTTACATGATTTGGTCCATGAGCGAGTGAGGCCCGAGGGCGTCGAGCTATGCAGAATATCCGCACTAATTTAGGAGATCGCAACCTTCTTCGGCGCCTGCTCAGGTGTTGTCTTGGGAAAGGTGACAGTCAGCACACCGTTCTCCATCGAGGCTTTAATTTCCTCGTCCTACATATGACAAAAAGCTGTAAGTATGTCGTTCGATGCATCGGAGTTGCAGTATGAAATTACTATGAACATACCTTGATGCCCTGAGGCAACTGGAGAGTCCTGGCGAACTTGCCATACCTCCGCTCGCGAACAACGTAGCCATTTTCATCATGCTCCTGCGAAACCTTGCTTTCAGCAGCCACAGTCAGCCGGCTATTGTGGATGTCGATTTGCACGTCCTCCTTCTTCAAGCCGGGCAGCTCGAATATTGCTGTCACGGTGTTATTCTCGGAGTTTTCATGGAGGTCCATTCTGCGAGGCAGCTCGTCAGAATTTGATTGCAACAGTCATTGAAGTAAACGTTAACCACCTTGGCTTGAATGTCCTCACAGCGCCATCTCCAGGTTCGCCAGTATCACGTCGCTGGAGCTGGTTACCGCTGCCAGCACGAGAGCTGAAAGCATCGTCGAAAAGGCGGTCGAAGTCATAGAAGGGCTCGTAAAACCAAACAGACATTTTTATGAGAAGAGTGAGTGAAGTAGTGCTGTTAAGTACACTTGTAAGATTTGTGTTTCGAGTATTGGTGAGGAGGGCCAGAATGAGTAGGCTTATTTATACCCGTAGTTTCGTTTTCGCGAATGTTCTTCAGGTGGAGATGGAAAGGTGTTTCGATACATCTGACGCAGGCGGTGACAGCAAAATCTACGCAAAAGATACCGTCTTGAGGGATGACTCGTACTGCGGGCAGCTGGGGTCGAGACAGCCGAGTTGACGACTGCTGGCCAGAAAATCGACGAAAGTTCTAGATAAGTTTCGAGATACGTCTCTTGCCTAGAAAGGATCCTTACTGCGATAGTTATGCTATGCACAGTTCCATTAGAGTCTAGAGAGAACCATAGCGCTAATTTTCGAACTAGGACCTGTTGACCTTTTGAAGGTGCATATTCTCAGGATCCGAGTCTGAGTGGTCCTTTGGTGGTATTTAATATGTGCTGCAGTTGTTTTAAAGCAACAGCGTCGAACGTATCACATGACTAATTATGGATCTCCATTTGGGTATCCTCTGTAGACTCAGCTCCCATCGACTCTGCTTGAGCTTCGAAATCGCAACCTTGCTCCACTTATCTTTCCCTTATTATGTCTTCGCGCCCAGGGAAAAAGAGATCAGCACCGCAGAATGGCGAATCCTCCTCGTCCAAAAAGACGCGTTTTGTAGAACCGTCGGAAGATCCTGTCAACTTCGCAGAGCAAGTTGATGAGGCCCTTGAAAAACCCTCGCGTAGAGGCAAGGTTAAAAACGAAGGCTACGAATCAGACTCAAGCGATGACGGCGAGGGAGTTGTGTTCAGTAGGAAGAAGGGGGCAGAAGCAGAAGATGACGAAGATGACATGTTCGCAGCGGCAGAGAAGGAGGAGAAGAAAGACGATGGATCGGGCCAGAAGAAGGAGGAGAAGTACATGCGACTCGGAGATATCGAAGGTCAGGAGTTTGGAGGAGAATCTGGGGAGAGCGAATCGGATGAAGATGAACCGGAGGATGAAGACGATGCTGAGCGACGGAAGAAGGCTGGTATGGGATACGAACTGTCATCGTTCAACATGCGGGAGGAAATGGAGGAAGGTAAATTCACGGAGGATGGCTCATACGTGCGCGCATTCGATGCAAACGCCGTGCATGATCGCTGGATGGAAGGCTTGGATGACCGGGAGATCAAGTTGGCGAGACGGAGGAAACGAGAGCAAGAGAAGAAGCAGAAACAGAGAATAGAGGATGAGGAGCGGGAGTTGAATGAGAGTGGCGGGAAGGGTGCAATGGAGCAGGAGTTGGTTGCGATGCTGAAGAAGGGAGAGACAGTACTGGAGGCATTACAGAGGCTAGGGGTGGAAGCAAAGAAGAAAAATAAGGTGAACAATAAAAGGTGAGCAATTAGCTGCTGTTTTGGCGAGGAATACTCAATGAATGACCTTACAGCTCAAAACTTAAAGTTGCTGCAGCGGATGAGATGGTTGTCGACAAGCAGCCCACCGCCCCCACCGATATCGAGCACATAACGCACCTCGCGTCAAACCTCATGTCCCTCGGAGACACGGATATATACTCTAGGACGTATGAGGAACTAGTGCGCGACATACGATCTTCTGGAAACGTCGACGAGTCTTGGATTCCGCCGTCGGCCGACATTAAATACGAGTACAAATGGGATGCGCCTGGCGCTGGGCAAACAACCGACCCCTTTGGGCCCTTCAGTGAAGAGGACATGCAGGCATGGTTCAAGGCATCGTACTTTGGTCCGTCAGGAGAAAAAGTGAAGATTCGTAAGGTAGGAGGAGAGTGGGGAGATTGGGATGATGTCCTTCAATGATGTGGAAGTTCTTGTTCACATTTCCGTTTGGTTACCCATTACTTGCTCTTCGTGTTGGATGTATCTGTAACATTATTCCCTGTAACATTATTCTTGGCTCAGTGTCAACAGTTCACTGCCTTTCGATATATTGACAACACATGGAACTCTGCCATTCGTTCGGTCATAATAAAAAATGAATAAGACAACGTGAATGTAGGTGAAGCATAAGTGTAGGTGAAGCGTAAGCGTAGGTGAAGCTAGTGACTAATGTATTGGAAGACGAAGGACACCTCAGGCAGACCGACTTCGGCGCGTAATAGATCATCATGGTTGTTCTTCAACTCAGCGTTCGTGAAATGATTCCATCTAGACAATAAGAATTCAGATAACACACACGTTCATGAGAAATAAAATATCACGTACGTGCTAGCATCTCCGTATAATAAAGCAGGAGCTTTTATAGTTTGTTTACCGTTCTTGCACCGTTTGCATTTGAAGGTATCATGGGTATCGCATAGGGTATTTTCGTTGAAGGTAAATAGTTGACGAAGAGAATCGATGGAGAAATGCCGCTCTGCATCTTCTTTCTCGTCTACCACAGCAGACGAAAGCGCCTGCTTGACCGCTTGGCGTTGGAAAATCTTCTCCTCAATTGTGCCCGTAGATATGAAGCGGTAGACGAAACCTAAGAACGCATGTTGTTAATAGGATATGGGTCGAAGCTTGAGTAGTCCTCACATTCTTTCTTTTGGCCGTCACGCCAGACACGCGCCAAGGCCTGTTGATCAGCAGCAGGATTCCAATCTATTGATATATGAGTATAGCTGCGGCAAGTGTATTAAGTTATTTACCAGGATCGAATAATATCAAACGATTCGCTCCTATTAGATTGATACCACATCCGCCAGCCTTACTACTCAGCAAAAAGACGAACTCTTTACCATTCGGATCGTTAAACTGGTCGACAAGCTTCTGTCGCTTGGTTATGCTCATGGTTCCATCGAGTCTGAAGCAGCCGTATCTTTAAGGGAGAAGAGGAATGGAATAAAATTAGCGCGGAGATGTGATTGAAATATCCATTACTTACTTTTTACTGCGACACAGCTTCTCGAAGAGATCAAGGGTCTGTGTATAGTTGCTGATCAAAACGATTTTGTCGTCTGTCTCTGTCCGTATGCGATGCAAAAATCTGAGAAAAGGTTTAACATAATTGCCGCGTTTCTCTGGACTGGAGCTCACCTTTCAAGCACCAGGAACTTGCCCCCCCAGTCACATCGCACAGTCTGATTTCTCCCGCGATCCCTTCCTGTTGCTCCGGCACCTGCAAAACCTTCAGGAATCAAATTCTCTGAACCCACGAGATCTTCGGGTAGGTTCAGTAGCTCGGGGTGATTACACAGTTTCTTCAGAATATTGATGGCTTTCAATGGCTGAGAGTTCGTTCCGCGAAGGAGTGCCTTAATCTCGGGTGATACAATGAATAGGCGATAAAGAGCTAGCTGAAATTCAGAAAGTCCACAGAAGACCACTTGCTCATACTTTACAGGGACTATCAAGCAATGCTTTGTTAGTATTAGTAGCAGAAAGGAGAAAATTCATGAACGTACGATATTTGGATAAAAGATCGTTTGTCCGTCGAATGATAAACTTGGTGACCAGTCCGCCCAACTCTTTGAGCTTCTTCTCGCATTCTTCTTTGACAGAGTCGCTTGCCATAGAATCGCGACCTCGAATAATGGCGTTTTCAAAGTTCTTACGAAAGTCGTTCTTCGTGCCCAGAAAGTTGGGATTAGCAAAGTTGAGCAGGGAGAAGTATTCCGAGAGGTCATTCTAAAGGAAGGGATGTAAATGAATGCCGCATCGTGCTGATCGACTGATCGTTACCTGTACAGGGGTACCCGTAAGAATCACTCGTCGAGTGACATCTAGGGCGTTCAACGCTTGGAATGTGAGAGATTCTGTGGAGACAATTGGTTGTCAGATATGTCATTGCAGAAATCCTTGAATGCTCACCTGAGTTCTTCAGCCTGTGTCCTTCGTCACAAAGAAGAAGCCCAATTTTGCACTGGGCAAGGTGTGCCGAAAGCGTTCGAAGAGTTTCATAGGAAACAATCATTACTTCAACTATGTTAGAATAACCATGATTATATGGGGTAAATTCCATCGCACCTGGCTGCGTTACATTTCTTCCGCTCGCTGCAACCCAACGGCCAACCTTCTCCAACAGGTCCGCCTTCCCACCTTTCCCATCGATAGCCAAAGGAGGTAGCGTATCTTTGCCGAGCCACTTAACTGTCGCAGAGTTAGATAAGCTTTCATGAATGATGCAAATGACTAACCTAATTCATTTGCCCAGTTCTTGACTAGACTAGAAGGGCATGCGATAATACACTTCTCGATTGACGGCTTTCCCGGATGAGGGGATTGCTTCAGCAAGGTCCACAGGAGCGCAATGCATTGAAGAGTCTTTCCAAGGCCCATCTCGTCTGCCATAATACACCCATATTGGTTCTCGACCACCATTCCTGTCGTGCATTTGTACAAGAACTGTGGCCAATAAGCATAATAGTGTGAAGGGAGTTGATTAAATAACTCCTCACCTTAACACCTTCAACCTGATGAGGGCGAAGAACTTTCGTTAATCGAGGATCGATGACGACTGGTACTTTATCAGCCTTGATTTTCTTATCTTGCCCCTCGCCCAATAGATCCTTCAACCTCTTGTGTGGATTGTACATCCCAACTGTCTTCTCTTTTGCCTCTTTCGCTGCTCTCTCTTTCATCTCCTCCTTTTCCCTTTCCTTCTTCTCTTCATCAGTTTCTCGATCATCTATCGTCGGGTCGTAGAGGACGATTGCGTGGTCTTCCATGGGATCATGTAACGGTCGAGGTATAATCTTGGCCTGTGGCCGAATACCCAGAGAAATATTTGATGGGGCCAGAGTTACAAGAGTTCCGTCCTTGCTGGTCATTGAAGGCATTGAGAATCGGCGAACTTGCTCGAACGGCTTAGGCTTGTATACAGGGTATTTCTTTACAGCAGCAAGAAGTTCCTCCTCGTTGTGATAGGTTGCGTCCTTATCTATCTTCTTTTTCTTCTTGCGCCCATTTTCTTCGTCTGAATCCGAATCCTCCTGTCCTTGTTGCCCTTTGTATGAAACGCGCTTGCGCTTGCGCGTTGGCTGGACGCGTTCAATCCCTGCGGCAAGACTAGGCATCTTGAAAGGCTTGTTGACACGCACACTTTCTTGAAGTCTGTCAACAACTTTGCCATCGTTTGTGGTGGGCACACGTCGTAACATGTGGTATGATAGGGGATAAAGATGGAAGGGCTGTTCACAGCGTCGGACGGAGTCAACACAGAACGGTTTACGGAATCAATTGCTCAGCTTGCCAAACGAGCACAAACAACGCGTTTCCTTGTGCAACGCGAGCATCATTGTGAACGGCACGTGGACGTGGACGTCGCGCAGTGACACCGAAAGTGGCCCAACGCAAAAGACTCAAATTGAAAGAGGTAAGATTCCAGGATAAGCAGAGTCATAATCTTCTGCATAAGATGCAACTGTACATGGAAGAGGCTAAATTATGCATATAACGAGCAATATGACACCAATCCATCCACACGGTTAAGAAAAGTTACTAACGTACTGAAGCCATCGAGTATCGTCCGCTCTGCCAGCTAAATCGGCATAGTCTGAATAATTCTCTACAGAAACCCGACAAACAAGTACACTTCCGGGCATAGCGGAAACTAAACCAGGGGGAAGATTAAGTCCCTGAGCAATGATAGAATTACTGGATGAGCAGAATGCGAGAAGCTGAACCCCTGCCATAGCAAGGAACTTCATCCCAGTATTAGTAATAACGGATTGCAAGAACAGGAACCCACATACCAAATCTCCTTTTTCCAGCCGAGTAGAAAAAAGATCAAAATGTTTCTTGTCCCCTTCAGATGCTTTGCTATCTATCACTACCCTCGCTGAGGGGCCACCGGTACGGAGGGCAGCAATAAGAGGAAGCGCAGCTTCAGGACCATAAAATTTTCCTGGAGGGCCACTGGCTCCGATGACCGAATGAAGGGAGGGTCCGTTAGGACTTGATGCATCCGTCAACAAAACAGGAACCGAGACAGAAGAATCAAGTGTCAAAAAGAAGGAAGTAGACTCCGAGCTCGATTCTGCTGAAGCAATATTCTTCATGGTCTTAATGATTGATTGTGAGCCCGAGGCACTATATGATGTTAATACGAGATACAAATCAAATTTAGACATACGTACAGAGGGCCGAAGATTGTAGGTCGCACGTTCCAAGCAGCATTGGCAACTTTGGCAGATTCAGTTATTGCATTGGCTAATGCTGAAGGAAATAATTTGTCTTTGGCACTGTTGATGCTGCACTTCATTTTTAGCAAAAATGATATATGCATTAGATTTATTACAAACCTTTTACGAAGCGTCGAAGAGGTGTCTTCCTGTTGTTGCCGAGATTCAGGCAGGGATTCTGAACTGCTCTGAGCAGGCTGCTGCTGCTGAGCACTCTGCTCCTGCGGGGCATCGTCCTCAAATGCGGGGAGCTCCTCAACAGCGTTTGAATCAAGGCCGGCAAGTTTGAGCAGCTCTTCTCCCGACGGAGGAGGATCATTACTGGAAGGCCCCGCAATATCGTCCATCGGGACTTCTCCAATTTCATCAGTTTGTTCAATAATTTCTGCCTGAATTTGCCTCTCCGGTTTCACATACTTCCCCTTCACCGTAGTCAAACCTCCTTTCTGGAATGTCAAAAGCGAGCTTCTACTTTTCTTCACCGCTAACCCTTCAGACGAACGTCCTGGACCAGGCTTTACTCGCTGTGAGCCAGAAGCCGAGGAATAAAGAGCCTGAGGGGATCGAGGAGCAGAAGACGGGCCCGTTTTGCTACGTGCCATTATACGAGCCTTTGCTGAAATAGCACCTTCGAGAGCAGTCCCATCGGCGCCGTCCGCCATTTTTACAAGAGGTTTTGTCACTCGAGCACGATGAGCAGGTTCTTTCTCAGTGACATCTTCGTCGAAAAGAGGATCTGGCTCCTCACTCATACGGGTGTCGTCTGGAGGGGTCGGCATACCAAGGGGTGGGACATCCTGTGCAAGCTGACTGGATACAGTATCCTTACTGGGTGTAAGCGTTTCAGGTGGAATCATTTGGATCTCTTCATCAGAAGAACCTGGAATGATTTCAGGGGATGGTGTTCGCCGTTTCTTCTGCTTTCGCCGTTTCGAAGACTGTGAAGCAGCATCTCGTGGTGCCTTTGTAGTTGCCTTCATTGGGGTTGGACCAGTGGATTTTTCATGTTGGAAGCCGCGATGACTACTTTCGGCATTGGCTCTAGGCTCGGAGTTGCGTCCGCGCATTCGTTTGGCTGGTGGCTCTGATTCTGGTAATTCTGGAGAAGACGCGCTAAGCTGCCGCTTGCTGGAACTAGTTTGCTTCTTCTCCTCAGTTATCTGAGGCGAGCTTCTCGCCTTAGATGATGTTTGCTCTGGAATATGCGGCGTGGAATGGGTTTCGTTCAGCGATTTGCGTTTCATCTTTCGACCTGGGAAATTGTAGTGCATCAAAACGAGGAACCTGCAGAAGATCGAAACCGAGCATACGTGGTGGTCCCGCTGGAAAGAAATCCTCTCCGACGTTGAAGAGAGTAACATCCCGATAGTCTCGACCATCGGTATTGGCGCGTTCCCAGAAGTGTTCAATGATATCTTCAGACCCTTCAAAGGACTCTTTCGGCTCCCATCTACATCACGATTCAGTTTATGCGCATCAGCATAAGGACATAACAAAGAAGACTCACGTATCTTCTTCTGCAGTATAGCCTTTCCACTGAAGCACAAGAGTATATGTTAGTGACCATGTAGCATTCCTTGACCGCAAATCTTACCCTAACGCGGTATCTCTACGTGCATGTATTAGAAATGACTCAAAAACGTCGAGAGTTGCTAAAGGGGCACTTACCCATAGAAGTGCAGGCTTCTTGCCGCGTTTTTTCTCAAGCCGAGCTTCAAGGATAGATTCTACAACGACATGAGTAGGGAAAGAGAACATGAACTGAAATATCCACTCACGGACTTCATACTCTTCCTGTTCTTTATCGCCCTTTCCCATGTGGACCGCACTATAGAGGTTTAATTGGATGTAAATCGGTGTGAAAGCGAGGTAGAATGCAACAAGCTCGCAGCGCAGGCGAGTGCTGAAGTTCAAGTTCTGGAATTTCGGGCACGTGGAAGGTGGACTGCATGAGTTACCTAAGCAAATGTTAGGTGCTGTCTTCCTTTTTGGGGAATGCGTCGGGCAATCCGTTCAACACCACGGTGATTGGCATATCGAAGTTTGAACCGATTCAACTTTGTCTCTTCGATCAAGCTGCTACAAGCTCTTTGCGACCTGCAGCTTTCTCTTCTGCCGGAACTTCTATAGGTTTACTCAAGCTTACTGCTGCAGTCTCGATTCTAGGTTGCACTGGTGCTTTAAATGGCTATCATAGGCTTTCATGTTCCATTTGCGGCTCTCCAGGAGGTATTACTACTGTGCGCGCACTGCAAACCCTAGTACCCACCATACTCCGAAGCTTTTAAGAGGGCTTGAGTTTTTCAATGCCTCATACCTTCCACTATCATTCTCATGGAGTCTACTATGGTCGAGACCAAAGGTTACGGAAATAACTGTCTAGGTCCCTTCTTCACCGTCTCCAATGCCTTAGGCCCTTGCGGAATTATAACAGCAATTGTGAGTGAATCATGTTTAGTATGTACGTGGATATCTGAAATCCCCTTGCTTATGTAGTTCTGCTTCCCGATTGGACTTATATGCCTGTTGTCAGTTTCCTCGATCTAGTGCATTCGTATTCATATGCTAAACTTTTTTTTTATAGCATGGATACTAAGGAAAGATGCTCAAGATGCGGTATCAGACTGGATTAAATCTTCGCGTGTCCGGTGACTGGTGACGGCGAGCTGTGAGTTGTTCGGATGCTATTAACATGCCTATATGCTACAATGCCTTCATGTATTATGGTACCCATCTATTCAAAGCTTTAGGCTGAACAACTCTGGCCTTCAATCTTTCACAACCATTGCAACATCGATCTCAACGATAACACCCATCTTTTTCTATTCCTGAAGATCGTTCAGAATCACAAACCATTATGTTTAGGAACCTAGTACGTTTTCCATTCGTAATCAGTGACAGTCTGCGTGGGGGTGCACGCTGCAGATGCTGGCAGACTCTAAATTTCTGGGATACATATTATAATACCCCCATGATCACTTGTTATCGCTATCTTCGTTGTTACTGAATAGCTTCAGCATAGATTCCACAATGATCTATCTCTTTCGATACATACTGGCACTGGGCTTTCGAAGAGATTTTTCTCTATTTTATATCATCCGACTAACGCGTATGTACAGGTATAGCATATATGGAACAAATACAGATAGCAATAATAATCAAGTAGTACAGTATGTACCATGTACGCACAAATATACATTAGATAATATATGTACTGTAAAGTAAATCGACGTCCATTATTGTATGCATTTACAAATCGAGGTCGGGAGTCTAAGTCTCTTGCGAATTCTCCATCACATCCCATTCAGGCAGAAGAAGAGTCCGAGACGCAATAAGGCAGTCCTTCACCCAGGACCAAAGAACAGTGGTTCCCTCCGCCATTTCCGGGGTATAGTGAGAAGCTTCTTTAATGACGATATAATCGTAGGTTGTGAGATCGGCCGTAGCATATCTTTGCTCAGTAACAGCCTCGACGCGATCCGCACCCATGGAAAGGATGATACGGGCAACTGCATTGATAGCGTCTTGAGCCTTCTCGTCCAAGCCAGGTAGCTATGGAAAGGAATAGTTAGAACTTTCGGTAAAAATTTCCATTGTATGTAGAAAGCATACTGTTTTGCCCTTCGGCAGGGGTACCATGTCTGAGCCAACACACAGTATAGACTTGCCAGAGAAGAGCTTAGACGGAACGGCATTGGAAACGATGTCCGTGAGTTGATGGACACTGTTACCCCAATCAACGTCCACCTGCTGTGATGGTCTGGCACATAGGGCGTCTGAATATCCTTGAGGTAACGTGTATCCCAGCCATTCCTTCTCCTCGCCCTTTAAAAATTGAAAGGTCAATAACAACCAAAAAAGGATCGGAGATTACACATACGGCTTGTAGGGAATCGTGAAGCCAGTTTATGGACAGGCAAGGTATGCCTAACGCAAGGGCGGTCAGGAATTTCGGTTTCTGGTTGGCGTCGTCAGCCAGCAGAAATAGGCGTTCAACATCGCTCTTTCCAATCCACTGAACGTCATTTTTTGAGATGACCCAGCGGTTGTTTGAGTTATAGTGCTTGCCATCCATGCGAATAACACTGGAGATATCCTCGACAACGGTTCCGCCGCTCGCCTTGATGGCACTCATGACGTTCCCCCTGTCCTTTCCATGATTTTCATTGCCAACACTCAATGTGACCATCAGTCCTGTTTTCACAAGGATATTCCTGCGCGAAACCTTGCTAGATTGCGCGCTAGCCAATGATGCCTTCGACGGAGAAGGAGCTATCTTCGGTTTGGTTGGACCTGAAAGTGTGACAATGGAGTCCGGGGTTATCACCCTATCCTTCCAGGCATTGGTGATAGTCTTGTGAGCGACCCTGATTTCGACCAATTGCAGGTCCACTGATTCATCATCGATGCTGACGCCGACATAACCCTCATTAAGTTTATCGACCTCAACCACCTTCGAGCTGCGACTGCGGTTTGCTACAAGAATGTCATCTCCAACTCGGATTTCACAGCTGCGCATCTGCTCGAGAGTCACTTCTCCCTCCGTCTTGTCATCAAATCGAATCTTATAACGCCCGTCATCGAGTAGAGAATGGACAATGCCCGAGTAGAAATGACCATCTTGCTTCCAAATGGCAAAAACACGGGTAGGCTCCCAACTTCCTGTCCTGCTTGGCATAGAAGAAAAACCTGAGCGAAATCTCTTCGGCTGCCTGGTCAGAGGAGTTATTGCATGCTGCTTGCCGACCTTAGAGGGAGCCTTGGTAGTAGCCCTCGTGTTCACGGTTTTTGTCGGAGCTGCTCCACGTTTACGCTTCCGAGATGAAGGATCAGAAGCAAGGTCCACTTCCATATAATCCTCATCCTCAGGATCGGCAGGTTCTGTCGTATCGTCGCCCTCATCATCCGCGTTAGGCTTAAGAAGCTCTTCCTCTTCCTTGTGCAGATTTGGAGAGGCCCGACGTCCGCGAGTCTTTGGGGTACTCGTTTCTGCAGACATCTTCCTTCCCTTGCTTGCTCCAGCTTTAGGAGCATCGCCACTGGGTTGCCGCTTACGATCGACGTCAGCAGCCTTCAGCACATCTTCTTCGGGCATAGAGGAAGGGACTTCTCCAGCCTCCCATGATTTAACGATATTAAGAGGCACAGAGGGGGTCGCCTTCTTTCCTTTCACAGCAGCATTCATAGCTTGGTCGACTTGCTTGCCTTTTCCTTTGGAGGAGGCTGCCGCTGCTTTCGGAGGAGCTGCTGTCGCCTAACCACGCGCGTTACAAACAATACGTTTCGATTTGAAATAGTACGTACCTTAGAAGCCTTCAGAGTAACTGTTGATCGGGAAAGAGGAGCACGAGCCTTCTCTTTCCCTCCACTAGTTCCACCTCTTCCCCTGCCTCTGCCTGTGCTTCTACCCCTGCCAGGTGTTCCCTGTACACGGCTTGAAGACTTTGCGGCAAGCGGGACATCATCTTCGTCGTCATCCTCTTCCTCCTCGCGCTGAGCGACCTTCTCCTGAACCTCTGCTGTCACTTCCTCTTCTTCGGTCAGTTCGTAATTGTCATCCATGTTGATAGAATCAGGTACCACGTCTCCTACGGTAGTGTTTGGCCCTTGATTAGAAACACCATCGCGAGAAGATCCAGCAAGCCCGTCTGTTGTTCTCCCAGGTTTCACGGGGGAGGGTTTATAGGGCGTTGATGAAGAATCTCCCCGAAGCGGTTCGGAATCGGGTACAACATCCATCGCATCTTGCGAAGGCCGTGGACGGCGATCTGGAGTATTGTTCCTAGGTGCACTGCGCTGTGCTGGCGGAGGAGGGTTGGAAAAGCGATGTTGCGGCAACGCTCGACGCGGAGGCATCGCATTTTCGTCTTCCATCGACGGCTGCGTCGATTCCCAAGCAGGATTCGGAGGCCTGGGAGCCGCAGGAAAACCGCGTGAAGGCCTCGAGTACTCTACTTCCTCAGACGGCTGCGTCTCTTCCCAGTTGCTGGTTACATTCTGTGGTTTCAGCAAACCTCTCAGCTCAGTAGTACTGTCGGCATCCTCAGAGGGCTGGGTCTCTTGCCAAGTACCTGCAGAGGTGGTAGCTTGCTGGTTATGCGAAGTCGATGCTGCCTGCCCACCTGCCGACTGTAGCCCTTGTTGTGCTGCCACTTGGTATTTCTGGTATCGCCAAAGGTTATTGGGGTTCACCATGCTTAATATACTGTTTGTCGCAACAGTTGTTTCGGTTGTCGCAGTGGCACTGGGATTGGTGGTATTACGCGATTGAGCAGTGGCCCAAATGTGATTCGCAAGCTGCTCAGTAGCGGGATCAACCATATCTACATCTTCAGGTTGGGTAGAAGGTTGAGTAGCCTCTAGTTCTGGGGCAACGGCATCGAGATCAGGCACACCGGCAAGCAAACGCCCATAGCTAGATGAGGGGGCACTGCTCTCGTATCCTTGACTCTCCCCGTCACTGTGACCGTCTAAAGCCATGGCATCATGAATATCGTCAGGCTGACGACGAGCAAACGAGTAATTCTCCTCTAATGACGCCCGCTGTATCTCTTGTGACTGCGACTGGGGACTTTCAGAATTCGACGGGGTAGATGCCACAAGCACAAGGCCCTGCGGGCTGGGAGAACGACGCTGTCCAGTACGCCTAGGCACTGAATACGCAAACATTGTCGAATTTGGGGATCCACGGCTGCTGGTGGCATCCAGAGTTTCCTCACTGTCTATAGTGATCCGTCCAAGCTCCGATAAGGGGATGTCAAACTTCTTTGAGGAGGCAAGGAACCGGTCTTCTGGGTTGGGCGACAACCGTCCGAATGAATCCTGTGAAGAACCCCGAGATTTACGAGAGGTAGTCCTCGTAACTCGAGATGTTGCACGACCAGGCCTCTCGTTGGTCTTCCCGGGCTTGAGGTTGGAGGCAGGACGGTTGGGAGATAGAAAAGTGACAGTGGGAGTAGGTTTTGATGCGATGCCCTTTGACAATAAGTACAGGATAAGTTATAAAAGCGTGACATGAAAGCCTTCGAACCCCACCTTGGAGACTGCCGTCTTAGAAAGGGAGTGGCTTGTTTGCTCGGCACGAGGCTGTTTCGCCGGCACTGCCATTGTAGAAGGGGCGTGCGGAGAGACAGGCTCAGAGACTGCAGACGGATCCGCCTGCCGTGTTTCCTTCGCCTTTCCATTTACACCTATGTTCTCCTTCTGCGAACCTTCGTTTATTTCCCCGTCATCCTCGATAAAGTGCTGAGACTGTGTTTGGGTAGAAGCCAAACCGTGGAAATGATAATGGGGCTGCGAGTTGGAATTGCGGGACGAAGGGAAGGAGTCGGAGTAGTTATCATTGTAGGCTGAGAAGTCGGGTTTGGAGACGTTGCCGCGAGCTTCTGGCGACTTTTTACTCGACTGATTACCAGGTTCTAACAAGTCGTGTATAAGTTGGCTTGCTTGAGATTCACCCACATCGCTTAAAGAAAAACAAGAAGAAATTTCAGTATTGTGTCCAAATATAAAATACCTTGTAGTTGAGCAAGGCACACACCTGGCGTCATCGTACGCGTCCATTTAGCTGAATCCAGGAGATTTTAGGAGATTTACGCGTCGCAAGGCTCTCCGAGTCTGTTGTTAGTAAGCTTTTGGAGGGAAGGGGCGGAAAAAAGTAAGCGTACCTCGACGGTGATGCGGTAAAAGTGGGAAACTAGTGTACGTAAAGGCCGCTGCTCAATTGAATTGCAGGGCGCTTAAGAGGAAGACTCTGAGGCCGAACGACAGGGAATGCAAGAACTTAGAGATGGTATGTAGGGGATATCCAAGAGAAAGAGCAAGAGGAATAAGGATGTATTGAGTCCAGGTTGGAAGCACCGTGTCAGCCAGCTTCAAGAGCTTCGATCGGAGGCCTGGACGATATGATGCAGCACGTGATGAGACGCGACTCTGCACCCGAGCTGACTGTTGGGGCCAAGTTGGGGCCGTGCTCCTTCTTCGTCTCTTACCACCACCAACTGGCCTTCAGTGGCTTTTACTTTACCCTTCCTTCGAGCTACATTCTCTCCCACTTCAACGCTATTACACAACTGGACACACTTCCTATCGAGCAAGACGATCTCGCTGCGTTCCTCAAACATGGCTCCGTATCTCCTCAACGAACGACGTTCTCTTCAAGATATCTCGTCCAAGGAACCTTTTTCACCCAGGAACTCGATTTTGGATGCCAATTACGTGAATCAGCGCGGGTGGAAGTCCATGACGTCGAAGAAACGCGCTGCACTTACGGCCAGGCTCGAGAGACTACTACGCGACGGAAGGTTCCTCACGTCCGACTCCCGCGCGAACAAGGATGAAGCCTTTCAAGAGATATCTTTAGAAGACAAATCAAGACCTGACGCTAGCAAGATGGAGTCGCAAGACGAAGGACGTCATGTTTCGTTTGATTTTCGTCGGGATACTGCTATACTTCGTCGCGGAATAGATCCCAGATACTTGCCATTGAATCCTATGCTCGCTACCGCACAGGATTCCCCCATCGCTCTGCATTCTGAAATTCCTTTATATCTCCCATCTTCGTTGCTTTCTCCCGCCAGCGTTGACCTGTCAACCCCAACACCTGATGCAAGCGCCACTCTCAGTTCGAAGATCACATCAACTTGTCTCCTGCCTTCTCCTAGCGTCCTAAACAACCAAAACTATGATTCCCACTACTCCCATAATCTTCCGACCCCTGGAATCGTAGGTTTATCCATTTTGGGGGCGCTTGGCTCTGTGATTGGAGTACTTATTGCAATCAAACTATATGGCAGCCACTGCGCTCGTCGTCGTCGTTCTGTTTGCAAAGAGGAGGATTCACCCATCTTTGGCGGTCCAGAAATACTCCCTACTCAAGCAAGCACTGTACTATCTTGGATTCCATTTACACTATCATCTCCGCTCCTTGGATCCGGCGAGCAGCCCAAGAATCTTCGGGCCACGTTGTACAATATGGGATTAGCAATGGGCAGCGCAGGTCGTGGTTCCGCTGTCAATGCAGCTGGGCAAGAGACCCCGCCTCAGATAGACTCGCAGAAAATTCGGAGGAAGAGAAGTGGATCCTTCCCAGAGAAGCAAGAACAAGAACCCCAATACCAACCTATAGCGCGCTGTGGCCAGGAAATCGAGGAAGTATCTCCATGCCCTAATACCCACATGCATTCTCTAGCTATTACAACTCCAGACGATGTACTCGCTGTCTCTGGTAGCGAACGACGAGCACCCGTCCAGTCACCATACTATGCGCTCTCCTCTCATTCTGCTATCTCTATCGCGCCCTCCACGCCTTCCATGCCTACAGCTGCGAAGTGGGATATCCCAGAGATTGGGCCTACTCCTTCTATCCCCAAATCCGATTCGCAGAGAGAACGAGATATTCGGGCTTTAGGAGCCGTTTTGGGTTTCGAGCACCCTCTTCCATTGGCATCTAGTGCTGGGCGTGAGATTGCACGTCCTGGATGGGATGGGGCTATTGGCGATCTGACGCGACACATGCCTATTCCTGCTCATTCTCAAGAGACTCGCGTGGGTTCGTCAGGAGAATCGACATTCAATAGGTTCGGTGGGTCTGGGAATGTATACACGCAGGAGTTGGAAGGCGCAGGTTCGCGATCTTCTCAGGGCGTAGAACAGTGGCTGTCGACGCCTGCAACGGGAAGCACTGCGGAGGGCACAAAGCATATGCGAGCTCGGCGCGTCATTTCAGTGCCCCCACTGCGCTCGCCGACACAAGTTGAGGAGTGGCAGAATATTCAAGATCTTCGACGTTCGATGGCATGAGCTATTTCGGACCAGCGCTATTTTTGGATGGACTTTTCATAGTGTAACCTTCAACGTCATGGACGGATTTTTTAGTGGCAGATCGCACGAGCAGTCTACAGTTTAGCTACCCTACTACATGTGCCATTCATTTTCCTACATACATGTACTATTCATCCTACAACTTGTTATACTGTACTGTACCCTCAATTACTATATTCCCCTATCTCGATGTGTAGATAACAGATCTGGAGCTGTGTGGCTGCGCACCTCGCAACAGCAGATGATGCAAATGGGCGGACTCGCGGATGATGATTTTTGCATTAGGCCAGTGATACGGGCTCAAAAAGCCTACAGCCCCCGGCGCAGTACACACACGCTCCACCTTCATCCTCGCTATCCTACCTCCCATACTAATTCCTTGGTATACCCGTCTCATTCCCCGGTCTCTTTACCCACCACGACGAACAGCGCACCTAGACGGTCCCCATGTCCCAATATCCCTCCAACCATATATCCATCAACCTCAAGACCATCCACGAGTACGAGTCCGAAGATGACCTGGGCCTGTCCAATACCGCGACCATCAGCAGCGTACCGTCGTTGTGGGGGGTGCAGCTCAAGTACATCTCGTGAGTCGCTGTCGTCGTGGTGGCACCGTTCGGGGGCTTATACTTCTGTAGCCTCGTAGCGCTCGCGGTGCAGAACTCGGCCCTGACGATAATAATGCATTATTCACGGGTGTCTACGCCCGCGTCCCGCACGTACTCAGCGGCCACCGCTGTTCTTATGAACGAGATCCTCAAAGGGCTGATTTCCCTCGTCATCGCTTTCTCGCGCATCGAGCCCATACCGTCCCCTTCAATGTACTCGCACGACATGGCGCAGGCGCCTCACTTTGGGAGCCGTATTCGAAAACTCTGGAAAGATGTGTTTAGCCAAGACTGCTGGAAGCTGTCGATTCCCGCTATTCTATATGGTGAGTCCTGTCCTACGGCGTAACACGTCACTTGCTTATTCTCTGCAGTGTTCCAAAATAATCTGCAATACGTCGCTGTTTCCAACCTCGACGCCGCCACATTCCAGGTCACATACCAGATGAAAATTCTCACCACAGCCGCCTTCTCCGTCCTTCTCCTGCGCAAAAAGCTCTCCTCAGCACAATGGATATCACTTCTCTTCCTCGCCATCGGCGTCGGTGTGGTCCAGATCCAAACCGGAGTCGCAGGAGCTTCCATCTCGTCCGTCTCGGCCCAGGGCTTCCACGAAGGCATGAAGCCCATGAAAGGCTTCATGGCCGTCACCGCCGCATGCTTCACCTCCGGCCTCGCAGGCGTCTACTTCGAGATGGTGCTCAAAAACTCGCCCTGCGATCTGTGGGTGCGCAATGTCCAGCTCTCCCTCTTCTCCCTCCTCCCCGCTCTCGCGCCTGTCGTCTTCGCTCAGCGCTACGAGACTTCCAACGGCCAGGGCCTCCTCGCCGTCCTCTTCCGCAATTTCGGCGCCTGGGCATGGGCTACGGTCGGGGTTCAGGTTCTTGGTGGACTGGTGACGGCTATGGTCATCAAGTACTCTGATAATATCCTCAAAGGCTTCGCGACCAGCTTGAGCATTGTCATTTCCTTCCTCGCCTCTGTCGCATTATTCGACTTCCACATGACCTTCACTTTCGTCCTTGGCTCGTCCATCGTCCTTATTGCAACATGGTTATACAATCAGCAACCAAATCGCCCTACATACCTCTCCTTGAAGGAGCCTATTGGGTGGAATTGGGCGCGGAACGAGAAACTGAAAGAACTCGATTCCCCTTCGGTGACCAGTGCCCCCCTTTATGGGGGATTAACAGCGGTATCTTCGACTAGTTCTCTAGCGTCACTATCCTCCACTCTTGCTGGAACACCGCCTCTCTCAGACGTAGAAGGAACGGACTCAATGAGAGTCCACTTTGTTCGGTAGCGTCTTGTTCATTATCTTTATCCGCGTTTTGGCACTTCGTTAATCTTGGACATACTGTTACCCTTAGGAGGCTTGCCTCCCTACTATAAATTAGCTATTATTATCTACATACCACGAACTTTGGAGTTGTAATTAGACTACTTGGACCTGGTTTTGTTGTATAGAAGAAATAAAGAATTATCCTGAACCATTTATTTTCTACTTCAGCACCAAGAACATCAAGATATTATACATGTAACAGCACAACGGCAGAAGAACGTCCATGCGATTAGCATTGATTCAAAGTTACCAAAATAATGTACATATTTACATTGACCCACTCTCCACTCCGTAGGGAAGTTAATTACTGGCTTCGGGTTTCCAAGCCTCGCTTGATAGCTGGATGGAAAAAGGAAGGTCAGCGTTCAATAGTTTGTCAAACCAGTACACAACACGTACCATCACAGGTATCCTTCGCATCCCCGAACAACATCTTCGTTCCCGGCATATAGAACATTGGATTGGGGACGTCCGCTGCGGATGTGACGCTCAGTAGTCAGTACACGGTGATCTCGGTTAGATAAAATTAGTGGACCCACCATAACCACTAGCCAACCCTCTCTTCATCACGATCACCTGCTTGCTCTTCCATGCGTGCAGAACCGGCATTCCCTACACAGCCAGTCAATCACTGCTGCGGATTACCAACTTTTTTACTTACCGCGATGGCTGAGCCTGCCTCAAGAGCGATGGGGTTTACGGTATCGTTGGCACCAATAACAAGCGTAACATCGGTATCCTTGAAATCATCGTTGATCTCGTCCATTTCTAGGACAACTATTTTCCTCAAGTGAGTATGAGCTTGAAAAGGCGCAGTAGCCGCAAAGACGCACTGTCGTAGGGAACGGAGGCTTCCGCCAGGAGCACGTTGCATTGCCCGGGCATACGTCCAGCCACCGGATGAATTGCGAACTAGGGTTTTCTCAGCGTCAGCTGCAGAAAAGTTTAGATGGGAAGATAAAATCTACCCGAACGTTGACACCTCTTGCTCGAAGCATAGAGGTAATCTCCGAAATTGCATACTGTGCTTTGGCAACAGCCATTCCATAACCAACCACCAATATAACACTGTCCGCGTTGGACAGGGCATCAACTGTATCCTCGACAGTTGTTTTAGTTATTGTGCCCTCTATTTTGTGCGCCTCTGTAGACGTTGGAGCACTGATGCCACCGAAGAGAACATTGGTCAAGGACCGATTCATGGCAACACACTGGAAAAGAGTCAACTGAGAGCAGAGATGGTAGATTCAAATCCACTGACCATAATATATGACAGGATGGAGCCGCTAACACCAATTAGCGATCCAACACTGACTAGCAGTGGATTATCCAGCATAAAGCCTAAAATGCGCGTAAGAATAGGAGTGGGGATATAAGTAGTTGCATGCGTACCCTCAGCGACGAGAGCAAACCCGCTACGATGTTCATGAGTAGGCAATAAGGAAGGTAAAGCATAGCAACTCACGAATAGGCATTCAAGACAGTAATTACCACAGCTAAAGTTAACTGTTAGCGAAGAGACGTTCTCTCGCACTAAAAAACGTACGCATATCCGCGCCTCCAATGGCTGCTGTTGTAGTGAAGCCTTTGATGAAACTCAGGATCGCACTTGCTCCTAAGAAAGACGCCGCTACCATGGGCGTAGTAGGAATTGAAGCTAAGAAACCTGCCATGGTAAGCGCATTTGCGCCAAGGAGGGTACTATTGATGATGTGCTTTCCGGGGAGGGCAAGAGGCTTCGAAGACATCTTGGCGGCGAGCTTCAAGAACGCCACGATAGAGCCTGTGAATGTTATGCCTCCAATGACAACTCCCAAGTATGCAGTAACCAAATGAAGGTTCGATAGATGAGCAGTGTCAGTCAGAACGCTTCCTATGCTGGTCAAGACGGCGGAAAGTCCAACGATGGAGTGCAGCAAAGCTACAGTCTGAGGCAACTCTGTCGCCGTCACGCGTCTGCCGATGATGGAACCCACCAGTCCTCCAACAGCGGCAACGCCTGCAAACTGAGCAATAACCTCCGGAGCGAAGCCTACAGCAGCAAGTGACGTGAGTACGCCAGAACTAACTCCGAGAATTCCCAGTGCATTCCCTTGCCTCGCAGTTGTCTGAGAGGCGAGACCAGACAGTGATGCTAAATATCAATGAGTATACTGCTGAAACGAGATAAGATAAAGAATAACGTACCGATACAAAGAACACTGCTTGTCAGATAGCCAGCCTGAACGAGACCGGCCATGCCAGTGCTGACGGCGGCCAAAAAACCACCTGTAAATACTGCTGCTGGGACACCGTAAAGCCATGAATATTCAGGAGGGTCGGTCGGTCCTGAACGATCATAGATGTTAGTACCGCGACACTTCGAGTATTCTATATGTCCTTACGTTTGAACATGTCCAGCATGCGCTTGGTAATAATGAAACCTCCAGATACGTTGATGGCAGCCAGAAGAACAGCAGCAGCGCCCAAGGCCTGGGGGATAGTTCCCGGGAGATACCCTCCACCCATCACAAACATACCAGCCACGCCGACCTACACAAGAGAAAAAAGCGTCAGAATGGAGGCATTTATCCTTTGCGAGAAAGGGCATACCAAGCCGGAAATTGCGTTCGTGACTGACATCAGAGGAGAGTGCAGAGCAGGTGCCACTCCCCAGACCACTCTTTATCATCAGTTAGTACATTTGCGCATCAAACCATGAAGGCAACGTACCTATAGCCGACCAACCCAGCCAAACCAAATGTAAAGAAGCTGTCCATGAAAGCAGGCCCGGTAGCCTTGCCCAATGCAACAACACCACCCATAGCACCAGTCACCAAAGCGACTTCCCGAGACGCTTTCTGCCATGGCGTTATAGCCTTGGTGGTTTCCTCTTCAGCTTTAGCAGTGTTTACAGGTGGAGCGACGGGTGTAGGCATAACACGGGGAACCGGCTCAAGCACGTTGCCCTCATGGACTACGATGGAGCCTCTAACGACTTCATCTTCTAGATCAATCGCGTATTTACCGTCCCCACCTAAGGAGAGTAGGAATTTGGTGATGTTGTTAGAATATAATGTTGATGACTGAGTTGGTAACCTTGATGGAAGGTCGGTGTAGCCTATGAGATCAATAATGAGAATCTGGTTATGAAGATTATAATGAATGCCGGACCAATGACGGTGACTCCATTTTGAACGTTTATCTCTCCTGGACGCGTTGCAGTACAGTTTCCGCCTGCTTCAGCGGCCAAATCTACAATAACGGAACCTTGCTTCATGGCAGCAACCATTTCCTCGGTGATAAGTTTAGGAGCAGGTTTTCCGGGGATTAAAGCCTAGGGAGTAATGAAATTTGAGCCAGGGTTAGATAAGATTAAAATGTAATGAACGAACCGTTGTGATTACGATGTCTACTTCCTTGCATTGTTCCAGGAAAAGAGCCATTTCCGCTTCTATGAATTCCTTAGACATGACCTTGGCATATCCACCGGCACCTCCACCCTCTTCTTGGATATCGACTTCGATAAATTCAGCACCGAGAGATTGAACCTGCTCGCGAGCGGCAGACCGGGTATCAAATCCACGAACGATGGCTCCAAGTCGTCTAGCCTAGATTTAAAGAGGTTAGTGGCTATTACGAGTTATCTATCATACTTCACATACAGTAGCAATCGCACTTAAGCCGGCCACACCTGCACCAATGACCAGCACTTTCCCAGGGGGAATCTATACATTTCGATTAGCATATACACTCCACCGAGAGATTTCTCGGTACCTTTCTATAGAAATCTCGTTAACATCTCAGCGAATATCTCATAAATTTTCAACACTCACCCGGCCGCGGTGACTTGACCGGTTAAAAATCTTCCGAAATGATTTGATGCCTCTAGAACGGCTTTGTATCCAGCGATATTTGCCATAGAACTATGTGAAATGGCCCGTTGATTCACATGGTTTTATCAGTGTGAGACAACCGCACCTCAATGCATCAAAAACCTGAGCGCGAGAAATACGAGGAATCATGTCCATCTGAGAATCCGAATAAGTACCAGATGAGGATAAATTATGCGTGAAGAGCTCCTACCGCGAAAGCATTGACTTTCTGCGCAGCGAGGACATCCACGATTGTCTTATTCTGGGCCGGGTATAAAAAGGAAATGACAGTAGAACCTTCTTTGAGGTACTCCGCCTCCTGGCCAACCAGAGGCGGTCGAACTTTCAACATAATGTCAGATGAAGCCAATAGTTCTTCCCGAGAAACCAGAGTGGCGCCTGCTGCAGTATACTGCTCGTCGAGGAACTGGGCCTCGAAACCAGCATTTCTTTCAACAAGAACTTTACCAAATCCTTTCTTGCGAAGAAGAGCAGCATTCTGAGGCGTAAGAGCGACGCGTCGCTCGTTCGGGAAGATCTCGCGAGGAACGCCGACAGTCAGAGAAGAATATGGCACGCCTGTGAGCTCAGTGAAGGACTTTGAGGAAGCATCGTTCAGGATACGCGCCGAGGAATGAAAGAGACGATGTCCTGTAACAGCCTTAGCATTATCTGATCGGCAAAAGGCGTTAATAAACTGACCACGCGCTGGTCGAAGACGAGCAGCAAGCTGAAGTGCAGACGCGATTATAAGACGACGGCCTGGCGAGGCTGGCAAGGAAAAGGAAGGCTTGCACGCCATGTTGGCCTCAGTGAGGGACACGACTGCAGTGGGTAATCCAAGGATGATCTGGCAGTGTTGTAAGTCAAGTGCTCTCGTGCGACCTGCCAGTTCAGGTCTGCAGGAGTCCTTGACAGCTGGGCGGCTAAATCCGTTGGCACGCCCATAACGGCCCACATAGCCGAGCTACGCGAGCACGTGATTAATACCCCGCATTTCTGATCCAGATCGCATTGTCAATCACGTCCACGCTTCCCAGTTCCTTGTGTCCTCGGCCGACAATCGTCCGTAACCTAGAATATATAACGTACATGGTTATACAACAAGGCGTATTACACTACTGTACACTATCTATGAGCAATTTTTATTTTCTGCCCTCTCCTGCCTCTCTCACCTTGTACGTCACAACGGGCCGAAGCATGATCGCTCCTTTGCAGACGTGGTGCCCCTCCATGTCGTCCACGACACATTGCACATCCTTATAGGCTTCAGGGCGTTCTTCGATAAGAAGATCAGGATCAGTGCAAATGACTTCCGAGCCGAATGCAGTCGTAGTGAGACTTGATTTCGTTATTTTCGAGCCACTGTGGAGCTGATTGCGACCATACCGTCGTCCTGCCCCGTGAGCTAAGGAGTGTGCTATATGTCAAAGAAATCAGATATATCAGCATCTCCTATGTGGCGAGAAGCCTCCATCAAGCTGACCGTTCAATTGCCCATCTCCGGTCGGTTGAAGCAGCCACGTGTAGTCACCTCGGCTTCCTGGACACGGCGCGATGCCTTGATCGGCAGGTGCAGCACCTTTCCTGTGCACCCACAAGTCCTCCGCCTGTTCCCCCACTGTCAGGGAATGTTTCGTCACTGAATTATGCGTGACGTCGATAATTTTCTTGATGTTATCGGAAGATACTGGGTGAGAATCCGAGCCGTCGTTCTCACTCTGCAGTGGGGAGTGGATACATTCATCTATGCGATGCGCAACAAGGTCCCGATTCGCAACTGCCCAATTGACTGCATAGTCATGCTCTGCGAGATATTCAGCGAAGTGTTCAGAGTCTGGTGGAATGTAGGGGTTCGACTCGGTCGCTGTTTCTTTGGCAAGTATGGAGGCGCCCAGACCACGAGATCCAGTATGGACTAGAGGCACCCTTCAGACCATTTATATGCTCAAACGGTAAATCGGAACATACCCAAAAGGAATAGCTTGCCTTCCTCGATGCCCAATGAGGTAGCGATGGAAGCATCTACAATCTTCTCCACGGTACAGATTTCCGCGAAATGATTGCCAGCACCAACCGTTCCTAAACTTGTCTTATCAAACGGAGATGTTCTTTCGATGCCGTGCTTCGACAGCCATTCAGAGGAATTCCCAGACCATGGGTCATCCAGCCCCCGCAGCAAGCTGGCAAGCTTCTTGGGGTTGGAAATTGAGCGGGAAGATGCAGATAAATGATATAACGCTATGCCGCATCCAACATCGGAGCCTATAAGAGCAGGGTATATGCCTTCTGACGCGATGGCACAACCTGAAACACAAATCAATTCAGTGAACGAGTGAAGAAAAGGAGATGTGGATTTCTTGCACCTATGGGGAATCGATTGCCTGGATGAAGGTCGGGCATTCCAATCGCCAACCGTACACCCTTCAAACCGCCGACGAAATTCAATTGTTTAATCGCCTGGTTGTCTATGAAGCTCTTCCCACTGTGAACAATAAGTACATTTCGTCGAAAATTAGCTCATTGGGGCAGAGAACGGCCACTCACTCGATTATCCGGACGATTCCTGGATTGGTGGAACGATCGGGAGCGGGAGGCGGTCCGCTGTAGGGCTCACCCTTCCCGACCCAGACTTGCGCAGTCTGATCTGGCAAGTCCGCACCATCTTCGAATGGAATACCTCCAGGGAGAAAGACCGACGAAAGGCCTTTAACTTGGAACTTATTCCGAGCTTCACGAAGGATTCCCTCCTTCCCTCGAGTCTTCTGCGAAGGTACAAGCGCGAACTTCTTGGAATGGTTGAAATTCAAAATTACTGTCAGAGCAGTTGAAGGCATGCCAGTCCGGACTTCCGAGGAAATAATACGAATCTTCCCAGCACTGTAAGGAGGTTATTTATGAGGGAAAAGCCCGTGTGTTAACCCAGTATCATGAGCGCATCGATAGAGTCACCTTGACCGTATGTAAATGAGTAACTTTAAGTAAATCGTGTGACTAAACGTGAAACAATCGAAGGCAGTCATCTGATGCTGGAGAGCAGTGCGGCATACTGGTCCGGATTCCGATAATCTACACTGCATGGTTGTGCAGTGAACGGCTCCAAGAATTGAAAGTTGGAACGTTTGGACGATGGCGACGGTTCTGATGAACTGTGTCGATGGATTCGAACATTTCCAGGGAAAATCTATGGCTTGAGATCATCTACTGCCAATTTATCAGGCTTGCAAATACATTTTGCATAGTTGTCAAACATAATTATATCCTACATCTCCAGTTCCCGAAAACATAGTAGAGGGAAGCTAAGGGCGAGATAGTACACGCGAGTACAAGCTTTCGGCTTATTGGAAACTTCGTACGCAGAATTACGATGAGCGATAAGCGAAAAGTACTAGGATCTATCTGATTCGAGAAGTTCAGTGCTGCAATGATTCAGTTGGACGCACACAGCTTACCCCGTCGGCTTCAAGAGTGCTAAGCTTTTGTCTTGCCGCTGAGTTCTCGCTCGACCTTCACAAGAGCCTGGGTATGTGGGTGATCCCACAGAGCTTGGGCCGCGCTGGCGGCAATAGGGGGTAGAGGCTTCCGAGGAACGCCGCCGTACCCATACAGCTTCTCCAGGAGATATTTGGTTCCTGAAATGGAGGCTTTCGCAATTGTATAGTCGGCACGTGCGATGATGCCTTGGAGTTGCTGAGCTTCTGGGAGCAAAGATAGATCCTTCTTCGAAGCCTCGCTCAGGGAAAAGAGTTTAGTAATAGAATGCTGCGATTCGCGGTTAGAATAAGTTTCCCGAGGATGAAGCGTTGGCATACGGGAGCGACGTTTGCGAGACCGGTGATGGCACCATCGCCGTTGGAGAATCCGGACGGTACGAGGAAGTCGATGAAACCTCCTAAAACAAGGAAGGGAGCCTGGGGATTCTTCCGAGGATGGGAAGATACAAATGCCGGACTTGATACAGCGTCCGCAATTCTGGTGAGCTTTCCAACATTTCCGCAACTTCGCACACCTCAGTCAATTACTCGGAAGTACGGATACGCAAGTCGGTACTTACGTGAGTTTAACTCCACAGATATTGGGGCATTCGGTGGCAAGCTCCGTAATAAGGTCGGAGTCCAAGTCAATACCACCGCTGGCACCAGGATCTGAATCATTGAGAAGTTAGCGAATGAATCGATAGAAGTAATCGTTGCACTTGCAATTGTAGATCATAACGGGGATGGGGCTCTTCTCCGAGACCTCCACCCAGAATGCTTTGAGTGCCGCACTATTTCCTGCCAATGCCCCAGCAAAGTATCCGCTAGCGATAACGATGGCATAGTCAGCTCCAGCTGCTGCTGCCTCGTTCGTAAGTTCAATGGTCTCTCTGGTGCTTCCAGCTCCAGTCCCCGCGATTATAGGAACAGTAGTGTGCCCAGTATTATCGAGAGCTTTCCGTGCGGCGTGGATGAGCTTCACCCTCTCCGCGTGAGACAGATGGGTCGCCTCTCCCATAGAGCCGGCAATGAGGGGGCCAACCCCTGCGTTCGCCACGCGAGCCACATGGGCTTCGAAGGATGGGATATCTGTAAATCGTACTGTTAGCTCATACAACTGTAGATAAAGGAGGCTGGGGCTTACCAAGGTCTTCAGTGTTAGGAAGGAAAAAGGAAGGGATTGGGGCGTAAATGCCCGCCTTCAGGGGACGAGAAACTGAGTGAAGGCCGTTGGTACCGTTTACTCCGTTGGCAGCCATTGGGAACGGGCAAGGAACGGGTGATGGGTTGGGGATGAAGGGTGCATGTTCAGGTTCAAAACTAAGATATATAAACGTCCGGGGGTAAGTGGCGGCTAGCACGCTCGGACCGGGAAAAACGGGCCGAGATTGTCCACGCACACATCCCGGACCGTAGTCGGCAGATCACCCGTCCCTTCATCCGCTCAAATGGTCTTGTCTCGCCCAACACTACTCGCATCGCTCAGCACGGGCTGTCTCTACGAAGGGTCCCGGAGAGCGTTGATCCCTTTTGGATTAGATAGCCTCTGTATTTTTATCCCTGTCGATCCCCCCCCACAACTGCCGTCTACTGCCGTTCCGGCTTTCAGCTTCAGTCAGCCCCGGGCCTCAAGCTCATGGCGTCGGGGCGGGCTCCTGCGGCTTTACCGCACAGCACAGCAAAAAAGGAACGCACATCGTGGGTATGTCAAGAATCTCGATCCTTCCTGAGATAATCTTCACATAAATAATATCATGGCGTTGGGACCAAGGGCGATATATACGACTCACGAGATTCCCGACGAGTTATGGTAACTACTCGACATGGAAATGATATCCTCGGAAAAACCAAATTGGAGAGCCATAATAGTCAGAGATAATCACGATTCCTAAATGAACCGCCGTCGGTAGAAGGACGAGACTGATGGAGACTGGTAGAGTCCACGTATCGAATCGAGGTTGGTGATGTCGAGGACTGTCTTAAGCTCGAAAATCCAGTATATGGACTGGGAAGCGGAAGGAAGCATGCATGAGAGTACTTTTTGTGCAAATGAATACGGTATGTTCGGAAATAATGCTTAAAGGCATAAAACAAATCGTGCAATGCAGTTTCGCAGCATAGAAAAAGTGACAAGGAGAAATCCGCTCAGTCGACAGTTTTGTAATGCAGAAGCGAAGATGGTGCGCAAAATGAACTTTGTGCTAGATGAATTGTAATGATGTCGGTGTCTGTTGAGTGCCCCATGAGCCGCGACGTTCTCGGATACACAGATAGGCTGAATAGCTGTGCCTGAATGTCGTTCAAACAGGCAGCGCTATCTGTGACCAGCTAAAAAAAAGTGGGTCAGTTCTGCCGAGATTCCTCAGAAGAAGGATGTAGAACGAACTGTGAGATCAAGCAATACCCAGAATATATGACGATACCAATTACTGGGATTTTCCTTCAACGACTTCAAGTCGTTCCATAACTTCTCTTTCCCACTCTTTCCAACCTTCCTCGTCGACGTCACCTTCATCTGCCAGCGCCTTCTGGAACACTTCCCAAGGGACGCAGCTGCGGTCGCCTTCCTCGGTAGGCTCGAATACGAATCGGCCTTGACGAGATCGCGTTAATGTCACGACATGGCCTGCAGAACCAACTTCCTGAGCCAAATCATGAATGATAGAGCGAACGTATGTTCCACCGGATACTTTCATTTTTACAACGAAAGCCGTTGGCACTTCGTCCTCCGCAGGAAGATCTGGTTCATCTTTAAGGGAAACAGCTTCATCGGCCCCTTTTAATGCCGTTTCAACGGCTTTTTTGTCCTCATCGGACATCACTTTAATGGGCCAACGGAACTCGTGGTCCTTTCCTTTCCACTCTACTAGCTCTAGCGAGTGCACAGTGACTTTGCGTGGTTCGATAGGCCGAGGAAGCGGAATGCCTTTGCGGGCGTACTCGTACAATGGCTTTCCATCCATTTTCAAGGCAGAAAAACTGACGAAACATCAGGGACGAATGGAAACGAATAATAATTACACGCACATTGGGGGAGTTTGCATGATCTCTCCGGTGAACTTCCCTAGAGCGGCTTCAACATGTTCTCGGGTGACGTGATGCCATGGTGCCAGGCGTACTCTAGCACCTTCACTGTCATATGTGTCCGTCTCGCAACCAAGAAGGCAAGTTGCACTGTATTCCTGTAAATATGCTTAAACATTTAGAAACAATATCCATCTCAAAACACATACCTTCGTGCAGTTCAAGAAATCGCTCAGTTTCTTCGTACCTTTGCCAATACCGACAACTACAAGATATATAAACGCATGAGCAGGAAATACAGTCAAGAAGAGGGTAACCCAACCTAAAACGCCATCTGCAAGGGGATCGAGCGTTCCGCCTTGACCTATTTTGATGTCCTCTCGATTATGCTTCCCTCGCTTTCGCGATATCTTCTTGCCCTTCATTTTTTCCAGCTTCTCCGCGTCAACGAACAGCTTTGACCTTGCAACCAACTGCTGAATGTCATGGACAACAGACATGCTGGTAGGTCCAGAAGGCTTGACTACGCCAAATAGAGCAGACAGCGGCACCGGAGGAAGGGAGACTTTAGGCATAGCGATAGGTCTTTTCTTCGTTGATTCTGTGGGTATAGCTGAGTTATGTTGAATAAAAAATGAGGTTTCAAGCTTGCTGTGCATTCTTACTGTTATATAGACCAATTCGACAGGTTGACACGAGAGAATCAAAATCCTGCAGACAGGACCTGAGTGGAAGATCTGAAGATCTGCAGTTGAATTTCACATTCCCACGATGGTTAATAATAACAGAGGGCGCGCTGTGCGGCCTCGGCCGCGCGCAGTAATGCTTTCTTTCCCTCCTTTGAAAGTTGAACTTTCTGCATCCAGTCCATAGCAGTAGGCATTCATGTCACTGGAAGTTATAATGACTTCACCACAGGATGCTCCTGATAAGTAAATATGCTACTATTTAGTGTCTCAACGTGCCTTTCCCATCCTGTGAGCCAATCGTAAACTCAATCGCGTACCACATGCAGACGAAGACAGCCCGGATCGCTGATTAGGTCTTGGCCATTTACAACGCTCGACGCTTGCCTGTGACTCGAATTCGAAAACACAACCTCATCGAAAACCCCCCAACTCTTTCCAACGACAAATACATGGCTGGCTGGACGCGCCGTCTATCCTCCGATTCTCCAAGTCCCCATGCTGTCTATGAACGACCATTAGGCCTCTATGAGAAATTGTTTTACTGGGATAGCGTACTCAGCGGGACTGCCGATATAATGCAGCATGCAGAAGTCGACGTTGCAAGTGGATCAAGGCAGGATATATTCGATGAAGGCAATGTGACTCGGACGTGGATGTCTTTGAAGCGCGAATTTCCCCTCCTTGGGGCGCAGTTGCAAGAACGTGAACAAGGCTCCCAGATATATTTCACAGTTGAGGAAGAACATCTACAGAGCTGCTCTACCGATGAAATTATATTTCGCAAGGTCGCGTCGGAGGAGGACGCACGGCAGTTCGTCCACGATGTTGTGAATGGACCGAGACCGCTTTCCAACGACATGATCTCCCGACTTTTCATCCTTCCCAGAACGGACCAGCCCACCCGCTTTCATGTCATGTTCTATGTCGCTCATCTCATTACAGATGGAACCGCAAATATGGGAATACTCAAAACCTTCCTTGAACGCCTCTCGTTTATGCCCAAGGGCTTAGTTTGGGATCTGGAGGAACAACTGGCACTTGCCGTACCAGCGGAAGCAGTGGACCCCCGCAAACACTTGAGCGTTGCGAAAAGGAGATGGCGCGATGCCATAGCCCGCACCATATGCGATATCCGCCTTTCAAAATTCACGGTGACTCCCATCATTGCATGATGCCAGTATACCTCATTGCTTACCAGTCTATCAATCTACTTCTTTAGGGAGGTCATACACTTCCAAGAAGGTTGACCAAGTTGACGCCTTACACTCCCGCTCGGTCCGGTCGCGTTGCGTCCTCCTTCACCCCAGCCGAATCAGCTGTCATTATCCAGAACTGCCGCAAGAACAAGATAACGTTCGGAAACGCGTACCCCGTACTGGGTCAGCTGGCACTTACCCGGGTGCTATGTCGACGGTTTATTTGCGGGGAGATTAGTGAGGAGGAATGGGACTATAGGAAGAAAGAGCCTATGACGACTGGTGGTCCTCTCAATTTGCGGCCGTACCTCGATCCAGACTGGTACAACCGCGGAGGATCCAACCACGTCCTTCTCTCCATCGGTTTCTTCTTCTACACCCTCCCGTTTATGCCGCTGGGGTCTGCGTCCAATCTCGCTCGTGGAGATCCCCTTCCTACATTCGGATCTTTACTTTCTCGGGGAAGATTTGTGCTGCGGTCCAATATAATCAAGAAGCAGGCAGCATTCTTCCTCAGGCATCCTCTTTTCTTGGAGACCTCTCTTGCACGATTGCCCGGAAGACTGGCAAGAGTCAGTGCTAACGCTTCGAGATGGAGACGAGGCGAGATTCCGAAAGATCTAAGTGCGAATCCCTTGTCTGCCTTGGAGCAGCCTCTGGAAGGGCCTGTAGCGTTCCAGGGAGGGTCAAGTTTGGGGAATGTAGGTTGTTCACCTGTAGATGCTATGCAAAAGATATACTCATCTTCTTTGTCTTACTCAGGTCGATAAAATTGTCCCTCTAACTTATCCCCTTAACAGCGACAAGCCCGTTCTCCATTTGATCAACTTCGGGTCCATGCTTCGCTGCAGGCCAACTGAGTTATATCTAGGAGCAAGAACATCGCGCGGGCAACTGGACTTGCACGTTTTCTACGACAGAAATGTCTATGACGACGGGCTTGCGAAAGAGTGGCTGGAGGAGGTCAAAACCGCCACCATGTTTTATCTAGGGAACGGAGATCAGCCTTCCTTAGAGTGTGCTCGTATATAGCCACACGCATCACTAGTCATGAGTATATTTAAAATCAGTAGGCCTGCATATAGAATACAAATAATGACCGCTAAATGCTATCGCGCCTCCGCTGACAACCAAGGCCCCCCACATATACACCTGAGCGTCCATACCCTCACCCAATTCCGCCACCGGACATTGATCTGGGAAGGAGATGCCAACTCACTGCCGACCTCCGAGTTCCCCCCGCAACGCAGACACACCCACGCAGTCCCGGGACTCGCGAGGGTCCCCTTCGTGACTATGTCTTTGGTTTTCTCTTTCCGCGAGGTGTCCATGCTGAGCCGCGCCACCCCGTCCACGAGGTCCATCGGCTTGATGAACAAAGTCGCCTTGTCCAGTGTCGACGACTGCGTGAGCTTCTTCATTGTCTTGCTCAAATGAGCACGCATTACAGGCGTGGGCTGGCAGGTAACCAGGGCCCTGCGGCAGTCTTCCGCTATTAAACGAAGAGGGATTTATCAGCCCTGGAAGTCTTAATAGTAGATCAAGTGCTCACGTTCTAGTGCCCGAGAATCCCTAACGACCTCCTCCAGAATCGCATCCAGAGCCTTGATATCAACCCCGCAGCGATCGATCAGATCAATCAGAATGTCTCTCGCAATTTGCGCGTTTTCTCCCCGTGCGGATAGCGAGCCTACGAAGGCGCGGTATTTCTTTACATGGCGCAGTGCGGCGAACAGGTTTTGCAAGGCATATGGGTGCACGAGGTGCAGGAGCACAGGTGATTCGAGCGGATGGAGGAAGGCTGGAGAGGGTGGGGCGGTCAGTGACGTTCTTGTACTTGGTAGGGGAGGGAACATTGCATACCAGGTGCACCGATTTGCGGTTGTGGGTCAGAAACATCGCAGAAGAGCACAGATTCTTTCATGAGACGCTGCACGAAGCTGACGATCCACGAGCACAGCCCAGTTAATTGCCACATAGCGTCTGCAGCACAGTCAGTACCAGAATCATATAAAAAATTGTTGACAGGATACCTAGATCGTAGGACTCTCCCTCCTTGCAGTCTTCAAACACCATATTACACGCCGCAAGCGAGCACATGTCATGAGCAGTTTCCCAGCGCGCAGTCAACGCCTGTCGCTCAGCGTCATTGCTCACTCCTTCTGCCAATGCCCTGTAAATTAATTATTATCACGGCGCCAATCCTAGTGTTCGAAACACTCACTTGTACACCTCCACCGCAATCCCCAGAATATCCCATGTCCAGCAGTACGTCAGTCCATTATCATGCCTATCCAGGATCTGGAGCGCATGGTACAGCGTATCCATCGTCTCACTGAGGGAAGACGACGGTGCAGCCAACAGGTGGGCGACGTCGCTCGCGGCTTTCCGCGCCAAACCGGCACTGGCGAGCACCACGGAAAGGTGGGGCTCTACTCCGCCCATGGGATTCCTGTGTGGCTTTGGGAGGTTGTGTATCGACATTCCTACGGGCCAGAGGGCTGAGGAGATGGTACAGAGGAGGGCGTGGTTCGGGGAGAGGACTGCCCGGATAGGAACTAGGGGTTTTGTGAGATTATGAGGTTATCGCTATATTTTTCAGTGGCACCTACATTCCTTCCCAGCCTTGTCGATTGGTGATTGGAGCGCGGAGTACTCCCAGTCTTCGGCGTCGTTAAGGTCTGGTCTGCAATAAACAACACGTGAGCACGGTCTGAACGAATGCGAAGTGAGGCACATACAGGTTCAGGACTTTCACCGTCCCGACTGGCGTCTCCTTAACCTTGGGACGACCTTTGGGTAAGGTGCCCGATGTGTCCAATACGCCGGCGTATATTATATTCCGGCGGGTGTCTGACACGGAAGGCGCGAAAAACGAGAGCACGCCTGGGCTAAATTGCCGCACGGCCTCTTGGTGATATGTCTACAGGACATTTGAATAAGAAATACACGCGTGAATTAAGAGCGAAGGCAACACGAACCCATTTCGGCCGGGCATTCTCCATCTTGTTCGCTGGATTGGGTAATTGTCGGGCTACGCTGTACACGACAAGCTCGGATTTGGGGATTGATGTGACTTTGAGGGAGGAATTGTGAGTTGGCAGAAGGGACCGCGTAATATAGTGCTTACAGTCGTCAAAATCTAAATAGCTGGCGGCGAGGTATATTTTGCCCCTCTCGAGATTGTTAACCCTCTGCATGGCGGGGGAGCGCGTTGAATCCAAAGGTAAGGACGGTCGTGGCGCTGGGGTGCAGATGAACGTGAGGTCTGACAAGCCGATGCGCGGCTGCTGGATAGAGGGCAGCGGGTTGACGGCCAGACCTGATAATCACGTCAGACAGACATTAGAACGGTGAAGGCTTGTAATTACCCATTGCCACCCCGTCAAACAGGAGCTGGATCTCGCACAAGTCGATGGAGGATTCCTCGCCCCATGTGTCCCATGCGGGGCTCTTGGTGTCCGAGCTGGATTGCGGAAGGTCGACGGGGCCGTCGAGCGACATGGCGTCAAATTCGGGCACAGGGCGCGAGGCGGGGGTGGGCGGGATGCGGCGGGAGTGCATTGCGATGAGAATTGAGGTTTCTGTCCCGCGAAGCGTCAAAATTTACTCAGTGAGACAGGCACTGGGGAGACATACCGGTGTACCCAAGTGCAATAGAAGCGTCCGTGCAGATCCTAGACCCGCTTGGCCCATTGGCCGGCTCGTCAATGGGGGGTACGGGATGACGCTCTGCAGCTACGCGCGGGGAGGACATGGAGGTACGCAGCATCTTGAGGGAGGGGACGTAGAGGCGGAAGTAGCAGAGGTGTGCTTGGTGGTCTTCGGTTATGAGGAAGAGGGTGGGGGAGGCGACGTAGGTCACTGGGTTGACAGGCCCGCGGGGGGGCAGACGGAGGGCGGCACCGGAGGAGCCAACGGTCCACTGAGGGACACCGCATGTCAGTGGGGGAGATGCTGCTCAAGGATACGGACACACTTCTCGGGGAGGAGCCAGGAAAGTGGCGGTGACTATGCCGCCGCCGCGGGGAAGGCTCCAGGACTCCTTGATGGCCCAGCTGTCGAGCTGCGTGCCCCGCTTCCAGATGCAGCCCTCGCCGCCTCCATCGCGGCCAGGGAAGTACGCGAAGAGGTGGTCATCGCCCGGGGCGACGCAGATGACGGTTGGGGGCTCGTAGGAGGTGGGGTTGGCGGTGATCTTGGCGGGGGACGGGACGGCGAACTGCTTGGAGGAGGAGAAGTGGCGGGCGGTAAGACGGGGCTGGGTGGGGTGCGCGGTGAAGATGACGGAGGAGTTGGACCATTGGATGGGTCTGGATAAGGACAGGAATTAGGATGAGTTCGGGTGGATGGTGAATACTTGGGTGATAGGCGCACCTCTTCGGACGCTCGACGAGCGGGTAAAAGTCCCACCAGCCTGTACGCCAGTGGGTTGTCTCCTTCGCCTTGCCTTTCGATGGCGAGACGGACGGGGAAGCCATGGGGAGGTGAGCAGGAGGTGAGTGACAGTGCGGGATCGGGACAAGCGGCGGCAGTCACGTCTACGCGTCGCGATCACTGCATCACGTCACAATCCATCCTTCTCCTCCCCGCCATGTTCACCCCCCGCCAGAGCACCCGCGACATCGATGGCATATCCACCCAAATCCTGCTCCAGACATTCGCAGACCGCATCATGGTCCTCATCACCCAGATGGGCAAAGTCGGCAATCTGGTACTCTAATTCCGTCCACTAATACTCTTCAGACACCTAACCAATCTACGAAGATCCAAGCCTCTATCCCTGCGACGACCCCTCTTCTGCCTGCTCCACCCCCAGATCCATCCCAGCCCAATCGCCGTCCCCTCCCACCGCCCCCTCCTGCCGTGCAGCTTACCCCACTGTTTGGACGCCCTCCCTCGGAGCACCTCCAGACCCTGCACTCCTTGTACGCTGCCCAGGTCGCAACGATCCTCTGGAACGACGAGGCGCACGGAGGCCTAGAAGCGACACGGCGCAGCGTCGTAGTGGGCCTGGCATTGCAGAAGAGCGACGGGAACGAAGAGGTGGGGTTGACGGAAAGAGAGAGGAGATTATTCGAGGAGATTATGGAAATGCTGCAAGACCTAATGGTACAGAAATAGGGTGCATCTATACGGAAGCAGAAGTTCCAGGGTCTGTGCATGTTGTAAGTACCTGCCATCAATGGATGTCGAGCTCAATGTCTCTATTGGAATTGTTACTTGGTGCCCCGCCTACTCAGTGCGCCTGGACGTCTTGCCCCTCACGTATTTGAAAAGTCACTAGTCCAAGTGGAAATGATATGGCGCTTGTGTTCTTTCGGGTAAGCTTCTTCATGCATTGTCAAAGATTATTATTAATAAATGTATTGTAAGGATTGGCGCGCGCGGAAGAAGAAGCATGCGCAGGACTCATACCTGGTCAAAGTTGAATCTTCTAGTACATATGACTGAGCAACGATTCAATTAAGAATACATTAACGCTGGGGTGTCGATTCACATCGCCGGTCAAGTTCATTGTGGTCTCACTACTGCATCTCTGCTTCATAGAATCTCTCTGCGTACTGGTAATACTGGGATTTTGCTCTCTATCTTACCTCTTATAATTCCTCTCCTCCCCTGGATCCAGCACTGCGTAATCCTTTGCAAGCGACTACGTCTCCCCGTTCATCTAGGAAATAACATGTCGCTTCTCCCCCGCATGATAAGCACATATGTGTATTCCCATGACGGAATAAGCACTGGATAACTATCTACATACGCCAGGACAACACCGGAGAAGTCTATATAATGTGAAGCACCCATCGTGACTGGTTGGTCACGATGAGCCTCGAGATGACATGATGAAGAATAGATTGAAACCGACTCATTAATTCATATAAATATTTCCTTTGGCATAGAGCCGGTCGACATCGTATCACCCCAATTTACAATCAGAGACAGGATTCCCTCAACAGCCTTCTCTACTTTATGGGTTACGTCCCCTTCTTATACAAGTCGGGTGACTGACCATTCGACGATTTTTTTTCTCAGTCGTGATGAAAAAAACTTCCAAAAGTGAGGGGATATTTCTTCGCATGTTGCAGAGACGATCAGAACAGTGCGTGTCTTTCGAGGGATCTATCGTAGTGACGCTGGTATCTTATACGATGCGATAGAATATATACAAAGAAACTCGATGTTCCTCTTTTGCTCTCGTCGTCAGGATCAATGAATATATATCTGCTCCTCTCCACGGCTGTGTCCAAGACGCAGATGGAGCGTACGCATTTCTGACTTCACAGCTTCTAGTTCCCCATAAGAACATTGTCAATCTCCGAAACCACGGGGCGCAAGTGAACATTCCTGAAGACTGGGTCAACTATAAAGCAGCCGATTCTAGGATCGAAGTTATATGTCCTGCAGATATATTTCATGTGAGCGATGCAGGATTCGCTGTACCAAGTTTTGCGCACTTTTTCAAGATTCAAATATCAGCTTCACAGGCCTTCAATTGAGCTTGATGAAACAAATGTACAAGTAGAGCTGAAGAAGATCAAAGGAGGTCTGCGCAAGAAAGTGGTTGGTAGTAACCTTCTTGGGGAGGATAATAACCAGTTGGATCGGATAACTACTCTGACCCGCTTTGCCTCACGGTTGAAAACAAGATACAGGCTTCTCTTTGCCTGTATATTTACATATTTTATTTTAGCTCCAATCTCAGCATCGGCAAGTCCTTGTTACCTTGGGTATGCTCATTGCATGTACTTATATAACCTCTTTCATATAGTTCCAAATTTCCTTCCAGGGCACGGTGCTCAAGAAAGAAGAACTGATGATTGTCTGCCCGGAGAAGGATCTTTCTCGGTAGGATACGGTGACGGTGGCGAACCTATCAAATTCACTCTGCCCAAGGGATCCAATGTCGATGCAAGGTACTTGAAAGTATTCGTGACCACCATGCCCACGGATTTCTACCCACTCATTCAGGAGCCACCTTTCGAGATGTTCAAAAAATCAGTGGCAAATGCTACTGCTCAGAGGAATGACAGTCTTCCAAGAACGAGCGAGGTGCCAGCCCAGCTGGAGAGCAGGGAATCGTTGAAAGTTCCGTTCCATAGGTTAAAGAACCCGGATGCGCAAAAGACGCTGAGGCCGGTGATCAAGCGGATGCTGGCAGACTCTCAGGAGGCCCCCGTTACTGTGGGTCCTGAATGATATACGGTAACACGTCCTGTTGTGCAGAAGCGAATGGGAGCGGAGCGTAGTTAGCGCTGTAGTGTTGAGGGCGAGCGTCGGTGAGAGTAGGATAGACTGTATGAAATGGCGAAGAGAATGACAATATGGTTCGGAGAGCGTAGTAGTAAGGCATAAGAGAATGGTTGCGGCGAATCCGTGTGCGTAGGATGATGTAATCTAACCGTAAGTGGCTGTGCCGCGCGTTGAACTCGTCGAAGTACACGCAGAGTGACAGAGCCTATGCGAAGACGCGTTATTTCGACTCCGTAGGCAGCTGAAAATCAGCCGCTTCCAATGCATGCAGCTTTTCGTTTCTCGCCTGCTGGTATTTTGCCCATTTCCAGCGCAGCAGCTCGCCCAGTCGCTCGTCGGGCGGGAGTGCATTGCGCGGGTGTGTCTCGTAGAGGTAGTAGGCTAAGACGCCGGTGAAGACGCCGAGCAGAGGATCGACGCCGCTGATAAAACATGCATGAGATGAGGCGCGGTGGGTATGTGGGGAAAATACGAACCGAGAGAGCAGCACGGGCGGGGCACGCATGGCGGACGATGAGCTCGGTGGTGGTGGCCGTGGAGAAGGTGGGCCGGATTACCGGGAGCGTCAAAGGCCACGCGGAAATGGCAGGGTGGCCCGGAGGGTGCACAAAATTTGTTGCCATCCGATTCTCGCACACACCCACCCACCCAGCCTCATCTCTTCCCAGAGCTTAACCCGCTCTCTTGCTGCCCACATGTCCTCCTATGCCCTCGACCGCCAGATCCGTCCTATTTACGGTTAGCACCCAGCGTCTCTTCACAGTTTATTTCATCGCTTTATTTCATTCTACCCCAGATGCGCTCGACACCGGCTCGAACAAGTCTGCCATCGTCGACTGCAACAAGCTCCTCAAGAAGCACCCCCAAAACGAGCTGATCAAAGTGCGCGCCTGCGCGACTCTTCGTTACGCGCGACTGACCCAACGCGTCATTAGGCCCTCAAAGCCCTCGCACTGGTCCGTTCGCAAAAGGTTGAGGAGTCCCTCGTGCTCTGCGACGAGATCCTCGCCGTGAAACCAACCAACGATGCAGTCCTGACTGCCATGATGCATGTCCTTCGTGGGCTCGGCCGACGTGCGTCCCCCAAATATCGTCTTCTGCTAAATCCCAATCCTATTTCTCAACAGACAAGGACACCGTGACCATGTTCGAGGAAGCGTTCAAGCAGCAGCCTGCGAACGAGGATCTCGGTGCCCAGACGTTCTTCGCCAACATCCGTGCACAACAGTGGAAATCTGCCCAGCAAATCGCGCTCCGCATGTTCAAGCAGTTCACGGAGGACCGCTACCTCTACTGGAACGTCATCAGTGCCGTCCTGCAGGTACCTTCTCACCCTTATTCCAACTTCGCGACCCTGCTAACAGCCCCGACAGGCAAACGAGGCCGGCACGCCCCCAAGCATGCGCACCATCCTATACAAGCTCGCGCACCGCCAGCTCGGCCTCTCCACCTCTCCCTCATACCTCAGCGCCGACCGTTTCTACCTCCACCTCTCCATCCTCCGCGAGCTCGGGCTCTACGAAGAGGCACACCAGCTCCTCAGTACCGAAGTTGGCGAGAGCATCTGCGCGACGAGCTTGTCGTGTAATGAGCTCCGGCGCGAGATCTGGCGTCTGCACGGGCTGACGAAGGAGGAAGGCGAGCGCGCGCAGAAGCTTATTTCGGAGAAGAAGTGCGTGATTGACTTTGCTTGCGTTTTTATTGTGGCTCATATTTCCCGAAGGGACCGGAACTGGCTTGAGTTCCTGTCGGTGCTCGATGCTGTACTCGCACCCGTCGCGTCAACGAGCGAATCTCCAAGCGAGGACGCGAAGAAGGAGTACGCGGAACGTATCCAGGAGACGCAAAAATTCTTCACCACCATCGCGGAGGAGGATGGGCAGAAGGACCGCTCAGGCCCGCTGGCATTATTAGAACTAGAAAAGCGGGCACGCGCACATGAGCTATCAACTGGTGCGTAAGGCTTCTAACATCCTGCAATTTCTAACAGACAGCATTCCAGACCCCACGCGCATGGTCTCCTTGATGGAACAGTACTTCGCCAAGGTCGGGGACAAGGCATGCTGTTTCGAGGACCTCAAACCGTACCTCGCATTAGAAGGAGAGGACCTGGCGAAATGGACATCTTTCCTCGAGAAAGTGTCTCCTCTATTCGTGCGTCCCCTCACGTGCATTTCTACTCACGATTTCATTAATTCGGGGATTTTCCAGACGACCATCATCGAACTCCGCCGCCTCATCAACTCCTACAAACTACTTCGCTATAATATTTCTGAGGCCGAGCTCACAGTGGAAGCAGAGTCCGCACGCGCGGAGCTGTACATCGAAAAATATCTCGGCGCCCTTCCCTTAGGCGCCAACCTCCCCTCTACGGAACTCCAACCGGCCGATGATCTCGTGTTGCTCGCGGGCAACGCGCTCGTCTTGCTGTGGACACTGACAAAAGACGAAGACTACCTGCTCAAGGCCGCGTCGCTGTTAGAATTCGCGTTGACGAAGAGCAAGCAGTCCTTCCTCACACGGCTTATCCTGATTAGGATATACCGCCTGCTTGGTAAACCCTATTAACCCCCGTGTAAATGCTTGAACTCACCTTCTTTCCCGTGTAGGCGCGCCTGCTCTGGCCCTGGAGCACTATCGCACCATGCACGTCAAGCAGGTCCAGCACGACACCCTTTCCCACCTCATCCTCTCCCGCGCCTCTATGTTCTCCCTCTCCGCTACCGGAGACATCACCCTCTCCACGGAATGCCTCGAGTCGACGCAAATATACCTCAGCAATTCTCAAGAGGTAGTTCTCTACCCGCTCAGGATGCTCCCCGTGTTTAACCCCCGCCCCCAGACCAGCGACTTTGTCGTCCGCGCGTTCACTGCCGAGAAGTACTCGCAGATACCCGAGTTTATCGAGTTCGAGCAGCGCCTGGAGAACTCCCTCCAGCGCGATATCGTGAAGATGGAGCATGACCGCATGCGCCTTACTCATGAACCCATCAACTCGGATATAATAGACATGGAACTCATTGAGCTCAAGTTCCTCTATGACCGAGGTGAATCTGCTTTTTTTTAAAAATCTGCGTACCAGGCTCATCGTCATGTAGAACACAGCGACAACCGCGATTTCAACATCCTTGAAAATTATCAACCTCGAATTTCAAAAACCTTCAATGAGCAAACGCTATTATTCGGGAAAACGGAAGGAGTACATCATTTTTCAAGTTCTTTGTCATGGGCATGCATTGATCCGTGACCGTTCTTAGCGAGGGTGGCTCTCTGCATTCCTCAGGATTTACATTCGGGCATTCGAGCAAGCAAGCGATCTAGACGATACGGTCGAAGAGAAGCTGTTGATTGGCGATCGACCAAAGCACGTCCTTGCGAACCCGTCATTGAAGCAGCGTCTCCGGGAACGGAAGTCGCAAGACTTGTCCGAGGTAAGTACAACACCATCGCTACGGAGACCTAATTATGACATTTTGCGTTGGCAGCTCACACCGGGTGAAGTCACATTCGCCGACTTCGCAGATGCACTAGCCAACTGGCTTGAGCCCTACCACGACTATGCCCGCCCGCCGCCCGCCGTTGTGCTAGCAGAAGCGGCGAAGCAGACACAGCTGAAGACAGGCCATCCTTTGAAGGGCATCGAGATCGCCCCGACGAACGGCGCAAATGGTCACAAGAAGGACGAGGAGCCTCCTGCCGTCACGGAGCCTCCTGCGCTGGTCACGAAATACTTTGACAGTGAGTATATTTATTTACCTTTCAGTTACGTAGTATTGACCACGTCCATGCGTAGCCATGAAGGCACGGTTCGACGAGGTGAAGGGGAATTCATCACCTGTGGAAGCCCTTCACGTCGCTACTCTCCTCCAGGATGTGAGTTTGCAAGATTCTTTGATAGGATTTTAGTGACTGAGGAACTGTTGATTCTAGGGATTCCTTTTGTTCATCATTGAGTCATTACGCTTCAAGTCGGCGTCTGTGGTGAAAGCTAATAAGCTTGGCGCTGTGAGTATTGAATCCGTGACGCAATCTTGCTCCCGTATTCACTTGGATTATTACAGCTCGTTACAAGCTTCAAGAGCATTCGTACCAGTGCCGGTGCTGCGATCAAGGACATTTCTACCGAACTCGTGAAAAGGGGTGTATCTGATGGTACTGCCGAGGCTCGCAAAACCATCCTCGACGCTTGTGCAAGCTTAACTACGATGGAATCCACGGTATGCAACCCCATTCCACTTTGTAATTCTTATTAATCACAACCTTCAGCCTATTGACCATGATCTCGTACTGAATGTCGCTAAGAAAATCACCGATTCTCGCAAAAAGGTGTTGGATGGAGTAGGACAGGGCATGAAAAAACTCAGCAAAACGTACACAATTTAGAGAACATACTAAGCAACCATCTGCTTATCCTCCTATAGTATATCCACATAATTAGTTTCCCACTCTAGTCGTTGTAGGCATACCTCGCGATACTCTGTCCTACACTGGGTGGAGTTATAATGGTAAGTAATGCGGTCTCAGTTGTCACCGATCACCCCCACTCTTCGTATATTTGAATGTAAACGGATGGTTCTCAGTCAATCAAATTTGCTTCTCAAATGCAACATATTATAAGTATATGTGACTATAGTGTACATGGCAATCCGCGTCGTGTGGCGAGGCTCAAAAACAATAAAAATAAATCGACTACCAACGTGAACTTTGACCAGCGCTCCAGCCTCCTCCTGATGCAGCAGTCTGCTGCATCATGGCGGCCCGATCAGGATTCATACCAGGTGGTCCACCTGGGGGACCTGGGGGGAAATTTGGTGGATGGGGTGGGTAAGGACCCAAATTAGCCCCAGGAGGAGCTCCCCAAGTATTCGTTGGAGGTGGTGGAGGTTGACCCCAGCCAGCAGGCCGTGGTGTTTGCCCACCGTAAGGATTTGGCGTCCGGGCGGCAGGCTGACGAACTGACATACGCCCCCCCGGAGTTGCACCTCCAATAGGCCGAGCGGGAGTACGGCCACCAGCACCGAACGGGGTTTTCCCACCAACTACTGCGTTAGCAATATTTTGAGACTCGTGCAGATGCCTTTCATGGGACATTAGGATAACTGTGGAAACAATAAATATAGAGAGGATTCTTACCTGACTTTGAACGCATCGCAGAGCTCAGGTACTCCTACTGCTGCTGCATCGAAAAGATAGTACGCCTCAGGAGCAACCCGTACGGGCTATTATTCATCGAATATCAATATCGTCAGAGAACCGTATTTAAAAAAAGCGCATCTTACCCAGGTTTGCACTGTGGAATTCTTGTTCGCCAGGAAGCAGAGATTGAAATGTCCAGGTCGCTTCCGGTTGAGGGTAAAGCCATACATACTCTTAGCAGGATTAGCTGCCACGAAGTTCTTCAAAAAGAGGTCTAACGAGCAAGGTAAACATCCAAGCAAGAGTTGAAAGCCAACATAGACGCACGTAGATCATCTTCGGTGCCATGTTTGAATTTTTCGTGGGCCATAAGCTCTTCCACACGACGAGCCATTGCTTGGACGTGGTTCACGATCAACTCATCTAAATCCGCATAACTATGACCATCAACAATAAGCTCGGATCCAACTGTTTGGCCGGTTGGATCTGCATTGGGCTCGCGGACATCTGGAAAAACATTAACGACATACTGAGGGCAATTAAGATGGATGTCATACCGATATGCTGATAGAGCTTATCATCGACTTTCCAAGTAACGGCGAGATGATCAGATCCCTTCGACGAAGGCCGAATAACAACGTCACCACGCTGCTGCTTCTCCAAGTACGCCTCTGCTTGAGCGGTGTTAAAGTTGTGGAAATTGGGATGCTTGATGACCCGTCGACTGCGGTTAGCTCCCGCTCGTTTCTTCCTCTCCAAAAGTTGGCGATCCTGTTCACATCTATCATGGTCCCAAGCTTCGTCGTGTTTGATACGCCTTAAGTCAAAATCACCATCGTGGAGTTCCTGCCGTCGAGTAGAAAGTTCAACCGAAAACTGATCATGCGCAAGGTCTTTGACGACATTGACAACGACACCAACGATGGTCTGGCCTTTCTTCACCAAAGTCTCCGGTTTCACAGATTGATCACCATCAGCGAGAAAACCGGCATTAATCACACCCTCAATCCCAGAGTCAAGGCGGATGTTCACAACTGCACGAGCAATGCGAAGAACTAGAGCAGAAACCACGAGACCGCGACGCAGAGTCCGAGGAGTCTCGCCACTGAGCATTGTAACAATGTCGTCATCTGCTGGATGCTGGAATTTCAGACGAACCTCTGCGAATGGTCTTAAAAGCTCGTCTTTGATGACGTTAAGCGTATGACGTTTTTGGTCATGATTAGCCTCATAGAGACTGATTGCGAACTCGTCCAGATTAAGCTCTGATAGCTTCTTCTCCTTGTCATTGTCACCCATGAGCAGAGTGACCACATATGATGGATGTTCGTCATGAACATCCTCTTCATCGAGTTCGAGCGCGTCAGTGGCCATTTTGCGTGCCAACTCGTAGTCCTCGGGATGAATACGGGTATCGTCCAACGGGTCCGGAGCATCTTCATCATCGTGTCGGTTCTTGGGTTTCAGATCTGATTCATCGTCATGCTGCAGGATACGCAAGAACCCAGACGCGTTCAAGAAGATTTTAGTGGTCAGTAGGCCACCCTTGATAAATTGGTCCCGATTGACGAGGTTCCCACCCTAAACCAACGTCAATATAAGGCCCTGCGGAAGAAATTGAAGTTACGGACCAATAAGCCTATCTTCTTGACCAACAGCTGTGCTTTCCGGGGTCCGAGGCCGCAAATGAAAGGCAAGAGGTGCTGGTAATAAGGATCCATAACTGCGCGATTGATGTCCACACCGACTTTGTTTGTCACATCAACTAGAGTACGCTCAAGCGTCGAAAGAAGTTTCTCCTTTGGTACCTACAATAAACTAGTCAGCACAATGATAATTGCAGAATGAAAGAGCTGCCACACACCAGATGTTGATCATCGTCTTCAAATGATATTGCAGTGATATCAGAGCCCAATGCAGCAAATTCGTTGAGAGGACTTTGAGTGTATCGAGCAAGACCGATGCAGTATTTGGCAGTGGGGGATAATGCACTGAACTCGTCAGCGGCACGCTTGCTGTGTTGATAGATGCGTGCAACATCATCATTGACATAGATGACCGGAATGTCAAAAGCCTGCTCATTAGTAGCCACCGGGGTAGCACCCCATCCGTTTTCGTTTGCCATCGGTTCACTTGAGCCACTTAAGACGTGTTTGACCTTTTGTGTGAGCTTTAGAGTCGCCATGGTGAAACCGCCGATGACGATTACATCCGGCTTTCTTCGTTTGAGAAGATCAATGAACTCGTCCACCATCTCCGCGTCATGCAAATTGTCAATTTTCGTATGATCGCGCATGCGACCAGCCTCGTCAGTGAACACCAAGGTGATGGCATCCTTATGAGGATCACCCTTGCCCCACGAGACAGCAAGGACAGATGCGGTATCACCGTGTTTCATGGCAGGTGTTGCAAAAGGCGCAACGTCAATACGCTATTTTTTTTTGGTTAGGACCATGTAAAACAAAAAAGGGGGTAATGCTTGCCTCGCGAAGATTGCTGCCACAGCGCGCAGCAATATGGTCCTCGACTTCCTCACGGATATATTCTCGGGTCCACTTGATGCCTGCCGGGATGAGATGCTGTTCGATGGCTTCCTGGACAACAAGAGAACGTTCAGCATTCCAAGCCTTCGCAGCGTCACTGAAGCTATCCGAGGTGATGGCATCATCAAGCTGCCGCTCGAAGTCCAACTTTGCTTGAGATGGAAGAAAAATGGAGACGGTAACAAGGTGTTCTGCTTCAGCAGCAAGAATATGGAGAAACTGGGCTGAATCGAGCATGTCCTTGACTGGTTTGCGATAAAGATATTTGAAGTTCTGGTTTAATGAATATAAGTAGATGTGTTGAGTGTAAAAATATATACACTCACATAGTAAGGATGTTGCTCTTCGATTTTTGATACCCCGCGCTCTGTCGGTTCCACAGAAATTTGAGCATCTTCTTTGAATCTCTTTCGCATTGCGTTTCTGAGAAGGGGATCTTTGCCCAGTTCTGTTGATAGTATCATGCGTGCACGGCGAAGGAGCTCCTCTGGAGGCTGCACTTTGGAGGGATCCGGATCTGCAAATTGTTCTGCGTAGACGAGTGGATCAAGCCCTTGGTCGTCAGCGAAATGGATGCGTTGGTTATTTATGAAATTCGCTACAACTTGAGGAGGTTGAATGCCAAATCCCTGTTGCACTATGAGTAATGTTAACTAGTCACCAGATAATGCTGAATCCGACCTGTGCCAACTTTGAGATGACGCTCTTTTTCGTGACTTCATAAGCAGATATGCGACTGGGCATCTTCCGTTTCTTATCCTTGGGATCCGGTTCCTCGTCATCGTGGAAACGGAATTCATCTGCATCTTGCTTCTTCTCCTTGTACTTCATGGATAACCACTCCGTAGCGTCGGCTACCACTTCCACGCTATCAAGATGTTCTTGAATCTCCTCCTCAAAATAATCATCCTTGACTCCCAACCGCTCGTATAGTGCAGATAATGCACGACGACGTTCAAGAAGCGAGCGATATTTCTGGCCAAGCGCGTAAATTCGCCATAATTCACCCAGAGTCAAGAGTGCGACGCGGCTCCGGACATCGGTGACATCAAAATGACAGAGATAGTCACGTTTATGTGTCCAAATGTAAGGCACTTCAAACTCTTCGACGAAGAGATATCGAAGAGCAAAAGTGACGGCCATGACAAGAGCATTTTGGAGATGATGAAATTCACCATCTGGACTGAAAAATTGCCGAATTTTGCCAGTAGACAGCCGTGGAGTAACCCACATTGCAGCGCCACTAAGGTCAGCCTCTGCCAATTGCTTGTGTAAAGATAGTGTCGATGACTGAGAGAGTGAAGATGTAGCCAGTTGCATTCGTTCGGGTATATCAATAGTGCGGATGAGATCATCGTCTTCAGTAAGCAACCGTCTGCGTATTTCAGTTGGCTCGAAAACCTGTTAAAGGATGAGGATGCAATGAAGTTTCAAATGGCACAATTACACGTACATCCTGGTATTTCATCTCAGGCTTGATCTGTTCCTCGTCAAATTCAGCTTCGTCATCACCAACAAGTGCCCAGTCATATTCATGGCCATCTCCAAAGACGTCGTGTATTTCGTCCCAAGCGCTATAAGTATTAAGTTAGTAAAATGCGGGGAGCCTGTGGAACGAAAGAAACGTACTTAGCATCGATACCCGCCAGCTCTGGTCGGGCGCCACGAGCCTTCTTACGTCGCTCCATCTCCTGCTTTTTCTCCCGTCTTCGCTCTTCGCGTGCCTCCTCATCCATCACCATTCCACCCTCTTCATCCTCAGAATACTCAATGAAATCATCCATGTCCATGTCCGCATCTTCCTCGTCATCGTGACCACGGTCATCGTCCCAGATGTTCTGAATATCTTGCGCTTGAGAGGGGCCAGGCTGGTCAAGGTCTTCATCAGATGACTCAACCACGCCTCTGCGCCTCGACGACGAGGCAGCAGGAGGTGATTCTGAGTCCCGTCCACGACGAAGGCGAGTAAGGCGATGTCTCTTGAATGATGTCCCGGTATTCTCCTCGAGAAGTTCCAAGTCGTCTTCTTCCAGACCTTCCTCTTCTTCCTCGTCTGTGTGTTCATACACTATGAGTACAGAGCGCATACCCTACTCGAAGCAGATTGAACTGAACAACACTCACGTCGATGGTGGTGCCTCTTTCGTCGTTTTCTACGCTTCTTGCGTTCCTGCTCCTCGTCCTCATCCTCCTCGTCCTCGTCCTCGTCAACAATAAACCCTTCCCTTATCCGCCTTGCCTCCTCCTCGTCATCCTCGCCTTCCTCAGAGCTGTCGTCGGTGACATTGGGCATAACAATGTCGCCTTCTCCCTCCTCATCCTCCTGGCCCGATCCAGCCATGGCAATATCCTGGCTCTCAGTGGGAGCTTCAACGAAATCGTGGGGGACGGGAGACGCCATTGGTAAAGAGCAGAGAGAGATGGAGAGTCCAGAGCTGAAGTTTGTACCAAGCGGATTACATAAGCAGCATATAGCCTGTTCGATCCCGAGCGACTGCACCTCTCTCCAAGAGAAAATCCACAGCGTCGACGGCCATGGCATTCGAGTCATCTGGTCTGTGCATATCCCTTCCTCTACTCTCAGGTCCCTCAGGATCTCACCCGTTCTTCAGCTGAGCATTTGCGCATTCTCCGCCTCGCCCTCGCAGAAGCATGGAAATGTGAACCATCTCCTACAGCATTTTGCGTCGGCTGTGTCCTCGCTGTTCGCTGGCCTTCAGACGAGTCAGCTCCAGTCATCCTTTCTACCGGATATTCCAGAGAGTTGCCGGGAAATACACATGCCGAAGCGAATGCGCTATCAAAAGCGCGTTCACTCTCCGCGAAAGAGCTTGCACACTTATTTCCCTCCGACAACAAACCCAACCTCAATATAGACTACCTTCTCTCGCGGGCAGATGTGTACACAACAATGGAGCCCTGTTCAGTGAGAACGTCTGGACTAGCGCCTTGCGCAGATGCACTCGTTTCCGCAAATGTTCGTCGATGTATCATTGGTGTAGGAGAGCCAGATGACTTTGTCAATTGTGAAGGTGCCCAGCGCCTGAAGGACGCCGGTATCGAGGTCCTTTGGATCCATGGGTTGGAAGAGGAGTGCCTCGCAGTGGCCCGCCGAGGGCACAACTCGAGTTGAAGGCATTATAATATACAATGTATTTTTACTTCGAATGGCAGTTTATGTCTTAACATACTCCTAGAGCTTCCTGGACCGTCTCTGCCCACCGGCGAACAAGCGCCTCCCCTGTCGGTACGTCCATCAAATGAGCTGCGGCGTCTATCGACATCAGAATGCTATCAGTACTTTGTAACGCTGCGATATCTATGAAAAGATCATCCTGAACAAATATATTAATTCCTGCGAGAGGCTAAAAATTGTCTATGCGCACCTTGACGAGATCGGTTATAGACAATCTACCGATGGTAGGATTTTCCTCTGTACTTGGTGCGTCGGGGACGAAGTAAGGCACCTGTACCAGTGGTTAGCGAAACTCCCTCGTAGCTAGTCAACGAAACTCACCTTGACGGGCTCGAGTAATGCACCCTCAGTTCCAACATCCGGAGCAACTCTAACAATGTTCACAAACACGTTGCATAGCGGCCTCCCTTTGGCACCTAACCATTCGTGGACCTTCACCAAATCGCTCTGTGCGACAACTGAAGAACGAGCACGAAGATCGTCCTGAATTCGCCTGGAGATCTCGATAACGTCCTCATCCCTTGAACCCGGCACATAAAGAGGAAGCACGTTCATGCATGGTACTGCCAACTTCGCGATATCGTCGATTGCTCCTGTGCGTCCTGCTTGCCAGAGTCCGAACGTCGATGATTCACTCGAAGTGTGGATACCTTGAATGCGGGCCCAGCTTGCGAGAAATACTGCCTGTAACGAGACCTGTAAAGAACGAGCACGCTCTTCACAGAGCGCGGCCTTGGCAATAGCAGCTTCGACTGTCACAATAGTCCGTTGCTGCGCGGGTATCTGGATGCTCTCGGCGTCAAGAAGACTAGGGAAGTAAACGGGAGTGAACTGTGAGGGGAATGTGCGCTTCCAGTACTGTTCTTGCACCGTGAAGTGTTCTGAGTTCGACGAGAAAAGCTCCAAGAACGGAGACATATCGTTGCAGGACACGGGCTCGGAACCTTTATAAAAGAGCGAGAGATCGTGGACGAGCAACTGTAGACTCCAGGCATCGTACTGGAAATGGTGGAGGTGGAAAACAAGACAGCTATCCTGAGATGAGCGCAGGAGAACGGCTTTAGTCGGCGGTCTAGTTGTAGGAAGAGGATGCGAAAGAAGATTCTTCATCTTTTCGACAACAGAGTCGAAGAAAAAATCGCTCTCGATAAGTTCCTCTGCCCATGTTTCGCCCCCAAAGCTATCGTTGAAGATGACAATGCGAGGCTCTCGATAACCGTCTGCGCACGCAAAGGCTGACCTGAGAATCGCATGTCGCTTCACCAAAGCGATCCAAGCGTCCTTCAGTCTCCCAGCATCGACATCGCTGGGTAGACGATAGCAAAAAGAACCGTGGAAGCGGGATCCTTCACTTCTCTGCCATGCTCCCAATAACCATTTCATGCCGGACGAAGCAATACTAACACGTTGGATAGAGTTCGTCGAATCGCCAAAACGAGCAAGGACACCGGCCGTCTCATCGGCAGAAAGCTTGATGTCAACGTCGCGTTTCCTATCAGCTCCTGGATCATTGCGAGTTATCTGCCTGATCTTAGCAGCCACGTCTCCGATAGTTCGACTAGTGACGATGTCGCTAGCAGAGATTTTCATGCCAGCGTGTCTGCATTTGCTAACAACTTGTATAGCCGTTATCGAATCGATTCCCAATGCTACGAGAGGTGTGTCGGATCTGATCAAATTGGCGGGAACCTTCGTAACAGTCTCCAAGAGGGTCAGAAGGGCAGGAGGGATAGCCATAAGGCTTTGCGAGGCTGCATGTTCTGCATTATGCAGGTCGGAGTCACTATGCAGAAGAATGGTAACCTCAGGAAGATCATCGAGAACAGAGGCGAATGAAGTATTGATGATATTCTCAAGCAGCAGTTGGAAACGTTTCACGACGTCCTCGAGCTCCTGAGCACTGAAGTAATCTGACCGACATGCGCACTTGACAGTAAAACCAAGCTCGTTCTGATATAGCTCCAGGTTGATGGGGTACTGCGTTATATGTCAGAACAGCAGTCGTAAAGAAAATTAAAATACAAACCTGGATTTTGACGTCGTGGTCAACTACTACGTCGAGTTTCCACAAAGGAGCTTCGTCGGCGTCCGGAGAATCCTCAGGTTGGAACACGAAAAGACTATCCCACAGTCCCTCGACTCGCATTTCCTTTTGGATGGAGCGCAGAGAAGACTGCTGCCACGACATGACATCGATATTTGCTTGATGTATCCAACGAAGCAGATCGATATTGCGCTCATCCTTCTGCAAACGAATACGACATGGGATGGTATTCTAAAACGGCAGTCTTAATGGAAGGAATAAGTGAAGATAAACTGAAGAAAACTTACCAAGACGGGGCCAATCACATCTTCTGCACCTGGTATGCTGCGTCCAGCGATGACATGCCCGAACACCACGTCCGAGGATCCATTCAACTCTGCCAGCGATTTCGCCCAAGCAGCTTGGCCTAAGCATTGAAGGGTGATGTCTCCATCGGTCAAAATCTTCGTGAGCTGAACCTTGTCCAGTATTATATCACGAATGACCACATGAGAAGTAACAGGTTCATCCGTTGATTGATGAGGTAGTGGGATTCGTTTGTAACCCCGAAGCCTTTGCAGCCAGAAAGAAGTACCATGCGCCTCCTGATAGATGAAATGGCTCAATATGTCTGAGAATTGGGTAATGCTCCTGATCTGGGTCCCTCGATAGGCGGATTTCAATGCATCCAACAAATTTCCGATGGAAATACCATCATATAAGGCGTGATGCAGCACTAATACGAAATGTGAAGGCATCTCGGAATTTCGAGGGTCAGAATGGAATAATCGAGCCCAAACAGGCGGCTTTGAGAAGGAAATCTCGTTGGGCAATTTGGCGGAAGCTACAAAGTTGGCGAGTTTCTGGGTGTATTCGTCTTCAGACCGGAAAGTATCTATCGACCAATCTGACTCATCTAGACTATGAACCGCTTGGGCCCATTCACCTGATTCTGGGAGGAAGTGAAATGATGTCCTCAGGATGGAGAAGCTGTTAATAACTCCTTTCCAAGCAGCATGCAGCCGATCGAAATCAAGGTTAACAGAAAGCTCGATGGGGAAAGCATGGACGTAGAGCCTTCCATCTGAAGCTATGGTCTACGGCAATACAAGTTCAGTGGGGTTTAATAGCCAAGCGATTTAAGAACAGACCTGTGATAACATTCCAGCTTGAAGTATTGTTGTCGGGAATACTTCTACCTCATCTTCTGAAGCAAGTTTCAGGTGCTCTGCTGGCAAAACATTCCGAAGACGATCAAGGGCATTGGTGAAAAGGCGCTTGTGCTCGATTTGTTGTGCTTGAGCTTCCGGGGCGTTTGAGGATGATATGTGAATGGAAAGTCTTCTTAATGTAGCGTTCTTCATGAGGTCAGCTGAAGTAACCGAGTAGCCCTCTTTGCGTAACACACGAGCCAGACCAACAGCCTTGATAGAATCAAGACCCATAGATATAAGAGAAGCGATATCTTTTAGTGCGTCTTCGGTGACACCAAGGAATTCCGCAACTATTCCTCGTAACCGATTCAACACGTCCGGGTCAACATAGAGTGCGGCGTCGTCGTCCACGGAGTTCGTAGAGTTGGACGCACTCTGATAGACGGTAGGACTGGATGCGAGAGCTTTGCTGCCTGATTGAAGTGGGTCCAAAGCATTGCCGACACCTAGTTTCAGTGTAATAACTTCGAGATCGTGCATGAGCGCAACAACAGCATCGTGCGTTAAGTATCCGCCTATCCACGCAACCTGGGCGACCAAAGAGTCGTCCGTTGGATCGAGAACGATTTCCACTGACAATGGATACTAATTGGGAAGCAGTAAGTGACCAGTCACACTGTTCGATGGGATTTCTACTCACATCTGCTTCAGGAGGCTCGCTTTCGACTACATCCCAGATCCCACTATCAGAATGAACCTTAATAGATACCGAAAACAAAGTCTCGAATAACGGCTCTCCTGGCCGGACCCAGTTCTGTACCTTGCTTAACGGAATCTGTTCGTATTCCACCATGGCAGATATTCCCTTTTGTACAGTCTCCAGGCTGGAAACGGGCTCACGGAAGTTCACCCGGAACGGCACAAGGGAAATCATAGGGCACATAGCTACTTCAATATTATCGACGGGTAGAAGACGCCCTGAACGAATAACACCAAAAGCAACGTCCTCGGAGTGGTAGACGTATGTTGCCAGTAGCCTTGCGAAGGCGCAAGTCAGGAGTGCCTGCAACGTCACTTGCTGCGAGGTTGCTTCTGCCTTTAAGGTCAGCAGAGAGCTCTTAAATGGAACAACCAGTCGATTGAACGCCGCTGAACTTTCTCGAGCAATGGATGCAGTGGGCCAGCTGAAACCTTCAAAGTAACCCGTCCAGTACGTGCGGGCCTTTTGTAGATCCGTGTTCGCTATGTGCTCCAAAATATCCGGGAGCATGGCGCATGGTGTGGGATCTAGACGAGAATACACCCGCTCGACATCGCGAATCAGGACGGGAAGGGAGATACCATCGTACAGAGCATGGTGGATGGAAATAGCGAGGAAAGTAGCACTTGGTGAACTATAAGCGCATAGTCGCAGTGGGGGTATCTGAGAGATTGAGTTATTAATGTCCTTCGAAGTGTTCGGTGCCACTGAAGCGAGGAACCACTGGGCAAACTCGTCCCTGTCGCTGAGCTCGGTCTTCTTCTCGTTCCACTGAAGCTTGCCAACCTCCTGCTTAAGAATAACTTGAACCAAGGCACGACCGAAATGAAAGACAGTTCTAAGGATGAGGATAAATATTCGAGCAAATTGGAGGAACAGTTGCAAATCGCATACCGTAGGATTGGATGTCTCTTTACTATCTCATCCCAAGCATTCTGGAGGCCGGATAAAGAAATGCTTTCCCGCACAGCAAGCAATACATGCTGGACGTACAACGTATAGTCCTCGGCAGAGCGGGCCAGGACGCCCTCCTGGACAGTAAATGGAGGAAGAAGTTCCTCTATGTCTTCAGCACGATACATTAACTCCACCTCCTCCCTCCGCTCTGAACTAAAACGTGACACAGATTTATTTCCAGTACCCTCCGCGTTGGAGGCAGACTGAACCGCATCTAAAATAGAGACAATCCCGGACAGTGTAGGCGCCTTCATGATATCCGACGCTGAGACACGCTGACCCAGAGCCTCCTTCAGGTCGCTGGCGAACCGAATGATGCCCATCGAGTCGAGCCCACACTCGAAAATATTCAAGCCAGGATAAGGATTATCGAGTGGCAACGATGTGTGCCTCCTCAGCACCTCGAAGACCTTCTTTTCCAGTTCGGAGGCAGGTCTGCTCTCCTTTGCATCCTCCTCATCCGGAGCCATGAGTCTAGACAGTGCATCGATCGGAAGGTCCGTGAACATCCCCACCAGCATCTTCGTATCCGTCTTTCCATTGGAGCTCAGAGGCAGCCAGCTTAACGGAATCAGGTGACTAGGGCGCATGTAACTCGCGAGCTCAGCATCGCATACCTTCCTTATGCTATTAAGAAGCCCCTTCGGCGGGGAGAGGATGGTGGGCTTCGAGGACTTGCGCGTAGCGACGGAGACGGAGCTGTCGCATGTAAAGAACGAAACGAGCTGCTCTGACCCGATGGATGGATGCTTCGCAAGCACGGTAGTCGCATCCAGAGAAAAGTTGCCTGAAGAAGGCACAGCTTTCCGGACGATGGCAGAAATCCCTTCGGATTCTATGCGGACTCCGCGAAGTTTGATCTGTGTGTCGATGCGTCCAAGGATCTCGATAGTCGAGTCTGGCATCATTCCTAAAAGTGGGGAACATAAGGATCCACCTTTAATGTCTATCACGAATGAAACTACTTACTGACGAGATCACCTGTGCGATAAGCCCAGCAACCCTTCTTCGGCCATTCAAGGAACACTTTCTTCGTCAAATCGGGACGTCCGTGATAACCACGACCTACAAGAGGGCCTTCGACAACCAGCTCTCCAATTCCCCCTCGAGGCAGGATGTTCATATCTGGTCCTACGACCTACGTCTCATGAGCATGGTAAACAGTGATTGGAAGTAATTGTACGAACGTATCCTGAAACATTCGCCAATGGCCGTCCAATGTTTGCTCGAGGAGTAGAAGAGGACATGTAACGTGCACAGCATCCAATAGTAGCTTCGCTCGGCCCATAAAAGTTCGCCAAACGGACTTGTGGATGGTTCGCCCACTTATCCAAAATCTACGAGGATCGTTAAGTCAGAGGTCACTTTGCGCGGTTTTACAGGTCACTCACTGAGTCGCTCATCTTTTCCCCTCCACTAGCGATGTACCTAAGTACCATATCGCCATTTTCCCCATCTTCCTGAGCAGCGTTTAACGTGGCTTCAATCAAGCTCGGGACGATCCCGAGGTGCGTTATGTCAAGCATTTTGACATATAGCGGAAGGCACTCCAGCAGCTGGGAACGAGGAGCACTGAGAAGTGGCATACCCAGTGCTATGGGCACAATGGTTTCGGCGAGGTGCACATCAAAAGCAATGGCTGGAAATAAGAGTCAGATATTGTCAATCAGCGTGGGTTCTCATAAACGTACAAGCCACTGCTAAATATCGTCCTTGGGTGATGTCGTCCATTCGAACATCCGCTGCAGTGCTGCTAAGAGCTAAAATGGCTTGGGCCAATCCGCGATGAGTCAGAAGGCATCCTTTCGGATTCCCAGTGGTCCCTGGAGAAGTTGGTCAGTATTGGGGCAAAAAAGAATGGAAAACATGTTACCTGAGGTGTAAAGGAGGAAAGCGAGTCCGTCGGGGCTGGCGGTCTCAGGGTCTTTGCTTTCCTCTCGAGAAATAGCTTCTTGGATCGATTGTTGATCTAGATAGACGGTAGACGATCCAAATAGCTCAAGTGGGGATACTTCACGGGAGGTGAGGACAAAACGAGCTTCAGCATCTTTGGCGATATAAGCCTTCCGTTCTACCGGAAGCTCAGGGTCGATCTGCAAGAATTTGTTAAATTTCGTCAGCGCCATTTCTAAGTGATGGCTTACCGGGACATAGCATCCTCCCGCCCTCATAATCCCCATCATCGCGGTATGAAAATAAAGGTCTCGTTTCATGCAAACAGCAATTCTGTCCTCCGCCTGGAGACCCTGACGAAGAAGCCACCGCGCAAATTGGTTTGCTTTGCTGTCGAAAACGGCATACGTCATGGATTCGAAGGGTAAATCTTCATCGTCCAGTGAGAGGTCGGGATACCAGCGAACGGCAGTGGCACGAGGGAGGAGCCTGGCTCGCTGCGAAAGGTAGTCGGTTGCGAGTCGCATGAGGGGAAGATGGGGATACATCGCCCGAAGCACGTCGTCAGAAACGCGCTCATATACGGACTTCAATTCGACTGGAAGACACTCAGAAGCGATATTGATCGCTTTAGAAGGATGGGCTATCGCGTCTCGAGCGAGAGCAGCGAACTGCGCGAGAATCTGAGTGGATACGGACGGATGAAGCTGCTTCTGGGATGCTGAAATCTCCGCTGTGGATGCGAATGTGTCAATCCGAATAGTTACAGGATAATCGGACGACGAAGAGTTTGTAAAGTCGCACATCGCAATGCAAGGAGACTGCTTCTCTGAGATGTCGAGCACGCGCCGAAGAGTGCACAGAGTGATGTCGTTGCTAGATTCCAAGGCGCGAGTCACATCACGGATGAGTTGTTCCCAATTCTGATCTTCGCTCCAAGTAATGCGAATGAAGTGCGTCGGAGTATCCGTGGTCAGCTGCACGGCAAGAAGCACGTCTTGGGCGGCGCAATAACTTGCAAGCACTCCGGCTGCGTATACTATGGCTGCAGAAACACCGAGATGGGGAATTTCGAGTTGAAGTGCAGCGACGTGAACGTCATTCGACGCGAGACGGTCGGCAGACAGGTCTGGGAGCTCGAGATAGCTATAGCCCTGCAAGAGCTGCTGGCAAGCGAGGAGCCCATGGTCGGTGTCGATGTCCATGGCGGCGGCGAGGTGTGGGGGAAGCGTAGAGGCGCAGGATTGGTTTACAGCTCCGTAGAAAAGTCAGTGCGTCCGGAAAGCCAAGACGGAAGGGGAGGTGGATCGGTGCACATGGCCGAAAGGGTGCACAGCCGATGAGTCGAGAATCGAGATGTAGCGAGATGCAGAAGTAGAAGGCGAATGGTACGCAATGAGGCCAGCCGGTGCATGTCCGGTGGAAAAGACGCGTTGACAACGCGCTGGCCTCTGGCTTGGCGAAGAAATTGGTAAAAATACACATGCAATCTTATCAGATACACCCGAGATGTCCCGTGATTGGCTGGTTGCACGCTTGGCAAGTCCATCAGAAGCTATCAGATAAAGTGCGATCAGCTTCGATTCAGCCTTTACCCATTATCTGATTAGATCATGCCAACTCCCGTTGCAACTAAAGTTTAACCATCGCCGTGCGCTCCCTGCCTGCACCGTGAATCTGAATTTGAGAACAACTCATGCCATGTATGTGCCCAGACTTTCTCTCAGTCCCGTTGCCTCGCCTTGTCTGGAATTTTTAACCGCCGTTTTTGCACCTATAAAGTGAACCGACTTTTCAGTTCACGCAGCTCCACCTCTCCTCCCACCTGCTTCTCACCTGAGTTTATCGACTATGTGCGCTCCCACCACCACCGACGACACGGTCCTCGACCTCATTGGTCTTGGATTCGGTCCCGCTAACATCGCCATCGCAGGCGCGTTAACCGAGACCTGGAAAACTTCCAACGTATGCAAGCTTCAACAGCATGCTCTCGTTGTATGACATGTCGCTAACCTGTCTCCCAATAGACATCCGCATGCCCGGTCAAAACGGCTCTCTTCATCGAGAAGCACGACAAATTTCGCTGGCATCCCGGAATGCTTCTTCCAGATGCGCGCATGCAAATAAGGTCAGTGTTCATTCAACTTCATTCGCGTCATAGCCCACTTACCACCTAAGTTTAGCTTCATGAAGGATCTTGCTACCCTTCGTAATCCCCAGTCGCCTTACACCTTCCTCTCCTATCTTCACAGCCAAAACCGCCTCATCGCCTTCATTAACCGCGGCTCGACAGTGCCCACCCGCAAGGAGTACGCCGACTATCTCAGTTGGGCAGCCCAGCGCGTCCAAGAGAACGGCGTGGACGTCATGTATGGACATGAGGTCATCGGTCTCAACGAGGGCAAGGACAACACCATCGAGGTCCATGTCCGAACCGTTGCCACCGGCGAAGAACGCGTCTTTAGGGCCCGTAAGTCGCGTTTTTCAACCTGCTATATTTTTCTTGCTGACAACACCATTCTAGGCGACATCGTCATCTCTCCAGGAGGCGCCGCCAAAATTCCCCAGGTCTTGTCGTCCCACTACACGAAGCATCCCAACGTCATCCACAGTTCCGCATACTGCACATCCATCGGCGGCATTCTTGATTCTCTTGCTGGCACGTCTCGTCCCCTGCGCATTGCGGTCATTGGCTCTGGTCAATCAGCTGCTGAGGTCACCCTCGATCTGCGCCAGCGTCTGGGCGCTATTCCTTCCTCAGGTCGTCATGAGGTAGATATGATCATCCGGAAGGGTTCGCTGAAGCCCAGTGACGATTCTCCGTTCGCCAACGAAATTTTCGATCCTGCTGGTATGTTGTTAGTTTGCGTGAATACGAGGAGAAAGAAAGTTAACCTACCAATGACAGCAACGGATGTGTGGTTTTCAATGTCTTCCAAGCGCACCCGCGAGGCAACTTTGGCGGAATACAAAACGACCAATTACGGCGTCGTCAACCCCCGCACTCTTGAAGTGGTATGCTTGTTCGAACTTCGAACCTCCCCGCGACCTGGCTAAACCTGATTCTTCGTTAGCTCTATGAGGTCATCTACGACCAGAAACTGAACATTGCCATCGCCGAACGCACTGGCATCTCCCCCGCTGCTTCTGAGCCCATCATTAACATCCTCCCCTACACCTCCATTGCCTCCGTCGACCTTACCCGCTCCACCTGCACCAAAACCAGCACTGCCTCCGACCTCCTCCTCTCAGCAGACGACCCCCAAAGTGAAACCCACGAGTCCTTCCTCGTGATCTCCCAACATGCTGCCTCGCGCGCCATCCAGGAGCAGAAGTACGACGCCATCGTCTGCGCCACCGGATACCAGAGATCGTATTGGATCGACTTGCTGAAAAACTCCGGCATCGGAAAGCACTTCGGCCTATACCCCTCCTCCTCCTCCTCCACGGTGCACCTCACCCCGTCCGAGGAGTACCTCCCCGAATTCACCCCCCGCCGAGACGACGTTTCGCCACCCGCTACCCCTTCACCGACAACAGACAGCGCCAATAGCAGTGCCCCCACCACGCCGGACTCGTCAATGTTTGGTTCAACCCAGCTGCAGCGCGATATTCCGCACGAACTATACATCTCGCGAAATTATCGCCTTCTCCCCGTGTCAACGGAGACAGAAGAGCCGTTCAAGCCTCGGGTATACTTGCAGGGAGTGGAGGAGGCAACTCATGGCTTGAGTGACACGCTCCTGAGTGTCCTTGGGGTGCGGGCGGCCGAGGTCGTGGCTGACCTGTGCGACGGCGGTAGATATAGGTGTTGATTGTAGCCTTAGATTCAGTATCGTAGTTTCCCTATAGTATTATTTATTTAGTCTCCTCATATTATATGCCCACAGTTGATTATTTCTCTGGTTCGTTGATCTTTGAATGGACGCGCGAAGTACGAAGAATGTTAACCTGATGCATGACCGTTGAAAACGAGCACGAGACCAGCCGGAAGCCGTAGTCCAAGAGTGTAAGTGGGCTAATGCTTGAAGCTCTGTATATGAATTCGTGTCTAGATCTGTTCAAACGTGTCTGTAGAGGATCCTGGCTTGTCGATGGTGGGTAATGCACCTGGTGGACGCTGACAGTGGTTGACCAACGGCAGAAGCAGGTGGCGCGCGACGGCACACGGGGCGCGGAACCGACGATCAATATTTTTCTATCGAGCCAGAAAATTCCCACGGTGTAGATCACATCCCCTCCTCCATCTTCACCGTTGTCTGCAAGCATCATGAGGATTGAAAAGTGTTATTTCTGCTCCACCAACGTATACCCTGGCCATGGTATGTTATTTATGAATGTTTTACCGACGTAAACTAACTTTGTTTTCCAGGTTCTGCCTTCGTGAGGAATGATGCTAAAGTTTTCCGGTTCTGCACATCCAAGTTCGTTCATTTGTGTACGCTACGTTCGACCTCTTGCTGATAAATTTCCCTTTTAGATGCCACAAAAACTTCAAGTAAGTTCTTTCCTGTTAATGCCCCTCGAGCTGCCTCTCAATAGACCCCAGGATGAAGCGGAATCCTCGTAAAGTGAGGTGGACGAAGGCGTTCAGGAAAGCGGCTGGAAAGGAAATGACCATTGTGAGTAACTACTACTGCTACGCTGTGTCTCGTATAACCTTCGTTTAGGATGCAACGATTGAATTCGAGAAGCGGAGGAATGTTCCTGTTCGTTATAACCGCGAGCTGGTGCAGACGACAATCAAGGCGATGAAACGTGTGGGGGAGATCAAAGCACGCAGGGAACGTGCATTCTTCAAAAACCGGTGTGTACCTACGGCATTATTCTCTCCCATTGTAATGTGCTTACAGCCCTCTCCAGGATGGCTATCAGCAGAGAAAAACAGAGAGCACACCGCAGGAAGGCACTCGAGGCTGCCAAGTCGTCCACCAAACTGCACGAACCGATGGAGGTTACTGCAGAGTCATCAAAAATTCGCGAGAAGATCAAGGTGGCAGCGAAATCGAGAAGCGCCCTTATACAAGGGGAAGGACGTTCAATGGGTATGGATATCGATTGATAATGCCCGGTTTCTTGTATTACTCTCTTTATGCTTTCCCGTTTTTCATTGCATTTGGATCCCTGTATAAATCCTTTATGATACAAAAGTATACGTGCTCTATAATTACATATCCGTGGAAATTGTAAAAGTAAGAAAACCAGGTGAGAATGTGAGCTGTGGGTATCAACGATGCTTGTATTTCGCCTCGTTTTCATGGCGAACATTGGGATCAAGGGTATTATGCAACCCGAGGAGAGTCTTGCTGACCGCCTCGCTTGCACCTATCATAGGTTTAAGAACAGCGATAGGGACAGCCCGAATGACTGAGCGAACAGGGCCCTGCAGATGACGTTAGTAAATAAAATAACAGTATTTCAGTGCTTGAAACACCTCATTTCCGGAGCGCTCGTATACCTCCATGGGTACGGCAAGGATGGTTTGCGCTGCTGAATTGAGATTCTTTCGCAAGCTCTTATACGCCGATTGCATGCCTTCTTTGAGATCTACAGGCTGTTCGGCATATCTGGAAAACAGCTCTCCTGGTTCGTCCTCTTCATTCAAATCGAATTCCGGTTCCCCAAATTCATCGACAGAGGAGACTTGTAGAGTCTCTGCAGTAAGAGGCTGATTGAACTGACCCCCAAGGACGCCTTCCGCTTGCTCCAGAATAACCTGAGTTCCGGTGGCCAATCGAGCCCCCATCTTGATAGCTTCAATCGCAGTGGATTTTACGAACGCAGTGGCTCCCTTCTGCATACCACGAACGATCCTCCCATCCTTCTTGTACTGAGCAATAGGTAGCAGGACCAAATCGGCAACTCCTGAGCCGACATTGACAACCGAACGGATTGGTGCCACGCCAGAGACAACTTCTACTAACTGTGTAGCTTTAACATCTGGCGTCCAGAGGTCGTTCAGCATATCACCGAGCCGTGCCCATCCCGTAACCTATATAATATGAGCTGCAACCTGAAGGAAGGATATATCGAAATGCTTACACCAGCTAATGTTATATGCCGAAGAGTCATCTCAGCACCGTCGAAATGGAAGAAATTCATCAGTTCTATGGTCCTTCCCTCCCTCAGAGCTCGGTAATCCACACGGCGAGGTTTGTAGTCTAGCTTCAGATGAACAGGGAATATCTCGGCCATTTCTGGAGAGGCACGTTAAAGAACGATATCAGAGACACATATGCACACATACGGATATAAGCCTCGGTTTCATTAGGAGTGCCCGTAGATGTTGGAGATGCATGTGGGTCTTTAAAACTGAAAAACTTCTTGAGGAAGTCGAGGGCATCCTGGTCTACATAAAGTCGAAGAGGTAAAATCTTGGCCTGCAAACTTATAATCAGAAATATTGCGCATGCCATTATAAATATTGCTTCTTACTCGTAGCCTAGCTTCTACGGACGGATGATTGGGAACAGGTCGGATGCTACGCAATTCAATCCGCACCATATTCGAATCTGACTCTCTGACATTGCCCCGAGAATCTGATCTCAAATCCGTCAAGAATTTCTGCCAGGTTGAGGTCTTGATATGATCGAGGATTTCAAGGTCCCTGACAGTGACGAAAGTCCTCGAAACCAGAGACTCTCCTGGTACATACTGGTCCACATCAGCATTCGTTCCGAACAGGCGGAATTCTATGCTCGGACCCTTGGAACGTGTCAAGCGTTTACCGTGAACGCGGGTAGGTCGACTCCGTGGTTTCCCGCTCATGGGAGGCCGTAAAGACTGCCACGAACTCTGGCTGGCAGTGTCGAAGTCGTCTCTCAGTTCTTCGTCAATCGCGGCTATGAGCGCCCCGGGTTCCAATGTGTCCACATCTTGCTCCAGACCTATGTAGACTGAATTAAATAGCAGTGCGCTGGTATCCTCGACGCTGGGATCCTGAGTTTGACCACTTGCAACAAGCTGCCGAATTTTCGCAAGTCGCCTCCGCATTTCCTTTACCTCTTCTTCAATCGTCTTTCGAGTCTTAACCCAGTCATACCCGTCGTATAACAATACTGTCAGGTCTGCGTCATGAACTCGAACTCGAAGACTTGCGTCACCGAACCTACAAAGCAAATATCAGCGGACACATCGCATACAAGAGAGAATGTATTCATACGATTCGGTGGAAGCATCTGGAGGTAAATCATCAAAATACCCTTCAATAATATTGACGCCTTCTGGTTGCAGTATCTTGATGGTCTCGCCGCCGATCTTAGACGTAATACCTATGGAGTTGGGAGACGACGTTGGCAAGGTGTCTCCACTTTCGCTGTCCCCTACATCGAACTCGTCCAGATCATCGTCACGGAGTTCACGCAAGCCTGCCGCTGTGCCAAACGACTCGTCCAGATAATCTAGATTAGTAGGAAGGTCGTCGTTAATCATGTCTGGTGCAGGTCCCACTTCTGGAACTCTTCGGAATGCAAGATCCTCAACTGAAGCTGAACATCACATTAGTATAGGTAAATACTCTGTCACGAAATAGACCCTTACCCATGATGCCATGTTGGTTTTCAGTTTGCTCTGAGACAACAGCTGGTCCTCTGCTGGGTTTGGGAAGACTAGGCATGGGAGGGTTACATTAGGACGTGAACGGTTATCGCTATCACCATTGAACGGACCTGTCATCTGTCGGCGGTTTGAATGCCGAGGCTAGGTCAGTGCCAAATGCAGCTACTGCCGACATAGAATCTGCACAAAGATGTAATCGAAGAGTGATGCGGTCTACATTGATCTATTGCTCATGTTAATAAAATAGAGGCTTGAAAGGATAGAATAACACTTGCATGAGTCTCTTGAGGTATATTAGTATTATTACTCCAGAATTTCATGTCCAGATCTGCAACTTCTGCCAATAAAGCATAGCCAGAAGCCTAATGCAAGCCCTCAGTTTACCGAACAGGAAATTTTAATAGCCAAACAAACCTTCCAAAATGCGATTCCTCGAGGCAAAACTTCTGCCTCGCTCTCATTTGCATAGGTTGAGATGTCGTCGATCGCAAACAGGGCCAGACTGGGGAACAAAGCATGAAAAGATGCTTCCGGAGAGTCCCCCACGATGTCCGTCGTAAATTCCAAATCTCCCACATAAAATACAAGGGCACCAGGGTGGGTGGGCGCGAAGGCACGTACAGAACCGTCCACAATTTTGATGGATATGCGAGTTCGTTCACTTGGTACGACGGATTCGAAAGCCTGCGAAATGCTATGATTAATGCAAATATACATGCTCTACATGCATAGGACTTACGCCAGGAGGTGGTTTGATAAATGAACTTATATCGGAAACCCAGCGAATATCAGGAAAGAGATTGCAGATGAACCCGGAGAGAGTTAACTTAATCCTAGTTTCTTTCGCTGTCGTTTCTGGCACGATCAAGGAAGTTAAGCGAAGTTTCACGAGTGGTTTAGGTATAGATGACTAAACCAGTAGTTAGCATGAGAAAATAGCTGGCAGGATATTACGGACCAGACTATGAGGTAATGTGAGGGAAAGATACGTCCGAGTGGCTCCAGCAGCTGTACTGTCTTTCACTGTTATTTCTGCAATCCCGAGGGTGATCACAGTCTGGGCCTAGGTATAATTTTCTCAGAGTTTGCATAACAGTCAGATAAAACAGGTTTTACCTTTCCTTCGGGACGGAGTTCAATCAAGACATCGACGTCCACAGCTGATAGGTCGAATGGTCGCACAGACACTTCGTTACCGTCAGACCGAGGTAACATTACTCTAACGAAAGCTGGGAAATTTAGTCAATAACTTGTAAAGACCGATATGCGAAGACGCAATGCACACCTTCTGAAATGGATAATTTCACCACCGTCTCACTTCCAACACCTCCTGGACTACTCGCAAATCCACTTCCGCTGCCAGTTCTTGACTTGGCAAAAAATCGACTTCCAATGAGACTTGTATCCCGGCTGTCATACTTCTCTGTGTCTCCGTCGTCGTCGACGGTGCCGTTGAAAGCACGTTCTACCAGCTGAGCGGAGTCATCGGCCCAATATTGAAGTCCATCTAACAGAGGCTTGGAGAGGTCCACATGGACGGACGGGAGGTCCACGCTAAGAGCAACTATAGGAGATGATAGGTGTGATTTCGTGACGGTAACTCGAGGCTGTAAAGGGGGCACTGCAAACGGAGATGTCGAATCGCGTGAAATCCCATCCATTTCAATGCCATCTGCATCTGGCCCAAGTGCACCCAATGATAGGAAAGACGTTGCTGTCGCTCCCCCAACCAAGGAGCAAGCCACTACTATTCTCTTACACTGGGCTGCAAGCAGAAGCTGACCTTCCGGAGCGCCAGGACCAGTAGGTTCTATATTAACTACAGGAGGATCCATGCTAGAAAAACGGGTCGAGGATTTCACAGGAGGCGATTTATTTGTGATATTGATGCCATGCACGTCAACGACAAGAGTGCCAGAACGCGATGAACATCCAGGAGGAGGTGGACATCGGGCTTGCAATCGTACCATGGGGAAGTTGATAGATATCTTGGGCTGTCGCAGTTGCTTTCTTGGAGCTTTCTAAAGTACTGTTTGTGAAGGTGATAATAAATAACAGAATAATCCTCACTTTGCCTGCCGATGCTCCTAGAGTTGCTGTACCGCGTTTGATGGGGGTGTCCGAATCCCTGTACTCGTAATTAAGATCTAAGTCCTCGATTATCAACTGCTCAAGCCGTTTCTTTTCTCTCTCTCTTTCCAATACGCTCTGTGCGCGCGGAGTGGCAGGCGGGGTGTCTTGCTCTTCAGTAGCATCTGATAGATCACCATCAGAAACATTGGAGTCGATATTCGACTGCGGTGGCTGGGAGTCTAGTGTGGAAGCGAGAGCCTCATCAAGATATGCGAGTACATTGTTTTCCCTCAACGCTTGTCCGAGATCAAGGAATAAGTGTAGAGGTGCAACTTTAATTTCGACATCCTCGATGACCGGCCTGCCCTTGTCATGCCGGGAGGAAGAGCAGTTAATATGAACTGATAGCGCCTGGGTAGATGTTTGGGAAGAACTGCTTTCCTTTGGGGTCGGAGACCTCTTTGCGTCTTCCTGAGCATGTTTGCTCAGATAGTCATGGTTCCCACCTTTGTGCTTGGAGTGATAACGCCAAAAACTCAATTTCGTGCCGTTTCTGCGTAATTTATCGTCCGTCCAATCCAACACGTCAAACACTGGAAGGCGTGGATAGCTGCCTATCTTTGATGATCCACCGGGATGCTGGTGCGCTGAGCCATACTGCATTGGAAGCTGGGGATCCGTGATGAGAACAGGAGAAACAATCATCTCCGTTTCATTCCCTTGCGCAGTAGAAGATGCATGAAAGGAAAAAATGGACAAATCTCCAAACGAGACGACAATGACAGACGTAGCTGTCTGACTAGTATTCACGGGTTTCCGAGGTCTACTATGCAGTCTGGGACCTTTGGAGCTCGACAATGTTGATAATGAAGCCGAGAGTCCGTCCAGGTATATACGAAGATATCCACGAGGGAGTCGAGGGGGCACCAATGGATGGTTGAAATACTCCGTTAAAGGAGATGACACACCAAGGCGAGTGCGATCCATCGGTGGTTGAGTAAGAAGAGCGACAATGCCACGGATAGTAACGCTCGCATTCAGCTCAAATCCTGGAGCAACTGTAGGACTGTTGGACCCGGTGGATTTTTTCACAGTATGTAGCGCTCGTGGCGTGTAGGAAGCCCAGCAGTCTGCCAGTTGGATAAGCCCTCGCACGTTCCATGCATACAATGCGCAAGCAATCACCCCGACCGTCACCGTGAGTTGCAGCTTATCTGCAACTTCCAATGGCTTTTGGGATGAAGGTGCGGTGGCTTCAGAGCGTTCAGTAACTCGCGGTGGCGTTGCAAGTCGTACTGTTATGGGCGATGAACCGAATGAAAGCAGGATTTCTTCCTCGGATATGTCCTGCTCGACAGTCGTCTCTCCGTGACCAACAGTTGACTTACCCTGGCCGTCCTCCCTACTGCTCGGCATCTCTTGAAGGTCGTCCACAATCATAGAGATGGGATCTCTTACATATAGAGAGTCGGAGGGGCCTGATATAGCACTTTGATACATGCTACTTGCGACTGAGCTTGTCGGCGAGTCTGCTCTAGGAGGCAAGAAAGCGAGCGACTGCGACATCGCTAGCTGAGTTTCTTCATCGAGGGAGGAAGATGATGAACTTGGTGATACGGATCGTGGACTCATATGAGGAGTTTCTTGCGAAGAAGATGCAAATCCGGGTGACGCAGGTGTTGGGGATCCTAGACTGGGAGGACGAAGATCACAGGCAGAGATTGCAAGCCCTGCAACGGATAACGTACGGCTTTCTCCCTGTATTTTCCTATCAGAACTGCCACTCGCAACATCTTCCCCTCTGTCATCTGTCCGATACCGAATCTCCGACAAAGAGACAGTTAAACTTATATTTCCACTATGGACAACCGTGATCTTAATATCCTCGGCATCGAACTCGAATCTGGCAAGAAGTCGTTCAATGAGAGTTGCAAATATGGAAATACCTGCAGGATCGTTGTCCATAAGGTGAACTTCATCCTCACGAGCGGATAGAAAAGGATCCAAACCACCCGGGACATTATGCTCCTGATCCTCTTCCATAAAGGAAGACTCCAAGTTGGAGTGCAGTGACTGCCATAAGGTTGCTTCCTCTCGGGGGGACAGCTCCTCGTGGATAAAGGAGTCGGCAACAGATGCGACAGAGTCTGCGAGCGTGGCGCTCATCTGCTGCGCGGATGTCGAGGGAGATGTGAGGTGAAAAGTGAGGTGGAGAGATTTGACAGAGAAGCCAATATTGGAAGTCAAAGGGTTTGGCCATGGAATGCGAGCAGTAACCGCAGATATAGTACCGTCGTGCAGAGTTATGGGAAGTCCAATGAGAAAGTCATTGATGGTCTACGTATTTCTTTAGTATCCATAATGCTTAAAACAGATGTGCAGACTTGCCTCGCAATTCAATTCGAGATCATTGACCTGCACATACCCGGATCCAATCTGCGATTCTATTTGACGAGACTCGAGCTGGCCAGGTTTCAGAAGATGTCCAAGAGACTTCTTGAGTATAAATGAGACGAATCGAGCTTGAATGCCAGAGGAAATGGCGAAGTTGAGAGAAGGAAGAGCAGGGAGACCTGGTAGCCAAGATGAGTACCAGGAGGACATCTTGAACTGTTGCTCGATAGTGATTGGTTGTGGCCCGTAGACCTACGAGCTAGAAGCGTATTATTTGAGATAATTCTTAGTGGTAAAGCGAGTAGAGGTGGGCACAAGCAGTGCCGCCAGATGGCAATGTCAATCCGTCATAAGAGCAGTCGTAAGAAAGCCTCAAGCACTTACGCTGAACGTCATTAGCATACCCTTGCTCACGTGACCACGAAATACAGCTGCTAGACAATGATCAGAACTTGACTAGAATCAGAGTGGCCCTTGAGTAGCGTACAGCTTGCTTTCAACACTAACGGGTTCGACCAATCAATAACATCCTCTTTCAAAGCCTTTTAAACACGTATCGATGTCTACTGTCTTCAAAATTTCCCCGAGCTGGCCTGGGTTCCCTGGAATCAAGCGTCTTATGATCTTGTCAGCACTGGTCCACTTGAACACTCTTCTGGTGAATGCTAATCAAAGAAACTTATAACTGTTCTGCAGTGGAGATTCGTATAGTTCTGTCAGGACTACTGCCATCAGTTTGGATTCAGTTGAAGGAGTTCCAAGCGCCGAGTATCCCCTCGGCATTCCTTTTCCTGGTAATACATGGAACGAACCAGGAAAACCTAACTGGGTGGGCCACCTTATCACGAAATACAGTCCACCCCCACGTTTCGTTCCAGATAAAGACGTACAGGAAGAAGGGTACTCTGACAATGCCTTACTCGTCTATGACTATGCTTTAGGTGGAGATACTGTTGCCGGTGTTCGGCGCCAGATTCAGAGCTGGTTCTTACCTCACGTCGGCAAGAAGCCTGACTGGGCACCTTGGAATTCTAACAATTCACTTTTCGGTGAGCAGCAATTCTAGGCCTAAATTTCAAATAGGACGGCCATCATTCATATTCTACAGTAACCTGGGTTGGCATCAATGACTGCGCGTAAGATCCTCTTATTCCATGTGTTAAAGATTTTTACTTTTATCCCGACATTCAGTTATTCATTGGACCATGAAGGTAGTATGCAGCGGCTTTTTGCTCTTCAACAGGAACTATACGATGCTGGTGCTCGTAATTTTTTGTTCATTGACATACCCCCAGTGCACCGGTCTCCAGCAGGTAAGGGCTATTGTCATTGCCAGCAATCTGCGATATGCTAAGTGTGTTTGGAAGTCCCGCAATACCGTTCTACGCGGTCTGAACCATATGTGGGGTGGAATGCCGCGCTCTCCTCTGCGATAACTAAGTTTTCCGCAGAGCATGATGATATCACGGCTCTCCTTTATTCAGCTTACCACGCGTTCGAAACCTTCCTGGAAGATCCTCAAACCTACGGGTTTAAACCTAATGATATTCGCAAAGCCGGTGGGGCTGTGTGGGTGGATCGGCTTCATCCAACCAGCAAAGTCCATGACATCGTAGCACACGGTGTTGCAAATTTCCTTGGAGAGGTCGCAAAGCTGTTACCCATATCATAGAAGACAATTTGACACCATTGAAGTTTGATGCTGGATCTCCCCCATCCTGCAAATTGCCATGTAGGCAAGCATTCATGCTGCGTAGCTACTGTATAGGAGGATGCACAATTGGAACTTGTAAAACTAATTCACTGGACCGAAATCTTTTGATAAATGGAGAGGACTTGGAAGGAGATGTTGCAGTCTGGATGCAGACTCATAATCAAGTGACAAAGTTAAGAAGTGAATCCAGTGTCGGACGAGAAGCCAGAGGGAAGTTGCAAAGCGGGGCCATTTATTGTTATCACAGGGCACCCCCTAGAATTATCACGCTAGGAAACACAGTCATAGTATTCAGGATTAATCGGATTATAGATATGTGTTTCCTCCATTAGGCCACGAAGAGCACCACTGGGTTTCAAGGTTAGTATGATGAGCAAGTTTAATCAGCTGAAAACACGTACGGAAATTCCTCAGAAAAATGTGGATAACGGGGTCCAAGAGATAGCACGATAGTCTCTATATGTACGCCTTTCCAAACAGGCTGCCTGCCATTGGCATACAAAGAAGTGTGTTTGCGCTGTTCTTCCGCCGAGTTTTTGATGAATAGCAGAATATCCCTCTGCAGAACGGAAAGATTCGCCAGTGGATCAACAATAGTTCGTCTTTTCGCTGGTGAACGTGATTTAGATGTCGCAGTCGGCGACTCTTTCATAGGTGAGGTGTAAACCTTATCGTGATGATGATGATGTGTGATATTTGGGCTGTTAATCCGATTCTGGGCTTCTTTGGCATCAGATATCGGGCGACTAGACGATGGACGGCTAAGGGGAGTTGATAGAGAGGATGGTCCAGGAATTGGCTCGTCTTCTTTGCTATTACTGTGTCCAACGACACCATAGGATGGCGGATAAGTATGCTTTCTCTTGTTTCTAGTAGGAATTTCCATCGAGGCCGTTTCCTGACTTGACGATTCAATATTGCGAATTCTCGTAGCAGCATGAACACGAGCGGGGACTTCTTCGGAATGCACTGATTCAGGTGATTCAGGTAGTGACGTGAACCCAGAAGCCGGAGTCGCATAAATAGACGAGTCGGACGACGCTGAGATGGAACGGGCGGCGTGGGGGACAGGATCATCAGCTTTTGTTGCTGCTTGAGATGTGTTATACTCCTCTGGAGGCTCTTCCTGGTCTTGTAACCCAAGAACCTAAAGAACAGCTTAACAGGGTTCAATAGGGTAATACTGAATGTAACTCACTGGAGGGCCACGGGTGTAGATGAGAGTGTCCGCGATAGCGTGGAGAATATGATGGCAAATCTCATTTTCATTCACTACCGGTTGAATCCTGAGCAACTTGATAGACTTGACGCCCTTATATTGCTCCATTTCCCCAGTAACGCGGATATATTGGAACTGTCTTCAATCCAATGGAAAAAATAAAAGGGTAGGTAAAATATGACCAGCAACTGAAAGCAGTAAACTCACTCATAGATACCATCGAACTCTCTGCCTTTACCGTCTATCCATCTGGATGCTTTGATTCTACCCGTTCCATCGTCGAGTATATAAGTGATACGAGTCGAAGACTCCTGTGTATCGTAGATATTGGCAACAACCACTATCTAACTCAGACATTAAGATATTTTGAGGCCCATTTGCATGTAATGAGACATACCGTCTTGATCTCTTTGCCTTCGATCGTAAATGGTGCTGTAGTGTGCATTTGCTCACAACGTAATAGCTGGAGGATGGTAACACGCCGGATGGCTTCGGCAGAGTCATAGTTGACTACGTTCTGTGAGTTATTTGGAGGTTATGAGTGTGTTGGAACAAGATGGTTGAAAGCATTTGAGGCTGTTGAGTGTTCGATCAAAACACCGCTTACCTGGGCCGTCGATCTCGATGAGGAGGAATCGACTTGACTTCCTTGTGTTAGCATGATCGATAGCGCCTGGAGGAATTCTGCGTATTGGAACAAAGGGGTTCAGTGAGGGCTCAAGAATTGCTGGAAACGTGCTGAAGCAGAAACCAAATGACAGCTGCAATACAAACAGTTCGCGCTTGATGTGCATAATTAGTACACATTAAGACTCGGGAGGAAACTGAGAAGCTGAGGACACTATACAATTATTTATATTCCTATAAGACAGTAGTAACAGCGAGATGGGAAAGTACAGGAAAGCAATATCGTGATGTATATCAGAGCACAGAACGTTTTTGGACGTTAGGCCGAAACATTGAAATGAGAATCATCAGTGGTGCTGAATACCTGTCCCTCGTCCATGAGATGATCCAGTGCAGCACTATTAATAATGTCAATTCTATATAGCACGGGATTAGCAGCAACACGTACCTGATTTTATGAGCATCTCCATCGTTTCCAATAGCTCGCGCAATGGCAGCTACATGAACGCCTTCCTCGCTCGGCGGTTGACTGAGAATAAATTGAATAATGGCTTGCTGAAGAGCCGGGAGATGAGAGTACTGGTCATCCCCGACAGCTGTGCGCGACTGCGCAGAATATGCCGAGGCACCTGCACTAGCAGCAGCGCCGTGTGGTTGAGTCTGTTGCCCAGGCCCAGGAGGCTATGGCGGAAGTTAGAAAGAAGTAATAGGATGCAACTACGGGGACTTCTTACCATTCCACGCTCAAGCATAAGACTAACAGCAATCACTTCGAGAGTATGGAAATATATCTCATGGGAGCCTTTTGTAGGTCGAATATGCGTTGCATTGATGTAGCGTCTGGAGCCAAATACTTTTAGACCTCCCGTCACTCGGACATAAATACCCTCCCTGATTTTAGAAAGCAAGTTAGCTGGGAAGAATCTCAAAATTTGTAATTTAACGCACTCCACTCCGGCCATTTTTCCTCCATCGTCGTCATCAGTAGCAGAATCTAACCACTGCCTGGCTTCGATGCGCGACGTTCCATCGTCAATTGAGTAAACGCAGTTTGTAGCTTGCTTTTGGATGCTGCACACTTGACCAACAATGGTCACCTGAAAAGAGAGTCAGAAACCTATGCGCTACAAAGAAACGCGTACAAACCTGCCCAATTTCTAGGTCATCCACCATCCACTCCGCATCCGTGTGCGCCTGCGTTGCTTTGGTCAACTGTGCTACGGTAAGAGGTCGCAGTGAGTGCGAAGCTTCACTCCTCTGAAACGCGTGTCAGTTGGTGAAGAAACAACCAAACAATAGACACGTACTCGTATGCCACCTGGACTTCCGCTGGCGCTGAAGGGAGACCCTCCTTGCAGGTAACCGCCTCCCCCTCCTCCTCCTCCGTTAGAGTAATATGGATTAGAACCGTGTTCGTTATCTGTATGGCCTCATGAATAAGAAACACGCCAGGTAACGACTGAATATCGCGTACATTGACTCATTGACGCGTCGAGTGTTGTTGCAAATGAAGGGACACGAAGGAAGGACAAAATCCCGCGTTACTGTCACGCGCACGTCCTTATGGTCACGACATCACTCTGGGAAGACCGGGCCGTTGCAACAATGTAGAGTCGACAACAGAATCCAAAAAACAGTGATACATCCTAGTACATCCGCGATTACAGTGCTAATAAACAGGTTTTATATCATGTACAAATACGGTCCGCGTTGACTCCCCATGCCATCCACGGTTACTGCTGGCGCTCACGAGGAACCTCGCACCAGGGTCCACAACTGAAGAAACAAGTCAGTGAATGAATCGCCTTCAACTGTGTGATAAAAAACTTACGCATCTGTGATATATACCCTCCATGGTGTCCTGGAATAATTTTGAACTGGACCCCGCTCCTGCTCTTTCCAAAGGCATCTGGTTCTCCGGCCTCTGCGACGTTCCACAGCCGCAGATTGTCCACGGATGCACTAGAAATCAAACAAGATGATTAGCAATACAGCCTCGCGGCATTGATGTAGAGCGTAACGAACCAGGCAATGTGTCGTCCGTCTGGGAAAGCCACTACACATGACACGACCCCGGAACTCAGCGGGTTTCGCAGGGTCTTCAACAGCCTCGGAGTATTAGTAGGACCGGAACGTCCCAACTGTCGTACATCCCACACATCGACGGTTCCATTTCGCCTGCCTGCGTAGATTTGGCTACCATCAGTCGACCAGCAAGCCTGTAGGCGTCAAATCGGCGAAACGGGCGCTATTGCAAGTAAAAATGACACGCACAGAAAGGCACCACGGTGGAGTCTTCTCACTCATCCACAGCCTGCCGACGCCTCTGCCCGGCGAGTGCGCTCTCCGATCCCACAGGATGATCTGACCGTCAATCGAAGTCGTCATCAGCAAGTCCGGAGAAAACGTCGCATACGAAGTAGGGTCCAAAAGCGGCGGCGCGTTTTTCGGGGGAAGGACAACGCTCGCGGCGGGCCTTGGAGCCGGGGGAGGCTGGGGCGGCGGCTGGCCGGGAAATGCGAAATTATTGCCCGCACTGGGAAGATCAAGCTGGGACATTGGTGTCTCTTCTTTTGGCTCGTTCTCTTCATCTGGGTCGTCGTCGAAGAGTGGGTCGAAGGAGGCATCAGATTTGGCATCCGAATCTTGCGTCATAGGCGGAGGTTCAGGTGTAGATTGCGATTCGACCGGTACAGGTTCAGCAGTGCCGTTCGTATCTCCTACTGCACCGTTCATCTCTTCTGATTTTACAGTGTCATTACCCATTTCATGGTCCAAATGTCGTACGACGACCGCTGGACCTGGATCAGAATAGCTCGAGGACAAAGGCCGAACGGCGATGCCAGCGAGCTGAGCACCATGTGCTGTGAAATTACGGACGCGTTCACCGGTATTTAGGTCCCATTGCTGTTGGAATAAATGAGTCATAGAATAGAGACGTTCATGGCGGACGTACGAGCGCCTCACCGTCCCAACCTGCACTGAAAAATCCCTTCTCGTCGTAGTCCATGGACAGAGAAGAAACATGCCCCTTGTGGCCATTCATGATATGGACCAGCTTTCCTGGATCATGCCGCACCGTGAATAAATTGATATGTCCCGACTGCATACAAACATTATCAGTACTTTAAAAAATGGGTATCACGCGACACTTACATCTGTCCCAGCCAGAGTCCACAGCGCGTCTGAGTGCATTGCCAGACTATACACAGGCGCCAGCCCCGCCCCGTCCTCTATCGGCATAAGCCCGCTCAGCATCTCGGGCAGCGGGCCCAACAAAGCAGGGTTCTCCCACCAAAACCGGAGCTGGCCCGACTTCATGAGGCCCTCCACGACACCAGCGTGGTGGCGCTGCGGCGCAGTAAGGAAATTTTTCCCATTCACGGCGGAGAAGATATCGTAGTTGCGGATGTACCCGTCGTCAGAGCCCGTGAGGAGGTGGGACATGCAGGAGGAGGAGGCGAGGGCATGTGTGGGCACGGGATGGGGGAGGGCGCAAATGGCTTCTACGGTGAAGGAGCGCGGGAGGCGGATGTTGGGCCCGGTGGGGAATACGAGAGCGTTTCGGCGCAGCTGGGCGGGGGAGAGGGAGCGCTTGCGCGTGATGAGTGGCGGGGACGGGGCTGTTGGAGAGGGCAGAGTTAGCTGGTGTGAGATTCGGGATAAAGCAGACGCGCCTTGTGGCTGCTGCGACGGGGGAGACCGCGTGTCCATCCTAGAGCCGTCATTCGAGCTCTGCGTCTGCGAGTGCGTCTGTGTCTGTGTCTGCGTGGGCCCAGACGCCCCAGAATGGTCGACATCCATGGCGGCGCCGCCGTCCGTAGGCTGTGTCTCGTCCTCGTCGTCCTCATCCTCGTCGTCGGAGGCATCATCAGAGTCTTCAGAAGGAGAGTCCTTGGGGGGCGAGCGAGCAGCAGTGAGACGCGGGGCGGACTAGGAGTGCGGGAGAGGACACACATCGTCGCCTTCCTCAGTCGCGTCGTCGGGCGCGACGTCGGGCACGTCGTCTTCCGCCTCGGCGTCGGCAGCATCTTCGGCATCAAACTCGAGGTCGTCGAGGAGGTCGTCGTCAGAGTCGCTGTTGGGCATGGTAGCGTAGGATAGAGTGAGGACAAAAGATGATGCGCTTGTTATGCCCGATCACTAAGTACCTAAATGGAAATGCACTTCGCCCTTCTTCTGACTGACGTCGACCATGGTTTTGGCCGACTTGGGACGCAAACTAAACGCTGCTCTTTCATCCCTCAACAGAGCACCAGTCGTCGATGAGAAGGTAAATTCCAATCCCATTGTATCCCACTCTACCACTAACTATCTCCCAGGTCCTCGACGCAACCCTCAAAGAAATCACTGCCGCACTCCTCGAAACAGATGTCAACGTCAAACTCGTCGCCTCTCTCCGCCAAAAAGTAAAGGCAAAGGTCAAAGCGTCGCTCGAAGGAACCGGGGCTGACAAATCCAAAGATCCCAACCGCAAGAATCTCGTACAGAAGGTACGTACGTCTATCTACATTGCACATACTGTCTCTAATCACTATCCGCAGGCCGTCTTCGATGAACTAGTCGCCCTCGTCGACCCGGGTGTGGAGCCCTACAAGCCCGTCAAGGGAAAATCCAATATCATCATGGCCGTCGGTCTCCAGGTTCGTCCGTCCTCCTTCCCCTCCCCGCAGACCCCACTCACACCCGGGGCAGGGTAACGGCAAAACCACCACCTGCACCAAGCTCGCTGTGCACTACCAAAAGCGCGGCTTCAAGTCCGCCATCGTGTGTGCGGACACCTTCCGCGCGGGCGCGTTCGACCAGACGCGGCAGTCCGCGACCAAAGCCAAAGTGGCGTACTTTGGGTCGTACACCGAGACGGACCCGGTGAGCATCGCGGCGCAGGGAGTGGCAAAGTTCAAGAAGGAGCGGTTTGATGTGATTATTGTGGATACTAGTGGGCGGCATAAGCAGGAGAGCGAGCTGTTTGAGGAGATGGTGCAGATTGGGGAGGCGGTGAAGCCGGATATGACGGTGCTGGTTATGGATGCGAGTATTGGTGAGCGTGATCTTTTTTATCCTGGATGTGGATGCTCAATGAGATGTAGGCCAGGCGGCGGAGGCACAGAGTCGTGCATTCAAGGAGAGCGCAGACTTTGGTGCGATCATCGTCACTAAGATGGACGGACACGCAAAAGGAGGAGGAGCCATCTCCGCGTACGTCCCCTCTTCACATACTCCATTCTCACTGGTACTAACCATCCCCCAGTGTCGCAGCGACAAAAACACCCATCATCTTTCTAGGCGTGGGCGAGCACCTGCATGACCTCGACCGCTTCTCGCCGCAGCCGTTCATCTCGAAGCTGCTCGGGCTCGGGGACATGCAGGGGCTCATGGAGCACATGCAGGATCTCGCGACGCAGAACCCGGACAAGCAGAAGGAGATGGCGAAGAAGCTGGAGGAGGGCAAGCTGAGCATACGGGACTGGAAAGAGCAGATCTCGAACGTCATGAACATGTGCGTTTATTTTTTTCTGGACTTGTATTCTACTGTCTAATACGGCTTCTAGGGGTCCTATAAGTAAAATCGCATCTATGATTCCCGGGCTGCCGCAAGACCTCCTGCAAGGATCAGACGAGGAGGGCTCGCTGAGGATGAAGCGCATGATCTACATCACGGACAGCATGACCGCCGGCGAGCTCGACTCGGACGGGACGCCCTTCATGGAGCTGGGAAAGGACGGCAAACCAATCGGGCTGACATGGCGGGTGACGCGCGTGGCGCGGGGGAGCGGGACAAGCGTGCGCGAGGTGGAGGAGCTGCTGTGCCAATACCGGATGATGGCGAACATGGCGAAGCAAGCGGGCGGGAAGAACGGGTGGCTGCAGGCGATGCAGAAGATGCAGGCGGCGACAGGGGGGAAAGGGCGCGGCACGAGCGGGATGCCGACGCCGGCGCAGATACAGGCGGTACAGGTAGGTTGCGCGTTTGCCTATTTTTGCGCGTTTGCTCATCTGGGGTTGTAGCGCTCGATGCCGCCGGGGATGCTGCAGCAGATGCAGCGGCAGATGCGCAATGGGGGCGGGATGCAGGAGATGATGAAGGCGATGATGCAGGGACAGGGCGGGGACCAGATGGACATGGAGGAGATGCAGCGTGAGTGGGCTTGTTGCATGACCAGAGCACAAAACTAATAATACACAGGCATGATGTCGTCCATGGGCGGTGGTCTCGGAGGACTTGGGGGTCTGGGTGGACTTGGAGGTATGCCCGGAATGGCGGACATGATGAAAATGATGGGAATGGGGGGAGGAGGACGGTAGAGAGGGATAGTGCCGGGGGATATTCACCTCCGGGGCTCAGCATGGTGGTGATACCTATAGGGAACCGATGTACGAACAAGATATGGATATATTTACGCGGGGATAATACAAAAGTGTATATGTGTATGAGGATAAGTGGCTGGCTGCTACTGTGGGGCGGCGCGTGCCTTTTTCCAGTTCTTCTTCTGGACAGAGGCAGCGGCCTTGTTGCCGAAAAGAAAGGCGGAGGTGCGCTTGTCTGCGCCGGTCTTGCGAGATCTCAGGGCACCATTGGCGAAAACGATGGCCCAGAGTCCCCAGAGGCCGATGAGCAAGGAACCGGTGAAAACAACGGAGGCAAGGGGTCCGACGGAATTGGTGTTCCACGCAAGGAAGGCCGAGAGGACTGCAGCGAGGGAGAGGGGCCCGAGCAGTGGCTGGGTGGGGGCGTGGGAGGTGGGGAAGGCCTGGACTGGGGGAGAGGAGGAGGGGACCTGGTTGAAACGGGTTAGCGCCCGGATTAGGTGGTCGGAGGATGCTTACGTTAAGGACGAGGGCGAAGGCGAGGGCGGCGAGGAAGACGCCAAAGTGGAGGGCGAGGAAGGACTCGAGGGGTGTGAGCGCGGTGCGGCGCTCGACGACGGAGGACTCTGAGATGAAGAGGAGGAGGCGGGGGAAGAGAGTGAGGCATGCAGCTAGGAGGATGAGACTGGGGGGTGTGAGATGAGGAATAGAGGAGCGCACAGGGACTCACAGTGATGCAGATATCCACGACCAGTAGACGAGGGTGGTGTCGGCGTCGTGCTGCTCGTGCTGCTCGTCGTGTTCGTCGTGGTGCTGGTCCATCTCTTTCATCTCGTACGCGTCGGTCATCGTGGTCGTCGTCGAGAATGATCGGAGTGACGTCACGGTGTGCAGCCGAATAGCGTCGTCCCCGCAGCGTTGCAACGCGACATCCCTGCATGGACGTGTCCTGACTAGATATCCCGGCGAATCTCGATTCATCTCATTTGTCTCTATTGGCCCTGCTCGCCCTGCTCGTTTCCTGCTTCTCGCTTCTCACTCAACTCAATTGATGGCAGCATGCGCAGGTCTTGACCCAGCTGTACCATGCCTTATTTCTCCCATTTCTTTCATTCCCTTCTCCACACATGCCTCCCCCCTCCGACATCCACTACGTCGGCGAAGACGACTCCCATTTCTTCCGTACCGTGCATGGACGCGCCCTCAACACCCTCAACCACTCCTACCTCCTCCCCGTCGACACGGACGAAGTCAAGGTACCTCGCTCTTCTCTCCTCGTCTTCACCCGCTCACCCGCACCCCTACAGCGCTCAGAGCTGCACCACCGCATGCTCCAGTTCGTCTTCTCAGGCAAAAACTATGTGGGCCCCGTCAAGGGGGCACTGCAGTTTGGCCAGCAGCGCCGAAGTACGTGACGCCCGCTTCGCTGATGCCCCAAGCCTACTGACCCCGACGTCAACTAGTTCTAGACCTCGGCACGGGCGGTGGATCATGGTTCGTGCCACCTCCGCGCCTCTCTCCTTCCCCGGCTCATCCTCCTTCTTCCCAGGGCCATCGACATGGCAGACGAGTTCCCCAGAGCAGACGTCATTGGCATCGACCTTGCCCCCATACAGCCCAGGTAACGTACCTCCACCCTATTATCCCACACATCCCCGAACCCCCCCCCCCCTCCCCCCCTTCCCTCTTCGGTGTCTTTTCCAGGTCCGTGCCGCCGAACTGCACGTCAGTAAAAAATTCCTTCTTTTCTGCTGTTTCGCCCCGCAACCTTACCCCCATCCGTGTAACAAGTTTCGAGCTCTGGGATCTCAATCAATTGCACTTTCCCTACCCGGACGAGTATTTTGACCTCATCCACGCGCGCTCGATGCATACCGGCGTGCGTCGAGCCCTTTCTTTTTATATCTCCCGTTTTTCCCTTTGTATTTACGTCACGTCCCAGATCCACAACTACCCCATATTCCTCCAGGAAATCGCCCGTCTCCTCCGTCCCGGCGGCCTCGTTCTCCTCGTCGAGCCCAATCTCAACCCGACCACCGCACCCACCGACACCGACGCAACCCTACCCCCGCACTCCTGCCCGCAGCCCGCCGACCTCCCGCCATCCCTCGACGGCCTCCGTGGCTGGTTCACCCTCTGGGAAACCTACCGCGCGTGCCTCCGGCGACAAGGCATCGATATCACCGTTCCCCAGCGCCTCCCCGAGCTCCTTGCCTCCACCGGCGAATTTGAAAACGTCGTCGTCAGGGATGGGAACATTCCTGTCGGCTTCTGGCCTAAAGGTGCGCTTCTTGTGCCTGGTCTCTCTCCCTCTCACACCCCAAACTAAGTAGAGCCCCGTCCCCTTACGTTTTTTTATCTCGGCCACAGACCCCCATCTGCTCACCGTAGGACAGCTCCAATGGATGGACTATGAGCTGTTCTTGCCAGCTCTACGTCCCATGTTCCTAGCCGCTGGCCTGCCAGAGAGTAACGTCAATCGCCTCATCGAAGATGCCGAGCGCGATCTTTACTACCCCGCACCCGGCCTCTCTCCCTCCACGCATCTACATATAGTCTATGCATCCAAACGTTTTCCGTGACATGTAGACCACTCTTTGTATTTTTAATGTAACATACATACCAATCTAACACGCGGGGTTTTTAGTCTTTGATCGTGGTTCACACTCAGGGAAAGTATCATCTCTTCAAGCAGTTGCATCACCTCTATTCCTTGAGTAAGTACACACAAAGGAACGACCCGACACCCAAAACCCCTACATAAGTAGTTTTACAAGTCATCAAATTAGAACAGACAACAGCGGCAAGTCTCGAGTGATCCAACGGCCAACACAGTCATAGCATATCAGGCGTAATACGAACGAACGGACGGGTCCTCATAAGAAGCCCAAAGGGAGAAGGGGGGTTGGGGACGGATGAACGGAACAACAAGACACGCCTTCGTCACAACGCGCTTACTGCTGGGGCTCGTCCTCCTTGGTGAAATCCTGGAGGACAGAGAGCGCCTCCTGAACCTTGCCGTTCATGGCGTCGGGGGTCTCAAGAAGGTGCAGCAGCTCGTTGTTGTCCATCTCGAGCAACATGCCGGTGATCTTGCCAGCGAGGGAAGGCTCAGTACTAAAGGGAAAAAATTTAGTATCAGAGATCGTACAAACTTGCAAATCACGTACTTGGCAATCCTCATATAGATGACCTCACCGAGCATCTGCTTCTGCTCCATGGGAGAGGCAGCAGCGAGCTGCGCGGCAGTGATGCTGGGCAGATCCGAAGCAGGCGCGGCGGGCGCAGCTTCAGTAGCGGAGGCAGCAGGAGCAGGGGGACGCGCCTGGTTAGGCTGCTTGTACACAGCACCCTGCTGAGGAGCGGCGACGCGACCAGCAGCAGGAGCGCCCGGAGGAGCAGCACCGCGGACAGCAGCGGGAGGAGGCGGGCCCTGAGGCTGCGCGCGAGGAGCCTGCGCGCCGTTGGGGGGCGGCGGGCCGTTGGCACGGGGCATCGGTACGTTGGGGTGGGTGGGCGAGCCGCCAGGGCCGCGCTGCGCTGCGGGAGGGCGGGGCGGGCCGCGGGCAGGGTACCCGGGCATACCGTATCCCTGGGGCGGGCCTTGTGTGTAAGGTCCGGGGACGGGCATGCCAGGGACGGGGCCGCTGGGTCCGTAGCGAGGGCGAGGGGGCATCATGCCGGGTCCGCTATAGCCCATCATGCCGCGCCCTTGAGGGGGGAAGCCGGGGCCAGGAGGGTAGTACATGGGACCGTTGATGTAGCCTCCGGGGAGACCAGCGGCAGCGGCCTGCTGCATCCTGATCTGGTTGCGCTGCGCAATCTGGCTCTCGAGCTGCTGCCTGCGGACTTCGCGGCGCTGGGCAAGAGAGACGTAGAGGGGCTTGGTCCCAATCATCTTGTTGTTCATCTCCGCAACGGCCTTGGTTGCCTCATCGGGGGACGAGAAGCAGACGAAGCCGAAGCCCTTGGAGGTGCCCTTCTCGTCGCGCATGACCTTGCAGCTGGTGACGGTGCCGAAGGGCTCAAACTCGGCGCGAAGCTTGTCGTCGTCAACGTCGTCCTCCAAGTTCTTGATGTACAAGTTCACGCCCTGGTATTTGCTGAGCTTCTCCATCTTGGCCTGCTCATACGACCTGCGCAGTTCCTCCTCACGCTCCGCCTTCTTCTGGGCACGAGAGACGAAGAGCTTCTTGCCGTAGTGCTCAGAGTCATGGAGCTCATCAACAGCATTCTGGGCCTCCTCGTGGTTCTCGTAGTTGACGAAGCCGAAGCCCTTGCTCTTGCCCTCTTCATCAACGGAGATGAGGGCGGAGGTGACCTTGCCGAAATTCTCGAACAACGCATGGAACTCGTCTTGAGACATCTCAGTGTCAATGTTCTTGACATAAAGATTGGTGAACTGAGCCTTCATCTCGTCGAGCTTGGACTGGCGTTCCTTGCGAGAGATGTGGTGGCCGACGTAGACCTTTTTGTCGTTAAGCAACATGCCGTTGACGGCCTTGATGGCGTTATCGGCGGCCTCAGCAGTCTCATAGTGGACGAAGCCATAGCCCTTGGACCGGCCATGCTCGTCGGTGGCGACCTTGCAAGACAGAACATTGCCAAAGGCTGCGAAGGTGTCGTGGAGAGCCTAATGCATTAGATGATGAGCGGGCCGCGACCAAAGAACGGGTCAGGCACATGGCATACCTTATTATCAATCAGCTCATCCAAGTTCTTGATGAAGATGTTGCCCTGACCGGTCTTGCGAAGGGCGGGGTCACGCTGAGACCACATGATCCGGCTGAGATAAGGGTGATAAATTTTAATATCCCGTCTAGGAAGAGAAGTTGGTCACAAATGAATCGCCTTACCATGCGCGGTTTTTGATCAGCGAGTAGTTCAATTGCTCCAAGGCACGTTCACCTAGTGGTAGACTCAAATGTGAGACGAGAAGTAACTAACGCTGATAATGAAAGACGCACCATCGGCTGCATTGAGGTAGTTAACGTAAGCATAGCCAAGAGAGCGACGTGTAACAGCATCACGGCAGACACGAATGCTGTAAGGAAAAAATGTAAGAAAAAAGGCACCAAGATGACATAGAGTATTGCCACATACCTCGCCACGGGACCAATCATATTGAAGATCTCGAAAAGCATGGCCTCAGTGACGGTGGGGTCAAGCTCTCCGACATAGAGCGATGCGGACGGGGCAGAAGCTACAGTGCTCTGAGGGGGGTTGTAGGGCGCAGGCACCGCTGCGGGCGGAGAGGCGATGGGAGCAGCCTCGGGCACGACTTGCGGCACGGGAGCGGACTCAGAGGAAGAAGACATCGTGGATTGGGTATTTTATATGGGTTTGGGGGGTCGTTACTGCTTTATGGACTTTTTCTGCGCTGGTGAGACTTGAGTATGGCCACAGAGAATGCAGAAAAGTTGACACATACACAGGAGGTAACAACGCAACCGCTTGAGTATATAAAAGGATTTTATATGTTTTTTTAGAGACGGCTTTTTGAACTGGAATGGAGGTCAGAAGACATGCGCACGGCGGAGGGGTCCATATGTCGCTCACCTTTAGAGTGGGTTGGTTAGAGAGACGACAAATGGATTCCAACTCATTTTTGATCATTAGATTTCAAACTCCGCTGCGCACTGTTCACCTGCCACAAAAGTCAGACACCGCTTTTGCATAGCTCCATTCATTCATTGGCGCCCACAGCCGCCTTCACAATGAATTTTTCGCAGGAGCCCACAGGAATTACATATTGCATTGTCCAGTACAAGGTAGCTATAGAGCTGGTCCAAGACACGCCTCTCTTATACTAGGGAATAAAGTATCAATCAACAAACAACAACTAGATTAACCACGCGTAAAGTAGGCTTTGGCTCCGTGAGTGGCCAATTCCGACTTTGCCTGCGGTGATCGTAAGCTATAAACGTATTACACCGAGTTGGGCGGAATATGCACTAACCTTTTCCATCGAATGGCCAGCAGCTGTGTTGTGGGCATAAATCTGAGGTTATTTAGTTAGGAGTGTTCGGTCCGACGAGTAGCCAAGATGCCCTCACCAGGCGATAGTAGTACGCATTGCCTACTCCCTGTATCACCCATCCGACAGTAGCTATCGTGCAGAAGACAGCGGCAACCCAATGATGTCCACTAAACATCCGGATGGTCTGGACAAGTCCTGCTGAACCGGTGCTGCTAACGGCATTAGTCGTGGCCCTCGGATTTAGGAAACATTCGCAGCAGAATAATCACCTTGGCACACCGATGATCCTGGGTGGCGAAATTAGATCGCTCAGGAGGAGAATCGTCAAAATGAAATGCTTACATGTAAACACTGAAGAGAAGATGGAAGCCGCAAAAGAAAAAGTATAAATCTATATACGGAAAGCGGATGAGCTCTGGAATCTGTACGGGAGCGAGGAATAACCTACAGTAGTAGAGTGCTTGCTCCTGCGGTAGTGGCGCATCAGCAAGCAATGAGCTGACTTTGAGATGCTCACACTTACTTTCATGTAACCATTGTAGATTGGTCTATAAACCGTTACATTGAGCCACGAAACAAGTCAAGCACAAAAGCAGGGGTATTGACGCACCTATACCAAAGTAGGAACGATGTGGCCGAGATTATAAACACATAGCTGGACGCTAAGTTAGCCTCCATGGAGACCTACGCAAGACCAACGATGAAAACTCTCACCCTATACTAGCACCCAAATCTCGGCCGCCGTCCTGAGCGCCGGATATGAGAACGCAGATACATGCGACCATATTAATGATCAAAGTGCCCAGTAGCACCAGCCACAGTTGATACAAGCGTGTGACGAGTGGCTTAGAGGCCTCGGGTATTTCGTCTGCAATAGAGTGGAATATGAGGGGGAAGACTAGAAAGATACGTGCTCTTAGTTCGAAAGCGCGCTTAAACAGAATTGAGACACGAACACCAGGGCCAGTTATTCCGCCCATGTTTCCGGATGTGATCAGCCTTGTTGTTTAGTTCGGCTTCTCTGCGCTCGAGGTCTTGTTCACGTCGCCGGAGCTCCTCGAGCCGGGCTTGTTCTACATGGGTCGCGTTAGAGGTCGCCGACTGGGCAGGTGGATCCTCAAACGGGTTCGTGTCCAGTGAATGTGTGGAAGCAAAAGGATTTTGATGGTAATCAGCTAGAAACAGAACAGACGAATAAGTTCCATGTAGTCTGCAAACAAAAGGCGATAAGTGTGCAAAGCGTACTCATGTCGTGGTCGTTAGAAAGCCGTGCGTTGTTGCGAGCGCCGTCACAGGCACGGTATTGTCGCACACAGCCTGTGACGCGCGGGAGTTGCCGGTATTTGGACAACACCTGCGATGCCAAATACCACCCATCGCTATTCGCTCATCGTTCGCGTAAAGCTCTAATTATACCTCTTGCAATTCGGCGTGGGCCCCCGCGCAATGTACAGCAACAATGCGGTTGCGTTAGCGATTCTGGCAGATCTTTGACTGCGTTTGACTTGCCTTGCGCGCGGCCATTTGCGACCGATGTGCAGCACAGTGCCGCGCTCTCAATCACCGAGGACTGGTGCGGGTTTGCCAGGCTAGACGAAACGAGCATTCGATTTGCCAGGCAACCCAAGCTGCTTCCGTGCCCCTAAAAATTTGCTTCGGTTTTCCGGACAGGGGATGGACATGCCGTGTTTCGGACTGGACTCGGGCTGCGCCGTCTGGGAGAACGTCCAGAGCCAATCGAGGCGGCCACACGGACAGGAAGTATTTTTAGCCCGAGAATGGCGAGTGGTGTCGGCGTGCGAACGGAGGCAAAGGTGACCGAATTATGAAATAATGGGCAGCGGGCGGTGTTTGTTAGTGCGTCCTATAAAGAGTGGTTTGGACTCGAAAGTCCGCAGGAACGTTAACCTTGTTCATTCTCCTTTCATTTTTGCGTCTCCTTCCTTCCGCGTCCCCTCGCCTTCTTAACTTTGGTAAGTCCTCGTGCTTTCTTCTTTCCCGTTTCTGACCAGAAGCCTCTTTTCATAGAAGTTCTCTTCACCCTCCCTCTCTTTAAATTCAGCCTCCCCAGGTTCCCAACACTCGCTCTTCAGCCCGTCCTTACTCTCCTCCAGAGCTATGTACTTCTCCACCCTTGCCACCCTTTTCGTCGCTGCCGCTTCCTCCGTCTCCGGACTCGTCATTCCCCGTGCCACCTCTCCGGCTGGGTGGGCGACCGACTATCTCGAGGTACAACATGTCATTGTCATCTCTTTCGTTATTGTATGCTCAAGTCGTGTTCATATAGCCCTATGACACGTACCATGCCCGCTACATGGCTGTCGGGTGCTTGGGGAAGCAGGGAACTGCTTTCTTCGATCAGTGCTGCCACCCGCTCCTGGTACGCGCATTTTCCCGCATAAAGTTGTCTTTCAGGCTAACAACATAACGCAGGCCACTGAGACCCTTGAGAAGGACCGCGCCCCGCAATGCAACCCCGCCTCAACCTCGGCCTCGTCCTCAGTTGCTGCCGCCAAGGCCACAACATCGGCAGCTGACTCCAATACTGACGATGACGACGACGATGATGAAGACTGCGAGGAGGATGGTGACGACGACGACGTCTCTTCGACTTTTGTCGCCGCCACCCCTACTCCCGTAGTTACGACCACTCATGCCGCGGCTACACCGACTGAGCCTGCCACCACCAAGGCTGCCACGACCACAAAAGCTGCTGTCGTTGCCCCTCAAACTACAGCTGCTCCCGCTCCGACCACCACCAAGGCCCAAACCACCGCACAGGCTGCCACTACTCAAGCAAGCTCCTCTTCCTCCCAGGTTCAAACTGGAGGATTGTATGTTCACAGGCATCTATGACTTTCTGTCCACTTTTAACACGTTGATTTTCCAGCGCGACATTCTTCTACCAGAACGGTGTTGCCGGTGCCTGTGGAACTGTGCACCAAGACACAGACATGATTGCTGCCATCGGTCAGTCTGCCACTGTTCCTGGACTCGTGCGCAGACGGTGGCTGATATTTTTAAACAGACGCTGACCGATATGGTAACACTGGCGAGCGCTCTGCCCTCTGCGGAAAGCAAGTCAAGATCACCAATACCAACAACGGCAACGTTCGTGTGATCTTATGTGTAACGTTATTCGGAGGCTAATGTTACACCTTGCCCTTTTTGCAGAGTGTCACTGTTACCATTGCAGACGCGTGCCCTACCTGCAACAACGGCAACTCTATCGATCTCTCCCAGGGAGCCTTCGAAAAGATTGCCCCTCTCAGCGACGGCCTGGTTCCCAGTACGTTTGTCCTATTCCTCTTACGTCAAAAGGTTATTCAAAGCCTTTTTCCTTTAGTTACTTGGTCCTTCCTCTAAGTTATTTCCAGCCCGTCGCGCAGCATCTCACGTTTATGATCCTCGGTCCTCGGCCTTTTCCTCTTTCCTCTGCTTCTTTCTTTCCGGGCATTGATGCTTTTCGCATTCTGGCCAGTCCAGACCTATCGAACCCCAGTCTGGCATGATTTCCGACGAAGTGCACGAGTTTGCGCATACGAGTTTAACGACCCTGGCGGCGGTAGACGCGTTTTACATACGCTCTGCTCATCGTCGCATGCCATGGTTCTATCTTAAATGTTTTTATACATAAAGCCGAAACTTGATGTTGTGCTAACCGCGTTCCGCGCATCTTTATTTTATTTCTTGTCTTCCTTTTTTTTTTAAGGTTCTCACAGCACGCGTTTAACCTTTCTTCCGATGAATAGCTAGCTATTCTTTGTTTGATAGGTCCGGTCGTACTACATTTTTTATGTATAGATATCCGCAGTGCGAGAACGAATAGAAATAAGAATATCTTGATGAATGTTATTTTCCGAGGCCTCGTTTTTTCAGGCTTCTGTTAAAGTAATAGCTTCAGAATGTTCAGTCGGATTGACTGTGCGAACGGGGAATGACGCGTCTGCTTTGGCGTGACAGGCATCACGAATCACATGATCAGTTTCACGCGTCATGTTGGGCCTCTGATGCGTTGCCAGACTTGAATCCAAATTCTGCCGAACAGACAGACAGATCGACCGACCTTTACCCCATAACCCTGGAGGTTAGACATATAGCATCTCAACGCACAGAATGGCTTTGCCACTGCAGAGGATCCTCGTTGTTGGCGGAAATGGCTTCATAGGTTGGTCTTTTTAATTTGCGCAACGACAACTCACGCAAGACGCGTGCTCTAGGTTCTGCGATCTGTAGAGCAGCATTAGCACGGGGTATTCAGGTGACAAGCGTCAGGTATTTCATATTTGCCTTCCAGAAAGTTGGAACTTCTCATTGAATGTAATCGTAACTACGCTGCAGCTCCTCTGGGCTACCATACCGCACGGCGAGAGGCCACACACCCGCATGGGTGTCCAAGGTGTTGGCTTTTTTCAGATGTACCAAATATTCTAGGGTCTAACAATTCTTTGCCCACAGGTTGATTGGCAGAAAGGCGACGCGCTTCATCCACAGAGCTTTGCACATATTTTCCCTAATGTTGGAGGAGTGGTGCACACACTCGGAACACTTATTGAGGATGGGAGATACAAGAAAGCCATAAAAGAGGGGGATATACCTGGCTTAGTGGGAAGCTTTTTCGAGTCCATGGGTGTAACAAGCAGCGGAAATCCGTTGAAACAGAAAACAGAACAAGAGCAGAAGGGGAGCTATGAGTCCATAAATCGCGATTCAGGTGAGTCTCCACATTCAGTACGCTACATTCCATGAAATTGAGCATAGTTCTCGGTAGCCTTGGCTGTATGCAAGGAATTTGTGGCGTCTTCTCCAGAACCGGGGGTGAACAACGTACCACGTCCATTCGTGTTCATTTCAGCAGAAGACATCTCTCGTCCATTCATTCCAGCACGCTACATCGAGACAAAACGAGACGCCGAACAGGGCATTGAAAACATCATAAACGATGAGCCTGGGTATAGAGGTGTTTATATCCGACCAAGTGCGTGTTTCCATTTACTAGTCCTCTTTTTCGCTCATATTACGACATTTCTGACATGAATCCTCTATACAGGCCTGGTGTATCACGCACATCACCGTCCTCTAACCACACCCCCCGCGGCATTAATGGACCTCTCAGCGTCCATCCACGAGAAAATCCCCCGCAGTCTCCCCACCCCCGCAAGCATGCTTCGCTCGCTCGGTTCGATAGGAGCGTCTGCAGGCGGCTCAGACATTGCCTCATCCTCGTTGGGTTCGATGGCGAATGCGCTCACTATCCCCCCGATCCATGTGGACCAGGTCGCAGAGGCGGTTTGTGTGGCACTGGACTCTTCCTACGGACTTCGAGGTGTTGTCAACGTGCGACGGATGCGTGAAATCATCGGGTGGACTGAAGACGGACAGCCGTAGACGTGTATGGAATTGTGTGGATTGAGCTTGTCGTATGATACGTATCTACCCAGTAGCCAGCTGTTGATTATATGACGGCTTCTCCGCTGTGTCCCCGTATACCTTTCTGGTGCTAGTAAGGTAAGACTGCTCGCGACCGAATCACCTGCAGTCTCCTATAGCCTGTATAGACTATGTGTTCTATGTCTCGAACGTGAAATACATGATGTCTGCCTGTGAAAGAGTCAAGATGGTGTAACAGCAGTAGCCGTGCAGTGAACGATCATGGGACTCGGCATGCAGCGGAAGGCCGGTCGGCGCTAGTAGTAGTGCCCGCGTTTTGCAGCCATATAATCCTCAGAGCGGCCGCGAGCGACGACGCAGGCCACAGGATCCCTCTCTGACCTGTTCCTCCAAGAGTATTGCGGCACTGCTGTAACCGGGCTGTAACCGCAGTCTGGGGTCCAGGGTGAGTGAATAATCATTAAGTCAGGTTAGCCATCCCCAAACGAAAAAATCGTCCGATGATGGCTGGAACCTGCTCTCATAAATTTAAATACTCCTGAGTCCAGGGTGAGGCTGACTGAGTCTCTCCTTAGCCAGGCTCAGCATCTTACCTCCTCCTGCTCCGTCGTCCAATGCAGCCCCTTCGCCCCGCTCTGCCCCGTCCACATGCCCATCAAAATCGCCTCGTCCGCAATACTCCGCGACGCCGACCCATCTCACATACCGCCCCTTCACATCGCGCACTCCCCTTTTCCCTCACGCCTCGCTCCAACTCTTCTGAATCCGAACATGACTCTTCTGGACGCTATCTCCGCATGCTTATGTTCGGGAAGCCTGGCGCAGGCAAGGGCACGCTTTCTGGACGCCTTGTGAAGAAATACGATATTCTGAGCCTTAGCACTGGTGATTTGTTGCGCCAACATATCCAGGAGCGCACAGAGGTGGGCCGTATGGCTGAGGAAATTGTTGCATCGGGCGCACTGCTGCCGGATGAAATTATGTTGAAGGTGGCTACCAGTAAGCTAGATAGTTTACGCGACAAGGTGCGTATTCAACATTTGCTACTTCTCTTCTACACGAATACTTAGGATTATGGTTACGTAGCATTGGATATTAGACGGGTTCCCTCGGACATTAGGGCAGGGTGAACTTTTAGATGCCCATCTCGAGTATGTCTTCTGTACATGGACGACCACTAAATCCAATCTAACCTTGTACCAGGAAACAGAATACGTCTCTGACGCTAGTTGTCAACCTTGATGTTCCCGACCAAGTCATTCTTAGCCGGATATCAGACCGATGGGTGCATCTCCCCTCTGGTCGGGTATACAACATGTCGTACAATCGCCCGAAAGTCGAAGGTCTCGACGATCTTACAGGCGAGCCCCTCACCAAACGACCTGACGACAATCCCGTGAGCCCACTTTCTCCCCACTGCTGCCGCAGCATCTCACTCTTATTTGTAGGAAATATTTGCCCGTCGTCTCACCTCCTTCTACGCCTCGACGTCCCCGCTTCTTTCTTACTATCGCTCCTCCGTCTCCTCCCCGAGAATCTCTCGCCATCCAAACCAGCACCCTCACCAACTGACCTTCCCCCGCACTGCTAAGCTCAAGCTCGTAACCCTCTCCGGTACGACTTCCGATGAGATTTGGCCGAAGTTGGACCAGCTGGTACAAAGGTCCTTTCCTGGGCTGAAGCAACGTGGAGAGACGGCTGAGATGAAGCGAAGGCATAGTTTAAGTGACGCCGTTGTCGCTGATGGATGGACGAGTGCTGGTGTCGGGTACAAGTAAAGGGTTGCTTTTGTGCAAACTCCGCTTCATTCTACGATTTTACGTCTTTTTTCGGCTTTTTCGTGACACCAGTGCTTCTTACTTCTGCAAACCAACCTGTATTAGTAGTTTAAACATTATCAGGCCTAGTCTTGGATGTTGTACAGTCCCTACACCACATTCGATCCATATGCATCATTGTGGAAATATATCAACGCAAAGCATACCTGATGAATATGAATCTTCATGTCAGTCGTATGATTCATGGCAACATGAAGAGACAAAACATACATTTTTACAACATATAAGCCTTCCGGCAGGCCCTCCTGAACCTGTTCACGAACAAGTGTCAGTCCTGCCATTTTGAATATCTCCTTCCAAGCCAAGTCCGAACTACAATATCTTCAGTGAAAACATACTCCAGCTAAGAAAACTACTTACCGCGTCAAACTTGAATCTTCTTCATCAAACACAGTGACCGCTGTCCCATCTGGTGAGCCCGGGCACGTATTTTCTTTCACCACAATTAAACTTCTGCTTTTTTCTCTCTCTCGCAGGGCTGCATAGCTCCTCTTCAAGAACGCGACAAGATCGGGATCACTCAGATGTCCTAAACACCATTGCAGCCAGATTACATCGAATCCCATGCCGATTTCATCTTGTGGACGGGGCGGCTGGTATCCAACGCGATCGAGGAACTTGACACGATGCGGATTGAGAGGGTCGAATTCTTGCAAGGTGCCTTGGAGGATGGTAACGCTCTTCGACTTTTCTCTAATGCCTTTCCATGCGGGGCGCTCGCGAGTGGATACTCCTTCTGCGCTAGCTCTTCCACGGGCAAGGGCTTCTTTCACGAAGCCTTCCACTGGTTCGAGGAGTACGACATCTGAGACAAGGTGTAGGAGGACATCAGCGGTTACGCGTCCGATGCCTGCGCCGACATCGAGTGCTCGTGTTCTTTGTGGGACTTCTGGAGGTGACAGAGGTTTAAATGCGGAAGGGACAGTAGACAGTTCTGGATAGAGGTTGAGAAGGAAGAGGCGGGAACCAAGCGATTCGATTCTTGGCAAAGACTAGAGGGCTGGATAAGTGAGAAACATATATATACTTCATATAAACTGAATTACCCCGGAGCCAAAGCCTCCCAGCACGCCGTCCAAGCTTGCAGGCTGGGTGTTCCAGTACTCGATGCCGTCCTCCACAACCGGGTCAGGGATAGATGCCATTTCTGCAGTCACGTGTCCGTTTTCCTCTAATTATCTCGCGTGCTGCAAACATCCGTCAACAACGCGTTCCAATGGCGTCCTCTCTCGACAGCATCTTCGACGACGAGCTCGCTCCTCCTTCGCCCCTAAAACACATATCTGATGATGAAATCGATGGAACTTATACATCAAGACGTTCCCGAAAGACTGAAGCCCTCTTCCTCGCGGACTCGGACGACGAAGACGTCACTCACGCTCACACCTCAACGCGTCCAATACAGAAAGCACCCCCTGCACAGAACATAGACGTCGACGCCCACTTTGAAAACCTTGATGATGACGACGACGATCTCTTCACGTTCAAACGCCTCGAGCCAGCTGTCGACGAAGAGGCGGTACGACGCGAGGCAGAGGAGCGTCACAGAAGGAACACGGCCCCGCTCACCCCCCACGAGGTCATGCCAAGCAGTTCACCTCCGCGCGATACAGATGCGGGGAATAGGGGGCGGGAAGGCATGCGAGACGAGGGCAAGGATGGTCAAAAGGAACGGCGCAAGCCCATAAGGTTGGACGAAGGAAGGTTACTGGGCCCAAACGGGTTCCCGCAGCTCATCAAGGATACCAAGAACTTTCGAATCAAAGGAAAGGGCCACGAGGTACTTTCTACCTTTTTTTTTCCTGCGCTGCCGCATAGTGATAAGTCGTCCTGTATAGGCAACGGATCTAAACCGTATTCTTCAAGTATATCAATTTTGGACGCAGAGGTTATATCCCAAAACTCAATTTCGAGATACCGTGGAACGTGTAGAAAAGCTATGCCATTCAAGGCGTATGAACGTACGTGATTCCATGCAATGAAGTGCGTTACCATTTCTGATCACCATACTGGGACTGCAGGTGGCACTCTCCGTTTGGCGGGACGAAGCCCATGGAAAGAAGCCCTCAAACGCCAATGATTCTGACGAAGACATCATCGACCTCACAGAGAAGGATCCCGAAGATGATAACGAAGCATCCGGCGCGGGATCTGCTCCTGATTCAGATGCAGTCGCTTACGCACCTTCCTCTCCCGCCGAGGCGTCTCGTCCTCCAAGTTCTGCATCTGAGTTCGAAGATGACTTCGACATTGATGCCATTATTCAAGCTGAAGCAGATTCAGCCCCTGGAGCACATAATGCTCCTGCCAGTCCTGCTCGACAGCCAGTACCCCAGAGAGGCAGACCACAAACCGCGCCTGTCGATGAAGACGAGGAGATGTGGAACATGTTCAACGAGGAGCCGTCTGCACCTTTGAAGAAGTCGACGGAGAAGAGCAAACCACCAGTTCTCGAAGATGAACACGAGGAAATGTGGAGCATGTTCAATGATGATCCTCCTGCGCCTGCACGTTCATCAGCACCTCGTCCGCCCCCGGCGACATTGACCAGCAGCAACAGGAATTCAAATGGTGATGAGGATGAAGAGATGATGTGGGATCTAGTTCGAGAGATGGAAGGTGAAAGTACCCCAGCAGACAAGTTGCCGGCGCCGGGGCCACCGTCCGAACCAGTGGCTTCGACGGCACTACCCACAATAGCAGACGAGGACGATGACAATGACATGGAGGATATGTATCTTTGAGCATTGGGCATATTGCCTCGGCACTGATATTACCTTGATTTTTTATTCTTAATTTTACACACAGTTAAATAACTCCAGCGAACATCAGCTTAGCTCGCTTGAAGTAGCATTAGGATTCAGCGCTCCTAAATAAGCCATTGTGGTTAACGATAGAGATGCAATTCGAAAGCAGGTACACAAAATAAAATAAAAATACGCCAGCTGATGTGGCATTCTGAATGCATGAGCTATGAGTTATCGCCTGGTGCCCATAGCACGCATCTCCCGCTAGCATTTCCACTGACAGCTCTTTCCACAATGCTAGGATGAGAAGCAGTGACAGCTTGTACAGCAGTTATTCTGATACAATTAGATGTTAGAGCGTATCAGGATGAGAAGCTCGCAGATAAAGGCGTACTTGGTCGGGTCGCTCAGCTTGGCGATGACATCGCCCTATGAATAATAAATAAGCCACAAAGGGTCTAAAGAAACAAAAACCTTGCACGCACTTTGCACGAGAAAATGTCCAGAGAATGCTCCATACTACCAACCTATAACAATCGATATCAGCTTTGTCGGTACACTAAAAGTTAGAGTGTCACATACGGTGAAGTGAGGATAAACCTCAGGATTCGGGTTCCATTGCGCTCTCAAAATTGTCAGCCATTTGCCCTACAAATATGCATATCTTAGTTTATTAAAAATCGATGCAGACAGAAAGTCAGGCAGACCGTTTGACAGCTATGGCTGATGCGACTGAATGGCTTCAAGGAAGGGAAGGGGCCGGAGCTCTCAAATAACGGTGACTCAAGATTCCACACTGAGAAAAATAAGTATTAGTATTAGCAACAGCACACCAAGGAAGAGAAACTTACATCTTAGAGTATCATCATAGCTCGTGCTCACGATCTGGCGTCCCCGTGGATCCCAGTATGCTGAGCTCGCAGATTTGCCATGCTGGAATTCACCACGCAGGCATCCCTTGCCTTGCGTTGTTGCCATAAATTCAGTTACGGTGTCTCTTCCGAATTCAATTGAGCCTCGGATGTCCCCTTCGGCTTCAACTGGAGGCATCGACGGCGTTTCGTCCGAAAGATCCGCCACCATCGACTGCAGCTTTCTGGCATCCCATATCCTATAACAGAATAAATACGGCGCAGTCAACTTTGGACGAAGGAACACTTACTTGATAAACTGATTATTACTTGCGGTCAGGATATAATTTGGTCTTGTTGGATTGACACTAATGGATCCAATCTTTTTCTCCGACAGTTCATACCGTCGAGCTTTGGACTTGCGCTCCCGAAGATCAAGGTGCGTTGCACCACCTTCCCCGTCCGAGATCCACATCTCGTTACCCGTTGGGGTGAGATCAATACTGCAAATGAGCACCCGTTCATCTGTTGCGTATATTTCTCTCGAGACTCCAGAAGTGAAAGAAAGGCTCCGAATGGTACAGTCATAGGAGCTGGTATAAAGCTGTGTAAATAAGAAGTAAGAACGAGAAGAAGGAAGGCATTAAAAGCCAAATACATTATGCGAATCGATGGGGTCGAATTTGATGCATGATATTGAGGATTTGGGCGAAGCCGGCCAGTGGAGCTGAAGGCGCCAATATTTCCCACCTTCCCTGTTCTCGGGTGGTATCTCCTCGCCGTCTTCGTCCGTCTCCTCCTCTTGGGGTGCTTGAGCATCCCATATACCCAGTTGACCATGCTTATCTGGCAGATGAATCAGAGGAAGCGCAAGAAGAGACTCGCCGAATATTGCACACCTCCAAAGAATATGAGATCCTTCGTTACTTCTGGATGATACGCTGCACAATAAACGCGGTTCTCTGTGACCTTGGCACGTGACACCACTTTCATATCCTGCAGCCTATTCTTCAAGTCCGTGATAGAAGCCACGTCCTTCTTCTTATCCTCAAACACGAACGCGTCCGGGTCACGTTCGCGCATTGGGTGGGAAGTCTGTGCGACTGCCTCTAGTGCGCTTGAAAGACTGGAGAGGTCTTCCGGGCCATTCGACTCCGCCAGAGTCGCAAGCTTCAAGTCGCTATGCCTTGGCCTCTTCGCTTGTCTTGCTCTCTCCTCGGCCTCGAGACGCGCCTCCTCTTCCTTGATGCGTTGCTCTTCCAGCTCCTTCTGCAGACAGCAAGCACAGCGCAGGAATGAGGTCCACAGAACGCGCGAATACACAGTAAAACCTCGCTCACCTCACGTTGCTTCCGTTCCTCTGGAGTCTCATTCGGATCCACTATGCCCTTCCTCAGGCGTGCTGATTGCCGTCTTGGGCCCTCTGGCTCGCGTTCGCGCTTCACTCGTTGGACAGGTTGAATGGGCTTGGCTTTGCTCTTCGCGGAGGATTTGGCTTTGGGAGCCCCTAGATTGTCGACAGCTTGCTTTAGATCGAGCTGCTCGATCAGGGCTCGGTTTCGCGCGATGTTTGCTTCGCGTTCCAGCTCACTGGTGAATGAACGCACTTTTAGGGTCGGTAACGGCATATCGGACCGTGTTGGCACTCACTATTGTGATTTCTTGGACATTTTGGACGCGAAATTTGTAGGGGAAGAGATGAAGAACGCCTTTTCTGTGAATGAAGTCCAAGCTCTAACTAAGCTTGTTGAACGCGAGAGGCAAGGATGATGGCGGTCGGCTAAGTGGGTGGGTCACAGTCACGTGGTATTGTTACAGCGTCACTACTACAGAGTATTACTAGTAATGAGGAAACAAGAACGGAAGCAAGACAACAAGGTATACAGTGTAAGCAATAACAGAATGACTAGCACTACATGGGCGAAAGCGAATGGACAAGGCGGGTAACAATTATCGAATGAGAAAGAGAAAGGTGTATCCTAATAGATCCAAAATCGTATCGACGACGTGAATTACTCGTGAAAGAGATGGAACCAAGAGCATGAAGTCGTAAGGGCGCAAAGTTCTTATGCGATGAGAAGATTCCGAACGGGGTGAGAAAAAGTCTACGTCACCTCCAGCACCGCCGTCTCCAGGACGCGGAACATCGTCGGGTCTTTGGAGTCCTCTGACCAGTGGATGACCTCGCGCCAGTTCGCAGCGTTGGCCTCCTTCTCGCCTGCGCCAGCGAACAGCCCGATCTCATCGTCGGTAAGCCCGCGGAAAATGAGGAACAGGCGCGTGAAGACACACGGGTCCGCCGTCACAGTGATGTCGACGGCGGCCGCTATCCTGCTGGGGGAGAGGAAGCGGTAGGCAATGTTCTTGTGTGCGGAGAAGGCGGAGATATTTTGGCTGGAGAAGGGATGTGAGAAAAATAATCTTATGTAGACAAGATAAACTGACTGGATGAAGGACGTCCGCGCGTGGAGGGAGAGACCCAGCTGGTCCAGGACGTTCATGAGATGTGGTATAAAGTCCCGGAAGGACATGGCAAAGCCATTTCGGGGAGCAATATACTCGTTGGGGTCAATCATGTTAGGATCAGGTCTGTAAATGGCTCGTTCAATAGGAGAGAATAGAGAAATACAAACGGCATATACTCACGCCACCTCGTAATATAACGCCGTCGCTACCATTTCATTTTCGAAATGCTCCAGTGCACCACCGGGATGTACGCGCAAGAAGTACTTCATTTTGTTCTCTTCAATAACCTCAGCTGGAGGCCAAGTCACTCCGATCTTCCATAGCGGAGAAATAGTGAGCACCACATCGCAGTACTGCACGGACACAGCGAGGATGGTCAAGTGGCATTTGGCGGTCGTCGGTTTGGTCACCACCGCCAGCTTCGCGACAGTGCGGGAGTCGAACATGAACTCGGGGGTGTACTGCTCCTGCTGCAGTCGCGTGCCGGTAAACTCCATGGTATGGGTGTCGCCGCGGTGCACGATATCGAGCTTCCCCCAGAACATGCCGTCGACGGTGGTGCCGTCCTCCATGCGGGCCATGTCGAGCTCGTCCGAGTTGACGGTGACGTCGAGAGCCACGTTTTGGCCTGGGGTGAGCTCAAGATTGAACGTAGCGTCCATTTCTAAAACGGGCGGAGGCCTGGAGTGAAGGGTTAGGGCAGATAAGAACTACGGATGGCAAGTCACTTACGGAGGTGGACTGCACGAGATCGAAATGCGAATCAGTCAAAGGAAAAATGCACGCAAGGGATGGTACTGACGGTGGCTCGTTTGGTGGAGGTGGGGCATCGCTCACGATTTCGACCTTCAGACCATGGAGACCCATTACGGCGATTTGGAAGGAATCATCGCCGGTAAGCTGCGTCACACAGTGAGTCCTGGGTGAATGAGGGGGGTGAATAGACCTACGTAGATATAAGGACCGGAGACCAAACGCTACAGACGGCGGGATGAGCAAGTGGCGGGGGAAGCGAGGTGGTGGGGCTTACAGCAGCGTGTATGGAGGCATATTCTACTGGGACGCGTAAACTGAAAGGGACATCTGGAGGGGGCTTTGTCCAGTCGCGAGCTACCTCTTCAAGTTCCTGAAGTAACGGTGAGCAAGGGCTGAGGGCAAAAGAGAAACGGGAGTACAGCAAAGGAGTTCGGGAGCTAAAGCGGGGCGGAAGTGAGTGATATGAGTGTTTAGACGATCGGATAGATGAACATACTCGACGGACGGTCTCCATCTCGCCAAAGGCGAGAGTGAGGAGACGTTGCCTTGCGAGGGCCATTGGGTTTGTGGGATCACGGGCTTCCTGCTCCTTGTTCTTTGGCCTGAACTTGCCCCAGAACTGGGAGGGAAGGCTTCCGCTGGTAGACCTGTTAAGAAGGGCGAGCAGATTGGAGGTGGTGCGACGGAGAGAAAGGACAGCGCCTACGCTGGAGAAAGAAGCATGTTGAGAAAGAGATCTTGCGAGTGTGAAGGGTCAGGGAACAAGACTCATGTTCCGGGAAAGGAGAATGCGCAAATTGCAGAGAACACGAGGCAGCGGTGAGGCAGATGATGGCGATGAGGAGGATGGAGTTGATGATAAGAAATTAAAGGAGCAGATACGGAGTGCAGATACGGAGTAGATAATTATTGATCGACACGTGCCTTCTCTTTCCTCCTCCACCATGTTCTTGCGCGCCCTCGCCCGCGCCCCGCCCCGCCGCTCTTTCGTCTCCTCCGTCCTCCTCACCCGCACCTGGGAGAACGAGAGCGTCGCCCAGCTCCGCAAGGAGGCCCAGCAGCGCGGCCTCCCCGCCCGCGGCACCAAGGCCACCCTCATCCTCCGCCTCCAGGCACACGAGACCGAGTCCACCCTTGCCGCCGCCGCGCCCCAGCCCGTCGCACCCAAGGCCGCACCCGCCCGCCATGCCTCTACCACCGCCACGCCCCCACCCGCCGCGCACGAAGAGGGTGTAGCACCCGGCATCCCACCCGCCGCCGAGTCCCATGCCGTCCCCCCGTCCATGCTGCTCTTCGGCGTCAACATCCCCGACCTCTCCCACCCGCCCCCGGAGACCCCCATCCAAATCGTGCGTCCTCTCCTTCCCCTTCCCTCCCCACGCTGATCATTCCACAGCCGTATGTTCCCGACTTCTGGGACTCGTCCGCCTTTGACCGGCAACCCGAGCCAGTGGAGGTCAAGCCCGTCATGGTCGTCGTCGGCGGCGAGGGCACCCATCTCCTGAGCCCCTCGCACAACCTCTTCAACTTCGAGGAACAGCAGAGCGTCTCGCAGCCCACGACCTGGGTACAAAAATCGACACCCTCGGGGCAAGGCGGCCTCTGGGACGATATCGCCGAGGATATTGGCCTCCCTCCCCCAAAAGCTGTCAACCAGGCATTCTGGAAGCTCTTCTCGTAGAGCTCGACAAGTCTTAGATACCATGTAGAGACTCCGGAGTCTGTTAGTTTTACGATACGCTACAAGTAGTACTAACGCCGTAATGTCATGTGAGATGAGATGCCGCGGCATAGGCGCGCGTCCAAATTTATTGCTCCCAACTTTCCCAACTTGTTCATGATATTCATCACCATGCTCGTTCCACGACGAACGCCGCCTCTGCGTGCTCTGCGCTCTCTCCACGTCTCTGCCCCACGATGCGACCGCGTTGCTCCCCCAGATCCCATCTCCCACATGCGCCCCATCATCTACGACGACGCCCCCTCCCCCTCCCCGCCTATGCTCCTCCGCCATCCCTACTCCCTCTCCGAATTCAATGCATCACAAAACCGCCTGGGGGACTATGAGCTCCAATACAAGCTCCAGCGCCAGCAGCTCGATGCGTTTCACCACTACTTCTGGGTCGATGTGCGTCGCTTCCGTATTCACCCTCCCCGTACCCCACTCACCTTTTTCACAGAGCAACACCCGCTTCGAAAACGCAAAAGCGTCCATTGTAGAGAGCCTTCCCGCCACAGCCACCCCGCGTGACAAAGAAATAGCCCTCTCGCACTTCTACGAGCAGTGGATCATGCAGGAGAAGGAGCGCACAGACGAGTACACCACCGAATGGCGGGGGCGGAACTACGCCCTCATCCTCCTCTCCGTGCGGCTCAAGTACCAGAAGCTCACCACCCGCATATCCGAGGCATTTGCGCTCAAGACGAGCCAATGAAAAAAAATGTATATGCGCTATGCTACGATACCCCGCCCCGACTCTCGTGTACATGTACTACCATTGCCTTTCGTCCGAAGTGTTCACCAGCGCCTGCTCGCGCACCCGTGGATACACATCCTCCAAGTTCAGCTCGCCCAGCGTGTCGCATTCCAGGTTATAGTCCTGTATGATGGACTCCACCTGGTCAGGCGACATCCCTGGCCACCGAGAAACAATCTCCTCCCGCGTCGGAATCTCCAGGGCTTTGTTAGGCGATGTCTCGAAGCCCTCGGGCGCGTACTCTTTCTGGACGGTCATACACAACGTCGCGTACAACGCTGTGCTTTTGTACCGTTCTAGAACCTCAGTATCGGAAATATTTGCCGTTTTTTGGATTGCATCCCAGCTGAAAAAGTGTGAAGTTAGATCTTAAAGCTTAATGATTTATAAATGAGCACATACTCGTCGTGGATGTATATCCGACGCCAGACGCTTTTGAATGCTGAGAGTTTGCGAGCTTCGGGTAGGTTCTTTATGCCATATCAGGATCACCATCAAGTAGACTGGTATGAGTTGAGACTTACCGCAGCTGGAATTCGCTCTAATAGGTGCAGTGCCGTCGAATAATCTTCCACTGACTTCAAGTTATCTTTTAATGTCAAGAGGTCCACCGCATCCTCGACAGATAGCGCCTTTGCCTGGAACAACTGCCGAAGCAAGTCCTTGAAGACCTATTGAGTACATAATTAGTGCAAATTATCTGAATAGACACAACGGACATGCCTGAGTGAGCGCCTTCTTGTCCTTCAATCTCGTTGCCTTTGCCTTCACGACGATATCAATCTGGCTCTCAAGCGAATGTCTACCTCGAACCCCTTCGAGTGCCGATCGGAATTCTTTTAGGAGTGCCTCGTGGACGCTCACGAAGTCAAGTTCATCGTGGAAAGCTGAATACCAATATCAGCGATAGCAATATAAATATGATGGAATGAACCAACTGTCAAGGATGTCTTCGTCAGCCTGTGCGTTGGTTTCATGCAGTTGTGCCAGATGAGAGAGTTTTCCGATACTAAGCATCAACTGTAACCATAACGTCAGCAGAAATCGACACTATCAAGCTATTGCGCCTTACATGTTTCACTTCCAAGTTGGGGGCCTGCTGAGCCTCAGACATAAGTGTCGATGCAGCAGCTGCGTATCTTGCTTGTCCCAGATCGTATATCCAAGAGATGGCATTGTTAGGATTCTCAGCGAAGAATTTATCAATGTAAGGTCCGTGCATGTCTTCCTGACTGAACAACAGTCTGAGCTCCCCTATTCCGACACAAGATTAGGCAATGCCATCTCAATAGGAAAGTAGCTTACCATGCTGGATGTACCACTGATACAGAGCTTTGGTGAAATCCTCCTTAAATCGGTCAATGTAGGATTCAAGCCTGGCCGCGTTCGGGTTCTGCTCGGGCGGGTATACCTTATCCTTGTGGCACAATGCAGCAAGGGTACTGAAGTCTCGGTAGTGTTCAGCTAGAGTGAAAGCGGAGTTCTCGTGCCCGTTCTTGCCTGATAAAAGAACGAAGATGAGAATTAAGCATATATGCCGATCATGATAATACATACGAAGCGTTTCGAGCATCTCAGGACGCAAAAGATCGAACCTCTGCACCAATGTATCTAAATCTCTTGCAGTTCCAGGTTCATCAGCGGCAGCTGGGCTGTATAATCAAATGTCGTCAACCATCAAGAGGGTATTTGTTCAAGAGTTCAAAACATACCTGTCCAGCCAGTTCAATCTCTCCTGGATACACTCGAAAAGAGTAGCAGTAAGGTCAGGAAGCTGTTTGCTCAACTCCTTGGCGCTGTTCGAAGCGTTGCTCGACCTGGAGCCCGATTCCACGACCTTCGTTGTCTCATCGAGTAAGGCCAACACGACTTCAATAACTCCTGGCCTGCTTGTCCATGGATTGATCATCGGTAATTCAATCCCGTATACTTGAAGGTTATGCCCTCGATAATCGAAAGCCGACCGAAGTACAGTCTGTATAAAAGTGTTCAGACTCAGTGTTAAAACGGTGTAAAGCTTTACATACAACAACGATGCGGTTAGCCTCTGGCAGACATTGGGAGAAATCCCGCCCAGTTTCGCGCGAAGTGATTTTGGCAATTTGCTGCACTTTACTGATAAGGATCCCAATGTCTGCCACTCGCAGACGGAAGAAGGCTCGCATCACATCTTCGTGAGGACCATCTCCGACCTCTTCCATATACGCGTGGACGGCATCGTTGAGGACACTATGGGATACATTGGTACTAAATGGTTGATCAATTTCGAACCGACTACGCACAGCGCGGCTGAGACGTACGAGAGGAGTTTATTATATTCAATCCATAATTGCTGACAGGCAAAAAGTTTTTCCGCGTCTGTGGCGAGTTTCTGCCGGCTGCGTTGAGATATCTAGCTGTGCAGTCAGCATCTAATTCATTATAATCGAGGAAATTTCAAACCTTCCCAAGGACTGTGTTTTCGTTTATGAAGCGAATAAGCCAGCTGAGCCTCTCCTTGCGTCCTATTAATTGGGCACTGAGATCATGGTTCCTCTGAACGACCTCCGGATCTAAAAGGTGCCATGAGAGCATGCACTGTGTAGAATAGAGACTCCAACACACCTGAACTCAACACAGACTGACTAAGCTGCTCTGCACCTCGCATCAGACTTTCCTCGTCGACCTCTGGTGGGAAACTGAAGTGTAAAGGGTTCTATGGAAATATACGTGAGAAAACCCTTCATACTTTAGGCCACAAGTTGCACTGTACCTCTGAAAGTGCGCCGTACAAGATGGCTTGCATCATGATAGACTTGATCAGGTTGGTACGTCCGGTCCTGGCAATGAAAATCATTAGCATGAACATGGTTAGAGACGGCAATACCAGTATGTACTCAGGTTGGAAGGCTGCTATTTTGTCTACATCAAGAGTGACTTTCATCATGATAGTCGCCGTAAGCACCAATAATGTGTTGTCATTTTGGTTGACGCCAACGCCTAACGTCCTATCAGTAACAGATTTCAGCTCCAGCCGATCTTGAAATTCTGAATCTAAAGACAGCCAAAGTGAGAACATGTACGAGATATTACACGCAAATAGATACCTCTGGCACAAAGTGCTACAGCATCTCCGAATTTGATGCCGATTATAGAACCCCCAAAGAGGAGTTGAATTCGGGCATGGACATTGACACCTGAGGTGAAAGTCTATGCATAGCTAATATGAGTAATTCTCTGGTTATAATACTATTTCGACACTCACACTTTGATATGGTACACTGTGGATGCCCTCTATCGTAAAGTTATCGTCCGCGACAGAAACTCGGGCTAGTGCATATATCCGGCGAACATCGGCACTCAAATCCATACCAGTTGAGGAGGCATCTTCAGCGAGATGTGACATCAGGATCACTAATCTTCCATCACTGCAAGGGGGTTCAGAAAAGCAAAATAATATATTGGGGTTACTTCATACCCGTCCACAGCAGCATCTAGCATCTCCAGATCCAGATTATAGTTGGCTTTAAAGGCGTCTTCTACCGCAGGTTCAATAAGGTCGGCTAAGTCGTATTCCAACACAAGCTCCTCCCACCCTCCAGTCTTCATGACCCACTTCTGCACCCTTCTCCGGGCGACCGCCCACACCTCCCGCTCTCCAGTCGAAGTTACATTGCCGAGGGCAATGGAGTATACGCATTCGAATGCATCGGGTGTGCCGCCCGAAGAGGAAGTGAAGATAGAAGGGAATAGGCTCGAGAACGAGCGTTGTGGTGCAGGGCGAGAGAAGGCATGCGAGGTGAGATGGTACTTGCCACCAGTCGAGGTGAGAGTAAGGCGGAACAGATTTCCACTAGTCGTGGATGCAACGAAGGCTTGGGGCTATATGATTATCAGAAGCGGATGGGAGGACAAAAAGACACATAACACACATCGGACCGTACAAGATTGTTGACTTCTTCACCAGCTTCCTCATTTAACGCCAGGTTTGTCGTGGTGTAGTGATCTCCTCCAGCTAGGCCAATGCCTATGCTATCCCAGAACCGAATTTCGCCGGAGGGCGAAATGAGAATGAGGCCTGGTTCGCGAGAGGAGCCGTAAGGAACGAGAGCGTGAAGGGGAGGGTCGATTTGATTGACATCTCGAGGGCATGAAAATATATAGCAAGTAGGCGTTCCTTTGATAGCCTGCAGGGTTTATTAATGGGAAATATGCATAAGATGGAGACGGAACGCACTTGGGCATGTTGCCACACAAAGCAGGTCTGTGCGGAAAGAACAACTGCGAAGCCAGTCAATGTATCAATAGCACCCACATACGGATTCCGGTAGAAATCTTTAAATATATGGGTAAGAAAGTTGTTAAGGACGGTAAAGGAGGAAGAGAACACGTACCCGTAGTCCGTAGAACCTGCTTTACCTCGACTGGTAGGTTCGCGTAGAATGTCACGACCATTTCATCTGACTTTGCAAAGACAAGATCTGCATCCCGACGAGAACCTCCGTTTAACGAGAGTACGGAACCGGCATCGTCAACATCCATGCCAGACGCGAGGGAAACATTGTCGTTGATGAATGGGAGGCGTTCGCCTGGTTGGTGTGGAGTCCCCAGACGAGAGAGTGAGGGACCAGCATGGCTGACTCTAGTTCTTCTCGGAGGGGATGTTCCCCGTGCCCCTAGTCTACTCGAGCGACGGGGCGCTGGAGATGGGGAGAAGGTCGCCATTGCGTGAGTTTGGTTGGAGCGTAATGCACGCTCGACGCGAATGAATTCCGAACAACTTATGAGTTTGGCCTTGTTAGCTAGCACAGTGTAAGCGAAACAAAAGGCACAATAAACAGACGCGACGGAACGAGAGAAGGCGCGGGAGTCACAAACTGCAATTCACTCTAAACTCACTTTCTGGCGGTGATAACTCAGGAATATAGCACGATGAGACCAATGACAATGTCTCCCGTGGGAGTATTCATTCTCAAGTATAAACAGTGATAACAAGGACAAGATAACTGTACAATAATAATACCGTGCGTGTAAGACCTACATCCTACTATAACTGCTCTCGTCAGGCACGCGACAGATCATCCAACAGTGCGACTCACAAATAATGCGATGACAAAACAAAAGTGGGAAGAATTACTTCGAACCCGCAGAGAACTTGGTGACAGACTTGGTGCCTATACAAAACCCATCAGTACTAGTGATGAACAAGCAGGATACGACATACCCTCCGAGATGGCGTGCTTCGCAAGTTCACCGGGAAGAATGAGGCGGACGCTGGTTTGGATTTCGCGCGACGAGATAGTAGACTTCTTCGAGTATGCAGCGAGTTCTAATGGAACGTCAGTCGACAGCGTGTGTCCAAGATCGATCTGGACGTACTGGAGGCCTCGGTGGCAATCCGCTCGAAGATATCGTTCACGAAGGAGTTGAGAATGGCCATCGCTTTGTTGGAGATACCCGTATCAGGGTGCACCTGCTTGAGCACTGTAGTAACGCATCGTGTGAGGGGAGGATATCAACGTGAAGCAGAGATAGAGCGCACCCTTATAGATGTACGAGCTGTAGGTCTCCTTGCGGGTCTTCTTGCGCTTCTTCTTCTCACCATCAGCAGGCGCTGCGGCCTTGCTCGCGGTCTTCTTGCCAGCCTTCGTGCCCTCAGACTTGGCCGGTGCCTTGGATGCGGTGGAGGCAGGTGCCTTTCCAGCAGTGGAAGCGGGCTGAGAATGGCTCTATCAGTACGTGAATATGAAACTATGCGGTAAGGAATCGTACTTTGGGGGCCATTGCAGATACGCGTGTGTGAGGAATAGAAAGGCAAGTTGCGGTGGTACAGAGGACCAGAAGATTACACGATAAGAAGGCAAGTAGTGGTGGTGGGGAAAGAGGTGGAGGTTGCAGTGAACAACGTCGCGTCTGTCTTTTGAGGAGCGAGCCGTTGCGGACCTTGAATTATGTGGACACGCATCACGTGTACAGTTCAACAAAGTAGCTGTGATAGGTCACGTTCGCGTTCGCGCTCGTCACGCATTTTCTCAGTTTGTGACGAGAGCAAATCTTGGCAAAGCGATTGATTCTCTACTACCACAAAGCTATCGCTAGCTACCGCCGCTCAATCCTTCTTTTCCGCAATGACTACGTATGTCTTGTATGGATATTCAAAAATACCTTTGCTCTCGTCTACCCACAGTCTATCGTCTCCTTTGGTCAATATCTCTTTGACATCGTGCACCACCTGACTCTTCTTCTCCTCGGGCAATACAGCGATATAACTCTTGCTGCAAACCCTGTCCACGACAATGTCGACGCTCCCATCGAGGGTGTACGACCACACCTCTTCCTTCGGTGCTTCAAAGTTCTTCTGGTACGAAGGCGTATCAAATGTCTGGCGCCAAAGTCCAAGCCGGAATTGCGGAGTCCCCTGTTCATACTGTTCGATCCGCTCGCGTAGTTGCGCAACCCATCTCGCGCCCTCTCTGTAGATGGCGTTGAACTGCAACGATAACAATTTCTGTGGGATATCTCCTACCTATCTTCTAAATTCCAGATCAGCGCGACTATACCATTGGGCTTGAGAATGCGCGCGAACTCTGCCGAGGCACGATCGTAATCTGGACACCAGTGGAAGGCCTGCACAAGATAAAACAAATGTATATCGTGGAAGAAGAAATTTCAGTACCTGTGCGATCACAACCAAGTCTGCCCAATTATCCTCAATGGTGGTGGCGTCGAATGTCCCCTTGCGCACGTTGACGCGGTCGTCATGGACTGTATTCGAGAATACATCTCGCATTCCGTCGCTGGGTTCTATGGCTCTAAGTTCCTTCACCGACGAGCTCCAGTCTGGACGGGCAAGAAGTGCCCTAGTAAAGATGCCTGTTCCGGAACCGACTCTGCCAGAACAAGGTTTGTTAGCTGGGCCAGTTATGAGTAGGAATATCAGCTCACTCCACGATGTTCCATGGAGATGGAGTCTTTATGGCACTCCGGATGAATGAGAGAGCTGCAGCTTGGTAGGAGGGACGGGCTCTGACATGTGACAGATATCAAGATGTAGTACGATGGCTTGGAATGAGCAGCTTGATCATACCTATCGTAGAGTTCATTGGTGCCGGTCCCGAAGCCTGACTGCGCGAGAGCATGTACGGCCGACATCCTTCTAATGGAGTGGGCAGCAAAAGGTGAACAGCGTGGTAGGAGAGAGGATAAGAACATGGAAAGTCATCTGATATATGTGAGAACGGGAATGGCGTATGTGACTTGGGAGAGCCCTGTCGTCATCCGGGGAAATGATTGGAAATGATGCTTCGACGCCCCCAATAGCAGCTATACTCCCGCCCGCAAGTCACCCATATGTGGGATTGAGCATATGGCTTAATGGCACGTTGAGATTTCACGAGGATTTCCGCAGACTTCGAAGATGCTGGCTCGGCGAGCCTTGATCCAAGCTGCGCCGCAGGAGGTTTCTCTTAATGAGCTCGCGATCATTTTGCGCTTGTCACACCCCGCTTTCCACAACGCGACCGTTGTCAAAGCACAGCTCCCCGGCGGCACCTCTGCTTCAATAATCTAAATAAACTGTCACACTTTGCCTAATTTCTCACCCTCGTTGAATTTCCCAGTACTTTATCCGCAGCAACGAGCCCGCTTGCTTACTATGGAACGCCGGACAATTATCGTCCACAACGTCGCTGGACACCTCATAACTTTGAGCCTCACTCGCACATCTCTAATTCTGCAACGAAATGACGGTATGGCTTTTTCACTAGCCCTTCCGATGGTGCTCAACGGTACGGATGATAGCCAAACACCATACGGAGATCACACACCGGCAAGTAATAAATGCAGAGTTCAACAGTGAAACTGCACACCTCAACGTAGCATACCTGACGAAGAAGCAGGGGAAGAAATACACATCTCTGAGTGTAGCTGAGGGAACAGTTGAATCTTCTCAGAGAGCAGAAGCAGAGGAATGGGCGGAGTCGCTGATGCACGCAGCATATGAAGGTGAGCCATCCTTCGCTCTCTGCCGTTACGATTAACAAAACAACTACTTGAACTTCATAGCTACTGGCATAACACGCTCTCGGCGACTAAAAGTGATCGTAAATCCACATGGAGGCACGGTTAGTCGCCCTCTGCATCAAACCTCGAATGTTCGAGCTAATATCCAACAATAGAAACGAGGCGCTGCACTCTTTGTAAATATCGTCGAGCCCATCTTCCGCGAGGCAAAGTGTCCATATAGTGTGACCCGTAGGTCGTTTTTATGTCGATACTAGCAAGAAAAACTCACCTTGTTGGCAGATACTACACACCAAGGCCATGCATATGAAATTGCCAAAGACCTACCACTCGACTATGATGCGATCATCACTGTTTCTGGCGATGGTATCATTCACGAGGTGTTTAATGGACTCGCACAGCACGCAGATCCTTCCAAGGCTTTTGCCATCCCTATTGCGCCTATACCAACGGGTTCGGGCAACGGTTTATCTCTAAACTTACTGGGCATTGATGTATGTGGCATACCTTTTTTTCCTGTAACTAACTTATGTTTCATTTTAGGATGGCCTTGACGTCGTAGCTGCGGCCCTAAATGTCATCAAAGGTTATTCATGTATGAACTTGGTCCTTCTCTCGTTATTGAGACATTTTTGCAGGGAGGCCGATGAAGGTTGACTTGTTCTCGTTTACCCAGAATGGGAAACGCACAATGTCTTTCATGTCGCAAGCTTTGGGATTAATGGCTGACTTGGATGTCGGAACTGAGCATCTACGGTGGATGGGCGACCTGCGTTTCATGGTTGGGCTACTTCGCGGAAGTACGTAGTCTCCAGTCTCTCGCGCGGTGATTTTACTCAAATTTCACAGTTATCCAATTCAAACCTTGTCCAGTCGAATTATCCTTCAAGGTTGCTGAGCACGACAAGATGAAGATGGCTGAAGATGCCAATGCCCGGTGGGTAAATGAAGACGAGAGCTTAAATACACCGATATCACCTCTCTCCTTCATGTCAGATGACAGCGTAAGCGATACACTTCCTCCGTTGAAATACCATCACAAAGATAGCGATGGATGGACTACCTTCGACGAGCCTCTTCTTTATGTTTATGCCGGCAAAGGCCCTTATGTTGGTCGGTGAGTAACCTCTGCGCGCTACTTGGACTTTTATTGAATTCTTGTTAGTGATTTCATGGCCTTCCCTGTATCACTACCTGACGACGGACTCATCGACGTAATGGCAATGCCTGTGGTAAGTGAAACTTCGTATTCGTCATATCCACATTGTTTGAACTATTTCTCTTCTAGTCTTCGCGGAAGGATATTTTGAACGGCCTAGCAGGTGCTCCGAAAGGCGAGAGCTTCTGGCATCCAAAGGTACTACTGCTTCATGACATGAGGAAGTTCCCCTGCTAATGCGATTCTTCCTAGGTCCATTATGTGAAAGCTCATGCATACAGGGTGAAACCATTGAAATCCACTGGTTGTCTTGCTGTGGATGGCGAGGTATTCCCTTTCGAAGAGTTCCAGGTCGAAGTACACCAAGGCATGGGAACATTCTTGAGTCCTCAAGGACGGTATGCAACAAATTTTGCACCTCATCCATCTATTCAGTATAAAGGAGTGGATACAAAGAACGGAAAGAAATATGGCAAGCATTGATCTTTGTGGCGTCCGTTGCTTTTTTATAATTCTCGTGACGCAATTTCGCGTCGTTTCAATCTCAAGACGCTTTTATGTAGACGTACTACACTCGCACATTGTATCCTTATATTTCCACTCATTAGTTTTACATATGCCCAAGTCAAAACCTGAACTTTGATGTATATGGCTAATTTTTTGTGCCGTTCTTGATTATAGAAAGAACCTAGATAGAACGGTCTGTGAGGATTGTGGTAATTTATAACTTAAAACTTTCCCTTGTCACCATCAGCTGACCTCAAGAAGTGATCAAACTCTTGGAAATACTCCCAGGTCTCGAGGGCTTGATACGATGGCTGGGGTGGGCTATTGGGTATTCGCCGGTACATCTCAGCTCTCAGGACTTACCCGACTACTACCATGATGTCCTTATACAATGTTGCTCTTCGAAACACCCCTAGGCTGTGGGCTAGAAACCTCTCGTCGCATTCGCGGTCTCTAAATATCGAGGAGCTAGATAAATGGATTGCTTCCCCACCACAAGCTGTCCTAGAGGATTCATTCAACTTCGAGCACCTCTCTGACCTCTATATTACCCTGCCAACCCGAGATGGTACGCGGAAGCCATATGAAACTCCCAAAGTCGACCATGCTCTCCCCGAAGGCCATCATCTTGCCTTCTTCCATGCGCGCCAACCAGAATCACACTTGCGCTTGGATGGCACAGACGAGGATATCTCTCCACCCAAGCCCTTCCTCCGACGAATGTGGGCAGGGGGAAAGATAACCTGGAATTCCGCGAATCCTCTTATTATCGGCAGAAAAGCGACGGCGCAGTCCAGTATTCTATCGGCGCAGAAAAAAGGGTTTGATAAAGACAAACCTATGGTATTCATAACCCAGAAGATCGACATAACCATGGAGGGAAATAATCAACCATCCGTGGTAGAAGAAAGGGCGCATGTTTATTTCCCAGAATTCGCCGAGAAAAGCAGAGGTATCAGAGAAGGTAGTATATATTAGACTTCGCTATGGCTTTCTTCCTGACAATACTTTATAGTCCAAGATGTCCCTAAGTCGCCTGACTTCTCATTCAAGTACACACCGACTGCAGTGACACTATTCAGATATTCCGCCCTAATGTTCAATGCACACCATATCCATCTTGACCCCATCTACACTCAACAGAAGGAAGGATATGCAGGTGAGCAGTATTTTCATCACGTATTCGCGACATTTTGATGGCTTTATGTTATTCAACAGAACGTTTAGTGCATGGACCTTTAACAGCACTGATGCTTCTTGAGGCGACTGTTTTCGAGAACCCTACAGTGCGAGTGAAAATGTTTGAATACCGCGCCACGAACCCGTTGATTGTCAACCGCGAACTGACGATCAATGGAAGTTGGCTTGAGAATAGCACTACCATTAAGTTATGGTGTGTGGATGATCACGGTGTAGTTGGAATGACTGGGCTTGTGGAATTAGAATGAAATAGTGGCCAGTTCCAAACTTATCACTTTAATCGGACTCTTTAACGAAGGGACATTGAAGATACTGTGATCGTTACTCGATATCATCCATACAATATCATTACGATCAGGCTGCCCATGTGTATTCAAACATTTAGCAGGAATATATATACAAGTCTGTCAGAATGACAACCAAGTCCGAAAGCTTAAAATCCTGACGTCGAATTATCACTGAGACTGAAGCATTTCATAGAATTCAAATGCACCCACCATATTTATTTCCGGCTTCCTTGCGATTCCGTCTGCCTTCAGCGATTTTGTCCTCAAGTGCATCCCTATTCTCATAAGCTTCTTTGAGGAGGGTAGACAACTGATGTCGTGAACGCGCAACCCCGCTTAGTTTGCTCGCCTGTCATAGGTTCGTATCATTATTCTCAGAATGAAATATGCAGGGGTGCTCACGCTGATCTTCATCCTCGGTTGAGCAAGCTCGCCAGCGGCACCTCTCGTGACTGCCTTTTTCTCCTCCCTCTCCTGCAGTTCTTTCTTCGCTTTTTCCATCTCAGCCATAGCGTTGACATCCTCCACAGCAGCACTGTCGAGCTCCTCGAAGCCCTTCACCTTGCCCTTCTCAAGCGCACGAACGTGGGCGTCATACTCATGTTGCCATTTCTTGAGGAATTTTCCGTAATAAGTTGGATCGTGCGCTGCCCAAGACCCTGAAGGCAGCTGATAATAGCCTGGATACGGATCCGTAGGTGTTGGTTCTGGTGGTTCAAAGGTAGGTATTAACGGTGCCGAAGACAGTGATAGAAGAGAAGGCGCGGTTGATGTTGAAGCTGAACTTTCGGCCGATGGGAGAGAGGTTGTTTTGGACGTGCTCCCTACATATTTGTTAACAGGAACATGACAGCAAAAATATCGCATGAAGCATACCAAGAGAGAAGAAGTCTACAGCAGGCGCAGCGCTCGCTCGAGTAGTAATACGAGCAACGGGTTTAGATGGACCATCCTCTAAAGATATATTGGCTCTGCCTTTCTTGAGAGACGGGGGCAAGAAAGGCAATGTCATTGATCCGTAGGAGGTAGCCTCCAATGTCTCTTCCGAAAGTTCAGCCTTTGGAAGTGCGTCTTGCGCTAAACGATTGTCGTTGTCTTCAGTATCATCGTTCGCAGGCCTTGAGCCGCGAGAAGTATTAAACACAAGCCCCGGACCTTTCCCAGCACCTAAGACTCTCTCAGGAGGAGGCGGTACGACAGCCTTGCGCGCTGGCGCGGGTAACATGGACAACAACGAAGAGGCTCCCGCACCGGCACCCAATCGAGGTTTCTTAGTAGGTGGCCTCTCGTCTTTCAGACCATCGTCTTCATCGTCTTTGGATGGAGGTAGATTTGGAAGGCCGATAGTAAATTTCTTGGGGCGTTTAGCTTTTGGAGCTGAGGAGATGGCTTTGGGTGGTTGAGTCGAGACTTTCAAGGGTGCTTCGTTATCGCTATCGTTCTCACTTCCACTTCCATAGTCTTCGATCCCGAGCATGACTATGAGTCGTGAAGATTTGACAAGGGATAGACAGAACCTGCAATGGATGGAGGAATAGAGGTTGAAATGTTGACGTTAGTCGTTGAGCGCTTCAAGGATCAGGTTCGCAAGGTACGGAAGTGTATGTGCTATTACGTAACATATAGTCGACCATAGTACTTCGAAGTCTACTCCCTGTTGCATTGCGTTCATATTCAGTATTCACTCTCGACTCGTTTGAGTATCATGTTCTTTACATCGTATTAGCTATGCGTACGAAAGTCTATAAAAAGAGCGACATTCGCAAAGAGTGTAAAGCAATCTAACAGTAACAACGAAAACCATATGTAATGAACAAGTCCATGAATATCAAGCGAATCTCAGCAGGTGATCCTGAAGGTATAGTCCATGCATAATGCTGTTTTTTTTCTAAATAGTGGCTGTCCATAGAATATGCGATAACCTAAATCGGAATTATGGCCGTGCTGTAAAGGCAACAGATCAGAATATATTCCTGAAGTTAGACGCAAAAACATACCCAGCTGTTCCTTACGGTAGAACCAGAAGTAGCCAATGACGATAATAAGCTGGCAAATAAGTGCGATCCAGAAGAGAGGAAGGGCCATTGGACTGCCTGCCAATCCGTCCGAGAAGTCCCATTTCGCTGCGTCGGGGAAGACAGTTCCGGGTCCAAGACGATTAGGCGCAGTAGCGCGCGCGATCATAACACAAACGGAACCAATAATTTGAGAGAATGCCAAGGTAGCACACACATGAAGGCGTGAAAGTGTCTACGAATGATAAGATGAGTTCATCGTCACACACGATTGATTTAGATGAAAATTACATACCTGCAAAAGAATCATCCCGAGGCCGACACCTTGAATGGCATCCAGCACGCCAAGCCATAACCACAAGGAAATACCTAGATATGGCCCAGCACTACCAGCCCAGGGAATATACAAGGCGAGAGAGGACGTTCCCCAAAGCATTTGACACCACCTCGGAGCACCCAATCCGACAGCGAAAACGGGAAGCAACCAGGTGTGCGTTTTGCTGAAGTGCGTCAGCACGAACAACATCGCTGCCCAAACAAATATGAAGAATGTGATCACAAGGAGCAGAATTTGCCATTTCGGAATAGGCACACTCCATAGGAAGCTCCAGTTACGACCATAAGGCTATCAAAATACAGGTTAGACAAAGGGTAACAGGGAATATAATCAGACTGTACGCACTCCGCTAAGCCAATAATCCCGGAGAATCTCAGAGGCGAGGAACCACAAAACAAGTTTACGCCGGAAGAGGGTCCTCAGGAAGTGAGGAACCTTGGGGGGCGTTTGACGGTAGTATTCTTCATAATTATTATGAGTAAATCATCTGACAGAGATAGAGTTCAAGTACTCACCAGGCAGACCATAAAGCATCACATATGCGAAGACGAAGCTCATGATAGAAAGTGGCCACAGAATAATCACAATCCACCAGGGAGTGATGTAACCATCTGGTCTCCCGTTAAGATTGTAACCCCAATACCAAAGGGCGGCAACCCAAATCTGCTGTGATCCCTGGACAATACACGCGCGCAGTGTCCAGACTTCCGTTGCTGCACCTGCTTCTTCACCGAAGTTGAGGCCGAAGAATAAGAAGCCAGCAGCAGAACCGACAGCGTAACACCATGTTGCTGCATTTGCCAATGCTGTGTGCGCAGGTGCGATTGCAGATGAAACGGAGGGTAAACCAATCATAAAGAACGCGAGACCGAAGAAAATCCAAGGGGTAGAGAGCACATAGACTGACGGTCTCAGTCGGAACAGAGGGTACCATACCGCTGACGCAGCTAAGAAGACACCTCCTAGAACGTAAAGTTGGAGGTTGTCTTGCCAGTTTCGTCCAGTCAATAAAGTGATTTGGAAACTCGTGGCACTCAGCATCTGTCACAGTATGAGATATACGCGAATTTCCGGAAAAAACCAACAAACTCACCTGTCCCAATGCAATTACGATAGTGTACAGTGGCCACCCTCCTAACTCTCGAGACATTGCAATCTGCAAACCTGTCATCGGCACCACTTCAGGCTGCGGCCCATCGTGATGAAGCACGCCATCATAGTCTGAATGCGAGAATGCTTGCGTATTCGGGGCTAAATAAAAATTCAATCCTTGAGTTACACAAACCAAGGAAGGAATGGGGTAAGTACTCACAATCAGGCCTTGAATAGATCGATGGTGTGGGCGTTCCCCAGATGGAATCTCGTTGAGAAGAGCGGATGCTGGCGGCGCTGGAGAGCTTGTCTTTCCTAACCTTCCCGAAGAAAGCTTCCTCACTCTTTGTCAAGAACTTCTCGATGGATAGTTCATGCTCCGAATTCTTTGCGTTAAGAGTCTGGAGTTTCTGAACGAAGTCAGACGCTACTCCACCATCAGCATCCGTGAACTTTTAAAACAAAATTATCAGTAATAAAGTAGCTACAATGAACCAGGCTACTCACAGAAGCAATGGCTTTATTTAGAGGCGAATTCGACTTCTCATCGACGATGGATGCAATGGATTCAACCGAGGATACGCGGGAGTGTGCTCCGAATGGACGATTTGGAGTCAAACCACCTTCGAGGAACGGATCTGGTACATGCCGTTGATCCTTGGATATAGCTCGGTTGGCACGTTCAAGGAAATCACCATATCCTTGCTGAGGGCCTGGACTATTAGCCGCTGTGCTATTTCTCGAATGATTGAAGTAATCATCCCCTCCATTATCCGTGCCGTACAAACTGGGTTGTCCGTCTGGGAGGAGGTGTGGCGAGGCATGAGAGGGATCACCTCCTGGAGTCAACGAGTCTTGACTCCATTGGCCGGGAGAGTTTGGTGCAAATGAGTGGACACTATTTCTATCCCATTCAGGCTGAGTTGGTTGTGCCTGGTTCACCGGATTCCAGTCATCGATATCACCAATGGGTTGGACAGCTCCGCCGTCACAGTCAGACTCTCTCCATGCATTGGAGGCAGCTATCCCGCGACTAACGCCAATACTACGCTTATGGAAATCTTCCATTCGCTGGCGCCATTCGACCACAGGGAAACGTTGAACAGCAGATCGTGCACGGAGGAGAGCTCTTTCTTCTTCCGTTGATTTCAATGCCATCTTGATAGTTTTTGTCAACTGAGATAACATATGGTTTGTCGCACTTGATTCCACAGGATACCACTATGAGAAATAAAAGGTAAGAGTCAATAGTAAAGGGGTGGGGAAGTACACATACCCATCCAGGCATTAAACCGAGACCACCTAGTCGACTACCAACACCGAGAGCACCCTTCCTTCCAAATTCGACAGCTACAAGACCGAAAGGCTCGTCACGAGAGGGAATTAAGGCAAAATCTGCACCACTGAAGAGGTAAGGAGGTAAGGCAGTGAATTCGGGTTTGGAATACACCCGGTCCGGATAAAGTTCCATCAATCGAGCAAGTTTCTCTGCAGCAAATCGACCGTATAAATCGATGACCGGGCCTACCGCAATGATTTGGATTGTAGGACGCTTCTCGAGCCTGAAAACGAAGGGTTAAGGAAGCGGAGGCGACTTCGACTACGAAAGATACGTACAATGAAGGCATCACATCAGCAATGAGATCTACACCCTTCTGTTTCGACCACCGACCAACGAACACAAAGAGGTCGGAATTGGGATCCTGCTTGATGCCTGCCCACTCTTGAGCTTGACGCTTGTGTTCCGGACGGGCAGCCTCAGCGACTTCGTCGACTTGCACGTCACGAGGCTTCAATGGACTCTCATCCAGTGCAGCAATATCGCTAGGGTCGGGGTTCGGTAGCGAATCGACATGTTTCAGCGTCCATAGAGCAGGATATCGAGCCCAACTGCGCTTTCCGTATTTATCAGAGACACCGGCGACACCGATACTCTTTTGATGAACACTGATGAAGGATGCGGCCGCATGCAGCAAGTTAAACGTGTTTCCGAATTGGACGTATTTCGTGCAATGCTCTTTACTAATGTTAAAGGCGGAGCAAACTTCCTTCATCTCTTCCTTGGTACGAAGAGGCCAGAGACCCTGGAACTCGGCATTGTGCAAAGACAGGCAGACGGGAATGACTTTTGGCAAAAGATATATGCCAGCAAGTGCGCCGTGGTAATCATTGATGTGGTAGATGTCGATTGTAGGGTTCCGACGGATGGTGGCTGCAATTGCTTGATTCCAGGTCGAATAGAATATAGCAGAGCTGAGATCATCCATGCGAGCTGGATATGGATCCGCCTTGGTCTGTGCTCGGAACACAGGGCTGTCCAGGATAACATAAGTGATGTTGTCCAGTACGTGAGTCTCGACTTCGATGAGGTATGGCTCGCCGAATATGATGACTTCAATCGGATCGGCTGGTTCGCCTGCCGGATAGTCGATATCCTTGACTTTGGGGACAACCCATACAAGATCGACGTCGGTCATCGCCTTGCCCATCAAACTAGACATGACACCGAGACCACCAATCTTGACCTTCAACTTCCAATCGATAATCTCGTACTCCAAAGTAGCGATGAGGACCTTGCGACGTTTATTCTTATCCTCGGGCCAGCCGATGATTTCTTGATTATGCTTGTGGCCGAACAGCTTCTCCGACATAGGTGTGGAGTCCTTCAGGTCGGAAGTCGACTTATTACCAAGAGCACCGAGAATGGGGAAATAGTTAGTGTGACTCTTGGTTTTGACACCATACTGGTTGTGCCTGATACCGTAGAATGTCCACATGAAGATCAAGACAGCGAATGTGCCGGTGATGAGTGGGATGGCGAGTAGCAGGGCGTACATGATGGCTCCTACTGATGACTGTCCTCGAGGCTCCAGCGTCCATGTTAACGTTGAATCGTCAATGAGAAGCGACCAAGCCAAATGGGGCGACGGAGGCGCGGACATATTGAGGAAGTTGGGCGCGACAGTATTGGGTGGGAGACGGTCAAGAACACCGTCACCGTCTGTGTCACCATAGTAGTAATCGTCGTATCCCCAAACATTGAGCTGCACATAAGTAGGCCATGAAGCCATTATTTCCAGCTCCCATTTTCCATCCTTGTTCTGGTCCATGACAGACGAGATACCTTGATCGAAGCCCCAGTTGTTGAAGGGACCACGGACCAAAAGCTGAGGCACTCTTCGAGTAGCTCCAGAGTAACCGTAGTCTGCGTGAACAACAGCCGCTACTGATAGCGTTGCGACACTCCAATCTAAAATAATGTCAAACGGGGTGGAAGAAAAAAACTAGTTCAGAACTCACATTGAACCATGATATGATGTCCCGACCAGAAGCAATCACCGCATTTATCGAACACGTCAGCATCGATTTTCGTTGTATCCTCCCAACTGTTCCATGTCGTCCAGTTCTTTCCAAAGTTCCATGAATATCTGAACATGTCGGCACCGTATGCCCGATGTGTGAAGGTATACTGTCCGTCGGAGAAACCGAAGGAACTATTGGTATCATAATCGTTGTCGGGGAACACAATCACGTTATTTGCGGCCCCCTTCCTCAGGAGGAGATGGTCCACAGCCTGTTATTAATATGATGTGAGCCATGTATAAATCACAACAGCTAAATGACATACGCCAGTGGTTGAATTACCGCCTTCGGTTCCAGGGTTATTGATTGTGATGGTCAGGACACCGTCCGGGAAGTTCGTGAGCGTCGCATTGAGCGACCAAGCGGAGGTTGAACCCCCAGGTATCTGGGAAGGATCAGAAGCTGCCATCTTGCCACACTGAACGTTTGACAAAGTCGGGGTGCTGCCCTTCAAGGAGGAAGACATATTCATAGATATCGCTTGAGTTACGCTACTACAGCTCATCTCGGTGTTGAACTGAATCGAGATATCTGCAGTGGTCGCGTTTGCGTCGCCGTCGTTGACGAGGATCCGGTAATCGTGGCCAGGTACAAACTTGGTCAGGGCGGGTGAGGGGGCTGTCCATTGAGCTACTGGTACGAGGGCCTTGAAGCCATACGCGTCCATGGTAATGGAAGGAAGACAGCCGAAATAGGGCGCCTTTGAGTCGTTGTTGAATGACGACAAAGACGGTGACAGAGTGTAGGTCTCGTAGGGAGCAAACAGATTTTGAACAACAGTGTCGGCGACATACGGCGAAGACATCCACTCCTTACTGCTACAATCATGGGCAATCGTTGTGGTTGTATTTTCATTGGTGAAGAGCAACCAAACTTGGTCATGGAAGGTGCCATTCAGGACTTGATTGGGAAGTCCTGCTCTGGAAACTGACCAGAGACCCATTTCGGTGGATGTTCCATTCGAACCAGGCCTTTCGATAAAGTGCGTCCAGTTACCTCGTTGGACGAGATTGAAGCCGTCCTGAAGAGCCCCGTATACTGTGCGCATGTGGTTGAACTGCGCAAACATGCGCCTAGAGTCGGCCGTCGGATCGAAATGGTCAAGGGCATTCCAGTCATCGTAACAACCGAACAAGGACTTCTCCAGTGGCATGTTGAAATATTGCTCTGAACCGAGCTTGTAGCATCCATGACGTTTCCAGGCCGTATTACTGGTCATCGCTTGTCGTCTTGGGGAGAAATGTCAACGATACGATCTTTTAGGAATATAATCGACTCACCCATAAAGATAATTGGACGCTCCATTGTCATACAGGTAGAAATTCTGTTCTTCGCCATAGTAAAGCTGATAGGACGCATCAGCATCAGTAATCGAAAGGATAACGCATAATAACATACCAAGGGGATACCGGGCATAACTAAAGTCGTGATAAAGGTTGCCAGCACGCTCCTCTGTGTCCCGTTCTCCAAACTGGGCCAGCGGAAAATATCGAAATTGCTGGTGCCAAACATGTGCCTGGGGTCGACTGCACCTGAGGTCGGATTAAGGAAATCGTTGTTCACGAACATCTCATTCCAAGCCGAAACGAAATTAGTATCGATATCGTAGGCGACCTGAAGGTTTCCGTCCATGCCAAGGAAGCGGCCAATTGCACGATAGATGGAGTAGTGGAAAGCTACCCCATCAAGACCATTGAGAGGTGCATCGCGAAGGAAGTACTGGTCCTGATCGGCGGTCAAGTTTGCAGCAGCGAGGAAGCCTGGAGGAAGTTGAGTAGGCGTGCGCCCTCGTCCACTAAGACAATAAGGTCAAAATTCTGAAAGTAATTCAAAGGAGCAGACCGCTTACATGTAGAGGGATCCGAAAGTATCACCACCCGTAACCTCGCCAGGGATGAAGAAATTAGTCTTGCCCACCTTTGCAGCGCATGCACGGGTATTCGACGCCCAGGAAGCCAGGGCATCGACAGTGACCTGAGTAGCTTTATCAATACGAATGGCGTCGATATCAAGAGCCTTGATCGCCATGCACGAGAACACTTGAATCTTCGCCATAACCTCGGGCTTCCATTCGCGCAGACGATCCTGCACGGACGCGAACTTGGCCAACTGACGCTCCCAATCAGGATGCACACCGAAAGCTTCCATGTCACCATATTGATCAAAGTCGGATGCCAGGCAGCCGTTGGTCTCAAGACTGACGACGGTACCGTCGTCTTCCCAGAATTTGGGCATCACGCAGGACGTGTTCCGGTCGTTGCCCGGCTAAATTTATCCGTGAGATTTTGCAAATTTTGAACAACGGTCACGACACAAGACTCACACTAAAGTCACGGTACTCGGTGAAATTCCATGGCATATAGTTCGGGTGCTTCCAGACAGCGTCATACTCGTTGAGGTTGAATGGAGTACTTGCGTTAAGATGCCTAGGGAGAGACTATTAGTATGCTCGCCACATCGAGGACAGAAAGATGCTTCACTCACCCGTCAAAGCCTATCAAATCAGCCATAGTCCCGACAGTGAAATCTGCCATGAAATACATTCCTCGAGCGTGAATTTGGTCGATGACACTCCTCCAGTCGTCTACGGTCCCCCAATGCGGGTCGAGAACACTGAAGTCCAGTGGAGAGTAACCTAAATGCAGGTGAGCAAAGGGGATATGGGAGAGTCGAGTGCGACTCACTGTCGGCCTGCCAGATCATGTTGAGGAAGGGAGTTCCGGACATAAAAATGACCTTGATACCCATGCCCTGGAGGTAGTCAAGCCTGAGGGCCAGTCCTTTCAGGTCACCACCATAGCGAAGCTGGGTCTCCCTGTGGTCGTACTCGTACATGGTGCCGAAAAAGTCATTATTGGAGGGGTCTCCATCGGCAAACTTGTCGAGGAGGATGGTGTATACAGGGAGGGCTCTCCAGTTATCAGGTGATTTGGTATAGGTGGTGTTAGGGCGCGTCGAATCATACTCGACGACGGACTGGGCGTTCTTGTTGACATTGAGATTGTAGTTGACGAGGTCGTCGCGGTAAGGGGAGGAGGCAACGAGCGTGAAGACTGACAGCGCATAAAGCGCGGTTAGCAGCCGCATGGTGGGCAAGCGGGAGAATCTATGGCGAGTAGAAGAGAAAAACAGCGTGGGGAGGTGTAGAGGAGGGAAAAGTTGACAAAGAAAACGGGGAGACGATGTAGGTAGATATTACTATTAGGGTGGAAAGAGTCTCTGGGAATGAGCGGGAGTTGTTAAGTAGCGGCAGAGGATGCACGCGGGCAGCACGGGACGAGCCTTGGGAGACGGAAGGAAAGATGAGAGATGGACACGGTGGACAGGACAGATGCCAATTGACAGCAGCAAATCCGGGCAAGGTCCGCCGTTGTTGTTGTTATTTATCCCAGTTTGCACCAGCTGGGCTCAGCTCACCCACGCTCCTCCCTGCAGGCACCCCCACTCAAATCCTGCAATCCCCTTCAATCCCCCCTCGTACCTCCCTCATAATGTATTTCCCTGCAATGTCCAAAGCACATTTTTGATAGGATCTCCTCGAGGCGCCCAGCGCTCGCTGTCACCTATAGTTGTTTTTGATCGCGACGGCCACGACCATCATTTGCGCCCGCTGCCCACCGTAAACGGCAATCGACGGTGTCCTGCAACTATAAGTACATGCTTGCTCGAAACCTTCTATGGCCTCCTCTCTCCGACCCCTCGTCCGTCGGCACCGCCTCTGACGAGACGCTACTTTGTTGCCCAGCCTCAAAATTTTCTGTCAGCCCCCACTCTCTACGGAAGGATTATCCGGCACGGTCCCAATGGTGAGTCAGCGAACTGACATGGCCACGACAGTGATAACGCCTGATAGATAGAGATACGATACGTGCATGTGCTGGGTGATGTCGGAGTGTCTCCGTAACTGCAGATTTGATATAAATATGATCATGGTTACGAAGAAGCCTCGAAAAACTTTTCTGACTTCTGAGCGCTTGGGATATGTGAAAGGTTATATAGCACATAGCGCCTACACGAATATTTATCTAATCTTTAGGCTCGAGACTTGAGCTCATTATCAGCGTTCAGCACAATAGACCTGGCATCAACGCAAGCGAATGACTGACTTCAAGCTGGAAGCTGACTGGGGAGTGGAGGCCGCACTGCTCTCATGTAACGTTGCTATATGCACTGCAGGTGAGCGCGCTCGTTTCGATGTGTACCAAGCGCACACTGTTGCCAGCTATCTTATGACATGCAAGCTCGGCTACTCTTTCTCAAGGCTGTATACTCCCTCGACTGTATGGACGTCGCTGTAATAGGTAGTTCGTTGAATAATTACAGGTGCCTCCGAGTCTTTGTGTTTCGATCACACATATGGTTAGATTTGTGAACGGCCCGTCGCAACCGTGAACGAATTGTCATGAAATGCCATCTGGCAGAGGTCCTGGAACAACACTTTTTTTAATATCATAAACGAGCATTGATTCCAAGGTGCGAGCGAGCTGAGGTATAGCTAACCAGAGATTAATGCAGCGTAGCGATTAGGATAGCTAATTGAGTGTGTGCGCTCTTATTATCATTTTGAGAAACTGACGGACCCGGCGACGGGTGTTGCACTGTTTGCGCCGCCGTTCTTTCGCCTTTTACTCATCATCTTGTCGCTCGCTCGCTCTTTCACTCCACGATCTCTACGTATCTAGACCTCGCCCGCTGTCAGAACAGTCTCTATTCGCGGCTTTCCGCCAGCTCAGGACCCCCCCTCGGAGGAGACGGCCTACTGCGAGCTTGCCGGCCCATCAATCCACGCCCGCTATACAGCTACGATGTCGGCCATGACAGCCTCTAATTCATTCTACAATCTCGATAACAATTCGCACACCCCTCCAAAGCCGGCATCTCCTGCTTCGCCCTCTTCCTCCCAGTTCACCAGCCAGCAAGTCGTGTCGAGTCGCTCGTTCATCAACCTTAACCCCGACATCCGTGGCCAGAATCCCCCGTTTCCAGCCACTCCCACCTCGTCCCATCAGAATTCCTCCTTGGACCCGCCCCCGGGTAGTACATACGCAGATTTCGTGCAGACATGGACGGACAGCTATGTCGCGCGCTGGTTGTCGGACATCAAGTGCGGTAGCCATGCCGAGATCTTCAAGGCCAGTGATATACGAGGCGGGGTCCTCTTAGAGTTGGATCAACTTGCATTGAAGGAGATCGGTGTGGCCAGCATTGGAGACAGGCTTAGGATCTTGAATGCGGTGAAGGTCCTGCGACAACGTGTTGCATCGAAAGCCGTCACTCCCTTTGCTCAGTCTGGATCTCGCCCCATGATGCAACATGGCGGGGAGACCCAAAATGAATTACACAACTCAGGTGAGAAGGCAGACGCATCTTCCGCGACAAGATCCACGGTCCGCCGACTTGATGCGAGCAGGCCTGCTCCCCTACAAATCAATCCTCAGCCAAATCGCGCTGACCTTCCAGCAATTATTCGAGAACAACCGCCAGATTCTGCCAGAAGCAATACCTATCCCGTTCGCCCATTACCCCAACCCAACCAGTCGTCATCACTCCAGGTTTCAAGTCAGCAGATATCCACACCAGGGAGTGCGCACTCCGTATCTACTGCGCGTCCTCATCTTCCTCCTCTTCCTCCCCCGCCCGCAGGCAGACCTCCGCTTCCACCCCCAAGCCGGCCAGCAGCGCGGAGCATATCCTCACAAAGCAACGGCTGGTCGACCCCCAATCAGTCTGAGCTTCCACAGTACACTACCCAGGCTCTGCCTCCACCGCCGCCGTCACAAACTGGGCTCCTCACGCCTTCAACAGGCAAGTATCATTTACCTGCAGACCCCCGCCCGGTGAATGCTGGCATCGGAAAGCCTGCAGGGGGTCGATCTACTTCTCCTCTCCCTCCTGGTCGTGCAAGGCCGAATTCCAACACCAGCACTCACGGGAGGAACGGCTCCTTGGGCCTTAACTCGCCCAGCGGTAACGCCCCGTCTACAAAGGTGCCGCCACGGCCTTCTACTGCCAACAGCCATCCGTATGCCAACCCTCAGGCTTCGCTGCACCCTCCGGTAAACAATCAAATTCACAACCTTTCGCCGATTGAAGAGACCTTCTCCTCACAGCATGGAACTTCGGGGACGCCCTCTCCTCCATCACAGGGCTATAATGTCAGTCGTGCTCCATTCCACCCCAGTACCCCGTCCTACAATATGACTACGCCGTATACTTTGGACGATCTGAGACGGAAACTAGTTAAGTTTATAGTCCCTGGCGGAGGTCCTACTTTCACCATCGACGTCGCCACATGTACCGGCGGGGTGGAGATCTTGGAGAAAGTGTTGCGCAAGTTCGGAAAAGGGGGATCACGAAATACGGATATGGATTCCAGTCATGTTGACGATGGTCCTGGGCTAACGGTCGATGGCTGGGGTGTGTATCTTGACACAGATCCTTTAAGTGAGTGATATTCCTATTTATTTTAAGCCTTATTTACCAACCATTAAATCAGGTGAGCCTTTGTCGGAGGCACAACTTCTTCACATCTGCCATGCACCACCGGACCATCCTACAAGAGAGAACGGACTCATCCTCCGTCGGAGTACCAGGGCAAGACAGTTTGATGATTACAATCGTACTCCCTCGCCTGCCCCCTCGGTTTCTCAGACCAGCAAGGATATGAAGCGCGCAAGTTCCATTAGCATTCTAAGCGGCTTGGGTGTCAGCGATCCGGAGAAAGCATTGGACCCGCCGTCGCCTACATCCGGAAGACTGAGTCCAGCTTCTCAGAGCGCGAAAAGGCCTTCGAAACTGCGCAACTTCTTCGGGCAGAGACCGCCAAGTGAGCTCATCACCACACACTTGACGGAATACTTCCCTTTCACGGAGAAGAGGGTCTTGGAACGTACCGCCAGGCACAGTATGATGAGGTCTAATACATTGTCTTCCACGAGGCGGGAGAGTGTCGCTTCCTTCAACCAACCTCACTCCCGATTCAGCAGTAGTACACAGGGATCGCAGACCAGGACTTCCTCATCACCCAGCAGAGCTTCTTTCTCTTCTGTTCTGTCTCTTCCCCCCGTCCCTGATAAATATACACAGTCGATGGTCGATGAGAGTCCCACGGAGGAGATTCCCCGAATGTCGTTATCAACAGAAGATGGTCGTTCAATTGATCTCCATCCTGATGGACCAATTCCGCCAGAATCAACACCTCAGCTTTTGCCGCCTATCCCATTCCCTACTGAGTCTCTCTCAGAGTCGATGGAAGGCATAACAGGCGGTGGACAACGTCCTCGCCCAATGTCTCGCGCCACGTCTATTTCTTCTCGCCGTATGAGCTACATGACTGAATTGAGGAGTAAACGTGATAGGTCAGATACAGCGAGTCTGATGACAGTGGACGAGATTACTGCCGAGGTGGAGAGTCGCAGAGTGAGCACGGCCATCGAGCGCAAATCTTCCGACGACGAATGGACCAAGGTCGACACGGAAAGCGAGAACGAGGTCGCTGAAACTCTGGTAGACGAGGAGGATGTGGATGTGGATGATGTCGACGAGGACGTGACCCTTGACGATGATGAGGATGAGGATTTCCCCAAGTCTGTTGTGCCTAGAACAGGTACATATTTTTTCCCATTAGATATTTGCATTCTCGGCACTAACAACTTCATTACAGCAAACAAATGGATCAAGGGTGCACTCATCGGCGCTGGATCGTTTGGAAAGGTTTATCTAGGGATGGATGCTTCAAGTGGTCTCCTTATGGCTGTGAAACAAGTGGAACTTCCAAGTGGATCTGGACCCAATGAAGAACGGAAGAAGAGCATGCTTAGCGCCTTGGAACGTGAAATTGAACTCCTCAAAGGTCTGCAACACGAGAACATTGTGCAGTATCTATGTATGTGGACCATAGTGTCTAGTCCGTTCTTTTACTGATGCCGTTTGTTTAAGATTCCTCCATTGACGAGGAATTTTTGAACATCTTCTTGGAATATGTTCCTGGCGGTTCAGTCACTGCTCTATTGCGCAATTACGGAGCATTTGAAGAACCTCTTGTCAAGAACTTCGTTCGCCAGATTCTACAAGGCCTCAATTATCTCCATGAACGCGACATCATTCATCGGGATATTAAAGGTGCCAACATCCTTGTAGACAATAAAGGTGGTATCAAGATATCAGATTTCGGAATATCCAAGAAAGTTGATGATAGTGAGTATTTTATCTAGTTAACGCTGTATCCTCACGGTCTAATACATCCATGTAGATCTTATGACCGGAAACCGAATGCATCGACCTTCCTTGCAAGGGTCTGTATTCTGGATGGCGCCGGAAGTCGTGAAACAGAGTGGGCACACACGCAAGGCCGATATTTGGAGTGTCGGCTGTTTGGTAGTGGAAATGCTTACAGGCGAACATCCTTGGGCACAGTTGACCCAGATGCAGGCCATTTTCAAGGTATTTTTTCAAAGGTCATGTCGTGTTGCATTGCCATTTAATCAGTACTGTAGATTGGGTCATCTGCAAGACCAACCATTCCTTCGGACATATCTAGCGAAGCACAAGATTTCCTGGAGAAAACTTTCGAGCTTGACCAAGATGCCAGGCCCTCTGCTGCAGAGCTCTTGCAGCATTCCTGGGTTGGGAAAAAGACTGCTTCGAAGGGCAGTGCATCGAAGGGGAATTCCCCTGAATCCTAATGTCTCCTCTATTACGATAGCTCTCGACGACCTTCGTTCGATTACCCACGCCGGACGGTATCTTTGATTGTAACTTACTATGCAACATCTTCTGTACTTTCATACTTTATCGTGTGCATTGCTGAGAGTAGCACTGTCCCATATATTTACGCAATTTTCTAGCTATTCTCTTCGACATCGTCGCCGCGTTTTCTTTTGGAGGTACCTGAAGAAGCCCTCTTACCAGGACCCCAATGGGTAGTAGGATTTTCCTGATATCTGACGAGCTTGACCTTCCCGGACTGAGTTACGGAATCGGGATGTCTTTTGAAGTTAGCCTCGGTACTTCATATATCGCATGAGATAAAAGACAATGACAAAAGACGGAATAACAGACCTTGGCTCTCGAGCAAGTAGCCATCTGGCGGGAGAATTTTCTCCTATTTTCTCCATTTTAACAGGATGCAACTTGACCCAGGACCGAAAGACATCGTGAATATCTCGGGGTCCTGCGGTCGTTTTTAAGGAGCCTGCACAGGCATGGGAGCGCGAGATCTTATGCCCTGCATGTAGAAGTGCAGAACTAGGAGATCACTCAGACACAGAATAGCATCGGGAAAGCTTGAAACTTACGCGACATCATCCAGGGATGGTGTGGTGCAATGAAAGAAACTAGAGACCTTCCCTGGTGTAAAGTAAAATGGAGTATCAAGCTCCTGCTGGCTTGATTAGCTGATGAAAGACATGTTTTTCAGGATATTACTTACTTCTTTTGCCACACTAAGCATTCCTTTCATTCGGACAACGGTACCGTATTGGTCTTCATTGTTCTCTAGATGTCCCAGGACCTTACTAATAAACCCTACGTCATGTAGCGGACCCGACCACATTGGTCCTGCGACCTATTTGTTTTCTTCAGCCATTTCAATGGGTAAGATAACATAAAACAAACTGACATGCAGTGTCGATTCACATTCCAAACATTTTTCGGGCACTGGAGGACCGGCATGTGTCTTGACACTGCATTGTTTGTTACCAGAACCCTCATGAACCTTCTCTATCATTTTCCCCAGCGGCTGCTCGTAGAAAGACTGACAGGACGTGCATATATAATATACGCAAGTCTTGCTAAAAAATAAACTGTATGTGAGGAAATATATTCATATACAAAATTAGGTCTACGTACGTTACAGCTTTCTTAACTTCCACAGGAGCCGTTTTCACTCTAACGAAAACGCGAACATAGAAGTCAATGGAAAGCGATAAGAGTGGCTCAATGTATCGCCCATATCTTGAGGCAGATGTTGATAATGTATTCAAGACCAGCCGAAGCGCCTGAACTAACTGGTGATTTATGGCACCACGCTGAGGACAGAAAGAACATACCGCTTCATGGGAATATTCCGCCCTCACTGACACTCCACCGTAATTGGAAAAGCTGGGGATAGTTTAGTATTTATTTTTGAAGAGGTATTCGTACACACCATTTTTCAGGATAGTTTACGGTTGCCAACACAGCAAGATCGGTGCAAGTGACGCAAAGGAGACCTGATTACAGCAACTTAAATCAGTTGGAAGATGGTCATTAATCAAGACTGACCTCCATCGTTGATACATTGGACCGCGGCATCGATAAAAGGTGCAGCAGTTCCATACGGATCAAGATCGACGACATCCACTCGTTTTTTCTCTTCTCGGTGGTTGTACATTAGCGTACTGCCATGGATTTCAGAGAAGAGACTCTTGTAAGAGGATAATACATACCATGCATCACCTTCATTAACTCTAACTTTAGCAGGGACTGTTCTTGGAGGCTCGCTGGGATCATCTCCAATCACGGTAGTCTCCCCTAGTCCGTTAATGTTCACGTTTCGTTCCATGGCTTCAGCAGCGGTGGAAGAAAGGTCATTGGCAATAACATATCTGGGAAATGGTAAATCTAGACAACCTAATGATTAAGCGATAAGCTGACTTCACCAGGGGGATCTCTTTTGCATAGCGAATAGAACGTAATCCAGTCGCAGACAAAGCTTCCAGCAGCACGAATTTATACGGCTGGTGCTTCGGCTGTATAACTATAATTTAGTTTCAGGCCATATGTTAGATATCTATTTGCTGACCTGTAGACGAGGTTTGGAAAGGGCATCCGAGCCCTCTTGAGATACAGGTATATCGACGGTAGGGTCTTCAGTTGATGTCGTAGTATCAATGGGATGGCCGTTTCCAGCTGATTTGACTTCTTCTGAGATTCCTGATATACTAAACGCAAATACGAACATAAAATAGCGTACCTTTGAGCCTCTTCTTCGCAAGCCCGTCAGCAGATTTCTTCGCCTTTCGTTCCTGTATCTGTTTCCACTTCGCCTCCTTTGCACTATTCAAATCCTCACTCCACACTCGTATACATGCAACACTCATGTCCCGATTGAACTCTTGTACTGGGTTTAAAAAAGCCTCGTTCGATGAGAGAAGGATGGATGAGGTGTTTTCGGTGTGCAAAGTAAATCCATCTGGAACCGAAATCGAGTCAGATGCTGCCATGTTGATACGCCTGATGAAGTAAGAGGCGTTTATTTTTCGGCACAGAGGCCTTGAGGGAAGAAATGGGCGAAGCGTTTTGATGATATTCAAGGCGGAAGCAGACAGTAGTAGTTTGAACTTTCAAGCAAGAGTAATTCGAATAATCGCTGCTCCGATTCCCGAACTAAATTTATCCAACTTCGCTTATGTAACTATTTAGTATAACGGTGATTACGTAATGGATACTGGAAATACTATATTTATCTTTCGGGATACTAGATGCATACAAGCATTTCGGAATTATTTACATCTTATAATTGTACAGCATCGATATCGGAGAAATTTGTGGGACCCAATGGGTGACAGTCACCTACAATCAGACAGTGTGCGTTTTGCACAGTTCATAGCTGAAAGCTCGATCATACGTGAAATTTCGTGACGGTGAAATCAACTTAGCAAAGCTTGAATATTAAGTATATTTGAGCTTTAAATACGAAGAGAAAAATAGTGCTCCGAGCCCTACATGATATTGTTCCAGCTACTAAGTATATGTGTTTTGATCAAGTATATAATTGACTGCACCGACGTTCTGCCATGAAATGCCTGAAGTTCGGACCTGTCAATAATGGCCGGGCCGGGACCGCTTACTCAGGGTGGCCCGATTAGGTAGCATGATGCGATCAACCATCCTCGGAAACTCATACATAAAGCACCTTTACCAAGCAGGTTACCATTACATTCACATCCTTTCGCCACCGTCCTATCGTCCCAATCGATTGTTCTTTAGTTCAAGTGGGTTTAAATTGCCTACTATTGGAATATAGACTTGTAGTTTACTGACGATCTCTAACGAATTGCTGCTCGATAGACGTATCTTTACTTGGATCGCAAATACTATGGTAAGCACTTCCTTAACTCTCCCGCGCGGGATGAATAACTAACTGCATTGTACTTTGCACTAGGCTGCGCATACATATAAATTTGACGTGAAGGTAATCCTGTCGTGAAATCAGCACCTGCGATGTGTACATAACATGCACATGTGTTCCCCAAGATGACCTGCTCAGGGTGCTCCGGTGCTGTCACTCGTGTGCTGGAAAAAGCACGTCCCGATGGTAAGTTGAAATCGATATTATCCACACCTCATTTATTGATATTCTCATTGTATAGGTGTCTCTGACTTTACTGTCAACCTTGACACACAGGAAGTCGTTGTCAAAGGGACCATTCCGTATGATGATGTTCTAGCAAGGATCAAGAAGACTGGCAAAGAGGTCGCTTATAATATTGGCTTCAATACATGACATTATACTAAATATCTCGTTGTAGGTCCGTTCTGGCGTCACTGTAGAGTGAGTTGAATGTTGAGTGGTATTGTGGATTTTTTATTGTATATGTATATAAGGAGCAACCAGAGTATGCATCTTTGTGGTAGCGGGCTGAGAGCCTTTAATTTGGCGGCAATCGCTTTCTGTTTCTTTGATCAACAGTATCACGACATGATTCAATCTTTCACGATTCTTTGTAAATTGTAGGCAGCACCTCTGTTGCAGGTACCATCCGCGATTGCAGAGCTGTGCGCCATCTGTGGGACGAAATCAAATGCTGTTGATTTCTTTCAGTATTGTACTATACTTACCAATTAGATGCTCAAAGTATTTATCTAGATACGCCTGAAGAGATAGCGGTGTCCGTGTTGTGATATACGCAGCATAATATGCGATACGTATGTGCACGGTACTTGCCTTCATACCGAGCACAATGCCGAGAATATCGACATCTTCGTAGCTCTTCGTAGGCTTTTAAATGATCCTTGTGACGGTCATATATTATTAACGATGCCGTAATGTATGAGCGGTTAGATGTACCCCGAGGCTATCTATCTGAGATTATTATGCCCTTCAACCATTTCCATCCCATCGTCCCCTTCTGTTGCGACAGCTTCCCAACCATCAGCAGATGGCGCACGCCCCCGCATCCGTGTAAAGCAGGATAAAACCCATGCTAGGAAAGGTACAGACGGTAAAAATCATGAACTAAGAAAATGAATATGTTACTTACATATCACCCGGGGTCTACTTTCTTCGTCTCCCTGGGTGAGATAATAGACAGGTATTCCAGCAAGGACAAAACCTAATGACCAAAAATTATGCACCACAGGATGACTGTTAAACATTATATCTTACCTAAAACTGCCATCGCTTCCAGAGGTGCAGCAATGATAGGCATACAAAGAAGGAAAAGAGCAACCTGTTTACAAATTACAACAAAGGCCATACACTGAGAGAGCTATACGAACCGCACAAAATGTCAATGGTGTGATAATCCATGTCTTGTATGGTCTGAAACGATTGGGTGAACAACTACAATAGAAAATTCTTATAAAGAGCCTACCTTTCCAACATTGGCTCTTTCACACGTAAAATCACCAATCCAAGAACCTGTGAGCTTCGCGTTAATATTGTTCAGTCTCAAAGGCGGAAATCTCTGCACTGACAGTGAGGAAATAAAATGCCCATGAGGCAACCACAGAAAAATTGATAAGTGACCGAAACCCGCCTCCAATGAGGATGAAACAAACGGTAATCCCTGCTTGTAGAAGGGCTGCGTTCAATGGCGTCTTCCGTGTTGTGTGTAACCGTCCAAAAATTGCGGGAAGATAACGCTCTCGACTTGCAGCATATACCAAACGCGAAGAAGTGAAGAAAGAACCTAAGATTATAAGTAAGAGATCCATAGAAATATACATAACATATATACTCACCGTTTAGCGCACCAAAACATGAAATAGCTACCATGAGTGCAAACATTGTTCCGCCTATCGACCCGAATAAAGCTTTCCCAAAATCCAAGGCAACGGTATTACTCAAGCCGACCAAATTCTTTTGTACCCGTGGGTCAGCCGAAATCCGAAGTGTGTAGGCTGTACATACCTTCTCCAGTACCACGAAATATGAAATATTCGCAAGAAGAAAGAGTAACTGAGTCAACTCGTTAAAAACAACCAACAGTAGACATAACGGAAAGACAAACCGTAACAATAACCATACTCGAATGTATAGCTCTGGGTATATTTTTTTCAGGATGGTGGATTTCGCCACCTACATAGTTCGCTTGATCCCAGCCATCAAACGCCCATAGTCCAGAATATAACGCAAGGGAATAGGCAGACGGGCTATGACTTGAGTTGTCGAACCATGGTTGCTTGAAGGAATTGGAAGATTTGCCTCGCGCGAGCTGCACGATCCCTAGCACCGTGACAAGAATCTAAGATGTCAAAAGATTTAGTTGATTTCTGAAGGTTTCAAAATGAGTTCATACCAAGGCAGTTATCTAATGGGCATCATGAGGATCAGCGATGGGTGTATAGTAGTAACGAAGGGCATGCCTTTAGTGTAGTGAAAACAACTGCAACCCGCGTGCCAAGTTTTCGTGCCGCAACGCAAAGAATTGTCACCACCACAACTGCCGCAATCGCGGTGAGTTTGATAGCCCATTGAGGAATGTCATCCGGCGATACCTCAGGGCTTTTATGGCTCCAGAATATTCGATTGAGATATTCAGCGAAGATAAGGCTAATTACGGCATTTCCTCCTAATGAAACCATGTTATTTCGATCCAGAGCTCACAAGACTACTACATACCAGGTTTAAGAGCGATAATCGCAGTCCACGCAAACAAATATGAAATGAGGGGTCCATAGGCATAAGAAAGGTAGGCTTGTGCGCCACCATTTTGAGGTATGGCGGAACCTAATTCCGCAAAGCTACTAGCACCCGTCCATGCTAAGAGTCCAGAAGCCAGCCATACAGTCAAACTAGCACCAACACTGTTTGTATTCGCAACAACCACCCCAGGTGACGAGCTGTATGAGAGCATGGAGTCAATTTGATACTAAAAGCAATGAAGGATCTTACAATATACCGGAGCCAATCTATGCAGGTTATAATAGTAAGTAATTGGAAGTTGTGAACAAAGAGAAGACCAACCTGCAAACCAACAATAAGAGCAATCCCTAATCACAGTTAGTGAAGTACCGTCAAAATTGAAATATTCACACTCACCATTCGCTAGCCCAATGCTCTTCTCAACAGCGTCACCTTCTACAATACCGGGATCCGTCACACTGGCACTAAGAGGAAGCTGGCACTTCTGGTAAGTTTTATGTGGAAGCGAAATAGATCATGCTCACAAGGTCTTGTTGGAATTCAAATCCTGATACAGAATAAGACCGGCCGCTGGGGAACTTGAGCTTCAGCTGTTAATTTAGATGCTCAGAAACGTACCGTCCATACCGCTGAGGTGCTATAGTTGGTCCATCGGACACTTCAAGAGCTCGTAATGAATCGTCCGATTCGTTTGAATGTCGTGACAGCGTAGGTGATGTTGGGTATGTTTTATTTACTGGAGACCTAAGAGAAACGTATTCCTCCCTAGAAATTGTGGACATGAAAACAAGATAGCGCGAATGGTACCAGAGCCGTCGTGATAAGTCCTTCAACAGGTAAGGCGGAGGGTCGATTCAAGTACTAGTGCTTCACTTTCGCCAATCAAAGTGACCGCTGACCGTGACGGCCAGCACGATGTGTCACGTGGATTGCCTACAGTATGTTTGTACATGCTTTCCAAAGCCTTCGACAAAACGTTAGTCTTGGCACTCCTTAGTATCATTCATGAGAAAATGTTGCAGTAGAGATCTGAGGTATTATTTATGACGATGATATACAGCTGAATGGTTGAATTGTCAATTGCATTCCATAAAGCTTCTATGAACACCTATTTATTGATTATTCCCTGTATAGGATAGTTGTTGAAAATTTGAATACCACTGGCAAGAATGATCCTTCAAATCCTTGCAACAATGTCACCCAAATGTCACCTGGAAGCTGGAACTTGCTACGCTTACGAAAATCCAGACAGGATAGAGCTCATAAATTGGGAAGAGCATGCCGTCTGCATGTGCGCCCAGTACAAAATTTGCTGACAAGAATATGCAGCGCGAAGCAGCCAATGCAGCCGGATTCCAATTCTCTCACTTGGGAGAGCTAAACGCGACGGAGGATTGAGACAATTCGAGCCTTTATGCACTTGCTAGTAATGCTTTGGCGACTACAGCGTGAATGTCCGCGCATCTGCTTTCGCATGCATCCATACACTGCAATGAAATAGGCATCAATACTTCACCGACAAGAAACAGAAGAGAAATCGTACGGCAAGAGCTTCCTCTGTATTCATCTGGCCAGATTGCCATACACTTGTGACTGTTCCCAAAGCTGGTATCGAAGAAAGGACTAGTGAACCTCTTGACACCCGTGCTTCTTCATGTGTGGGATCCAACCAAATCTCCTTACCCAACATGGACTATAATGAAGAATGAGTAACGTGAACGAGGTTCGAAATGAGATACTAACTGCAGAGCACGACATAACAAGCCCGACGACTTCAATTCCTGCGTCTACAAGGGCGGTACTAGCTGCGACAGATCCGGAAGCTACGCAGCCCTCGATACCGTCTGATTCTATCACCGTAACGAAAACGTCTATAGTTGACTTGGGAAGTAGCTCCAAGCGCACTGAGGGCACAAGCGCCTGATGGATAGCCATCGCAATAGAGCGATCTTCCGCATCCTTTAAACTACAGGGTTAATTCATTTTCAGTTTGGCACGAAACATGAGACTCACCCGCATCGGTGCTTTCCGCCGTTCACATGAGAACGGAGTGAATTTGACCTCTACGTTCAGTCGCCCTTTCTCGTGAAAGGCAATATTTTTTGATTGACGAGGCCCATATCTGGGTTAAGATCGGATGAGAAATAATCACAAGTGGCGAAGAAGACTGACAGACACAGCGCAAGCAATCTTGGTACGTTCAGTCTCGATGTAGGCAGAACCATTGGCCTGGTTTATTAATCCTGGTTGAAGAACTATACCCCTATAATGTTCAGTAGCAGTACAGCAACTCTAGAAGGCATGTAACATACAGATGGGACGAACGTCCGCAGGATTGCGCCCTATTCTAGCATCTCCTAGTTTCCAGGACGTTTTGGGTCCGTGTTCCGATTCGTACGTCGGGGGAAAACTTTCTTCGGGCCCATTGATTCTTCTGCGGTCGAAGCCAATCTGCGCCATTTATTGCCTTGTCAATAGTAGTAGCAGTGTGAGGAGCCTCGTTTGCAGAAATACTTGCTAGTCGAATGTATTCCTTCCAAAAGCAACGTCCGTCTGCGTTTGAAACTCAGACACACCTTGTTTACATTGATAACTCGAAATCTGCCTTCACCAAGTCCTAAGGCACTATGCCTCATTGATCATGAAACTCTCATTCTCGCTCACCAATAAAGCGAAACCAATAGCGCCTGCTGCTCCCATTAAATCCCCTGCAATATTTACCGCTAACGAAGATGACGAGGGCGCAGATGATCCCACAGGAGCGGACATTCCGGTAGTTCACAATGTCGGGCCTTCAAAGGCAACGAGAAAGCGAATGGAAGAGGAAAAGAAGGTTGACCAGACAGTTTACGAGTACGACGAAGTATGGGATAGGATGCAAGAAGCAAAGCAGCGGGAAAAGGAGAAGAAGCAGATGGACTCGAAAGAAAGAAAGGTGCGCCAACTGAAATGTTAACTACTGCATTATCACCTCACCTCAATGTGTTAGCCTAAATACATACATGGGTTGCTCACTTCAGCTGCCACACGGAAATTAGACCACCTCCGTGCAGAGGAGAAGATGATGCAGCGCGAACGAGAGGCAGAAGGCGACGAGTTCAAGGACAAGGAGGTCTTTGTGACTCAGGCGTATAAGGATCAGATGGAGGAAGTACGGAAGGCAGAAGAAGAGGAGAAGAAAAGAGAAGGTTCGCCAATTTAAGCTCTTGTGTTCATGTTTCCGAGCTGTATTTTCTTGGACAGAATTACAGAAGAAGCAAGGCGGCTCCTCCACAGGAATGACGCACTTCTACCGCAAAATGTTGGAGGAATCTGAACAGCAACATGAGGCTACGATGGCTGCGACACAGAAGCGCATTATTGGGCCTCAAGGTCCTAATCCAAACCTCACAATTACAAAGCCCGCCGACTTTATCTCTGTGTCAGACTTAGAACTTGCACGGCTCGCTCAGGAACAGGGTAAAGAGGTAGAGTTGAATGACGATAATCAGATCGTCGATAAACGCGAATTGTTGGCTGCTGGACTCAATCTTTCGCTTCCCAACACTCGGCGCTTGGGGGTGCGGGATGCTGCCAATAATCCATCGACACAGAACGAACAGTCAGTACAAGCCCACCGAGCTGTTGGCACGGCAGCTAGTCGAAGGGAGATCAATGAACGAAGAGCTCGGGAAATCCAGCAGCAGCTGGAAGCAGAAAAGCAGAGAATGGCTAGAGATAAACAGAGGGAAGAGGAGGAAGCTGTTCGACGAACTGTGGAAAAACGGAACAACGAGGCAGACGTACAGAGTGCGCGGGAACGATATTTGCAGAGGAAGCGGCAGAAATTGGATCAGCCTATTCCAATAAATGAGGATTAGGGAGTGGCCCGTATTGTACATGATTCGGCATCTATGGCATATCTGCATTATTATTGTATACGAAATATACCTTACCGCGCTTGGGATTAGAATATTTATGATATTTGGATATGAACTTCGACGTGGATCGAGTCAATGTGAACTGGGACACGAAATTGCCCTGAGTCGGCCTTCTCCAATCATCCCCATCATGTTGTCGAATGCGCGCAGCACGGATTGCATTGGCGGACGTTGCTCTGGTCGCTCATGGAGCATTGGCTTAATGAGCCCCATGAGTTCCGGTACGTAGTGTCCGGTTAACTAAGAAACGGTCGTAAGAGTGCTCTTATAACACAGTAGCCAATGATTATTACCTTACAAGCGCGCAGCACAAGAACAGCCAAAGCCCATACATCTATCTTGTATGGGTCACTGCTTTCTCCTCGTTCGCATTCTGGAGGAACCTCTGTACCGCGATATCCATAAACACGAGGAGTATGTATGCCGTCGAATCGTCGACTAAGCTCATAGTCCGTGTAGGCATAATTCCCGCAATAATCTGTCAATAGATTGCGCAAAGAAATATCGAGGTGGGCGATATTATGCTTGTGCATAAATGCAGCGTGCTAAAAATCAAGTTAACAGATAAGAAGGAACTGAATAGTAAGATCTCCATACCTCGATACACTGCCGTAGGGCTTTAAGGAAAAGTCTTAGGCAACACGTAGATTCTTCCGTGATAAGTTGCGAGGACCACTCTTCCATCACAATGAAAGCGATTTTATCGTCGGGAAATTCAAATAAATCAAGAACAGCTATATGATTGCTGTCTGATGACTGGTCGAAATACAACGAATAAAGATGCATGACTCACGTATAGTATGATTCATTGAATCGTCTCTGAGAGGTGGCTGGGAAAGCAATCGGTTGACATCATACTCCCGGCTGTAAAGATGGACCGCCTTGGCTACAAACTTTCTACCATCGAATATACGTGCGCCTCGAAATAGATTCTCTGGCTAGTATTGTTTCTTAGCAAAATATACGATGAGAACAAACCACACTCACCAATCCAGCGTCTGGACATAGCGCGTCGTCATCAAAGAGATGGTCTTTTCCATGTGCAAACGGGTAAGATGGCGTCGTAAGGACAAGGTCAGAGGTATTTGCTTCAGGGTGATGTCTGTAGAATTCCTTCACATCACGAACTCTGTCAAGTTGAAACCCCCGAGCTTCAAAGATTGCACGATATTTAGGCCAATAAGGGCTGACGCGTTGATTCACCTCTTCCTCGTCTAGCGACGAGTCTGAAGATGCCGGAGAAGGCGGGCACTCTTCCTCAAAGTCTGAAGTGGTGTCGGACCATGATGACTTCTGAGACAGGTGCAGCCGTGGTAGCAGACGATCATAAGTAGTAATGTGAAGAGGCATGCAACAATTGGGGAGCAAGACGGCGAGTGGGAGCTATTTTAGCAGGAGAGGGCTGGACCGGGGAAAGTGAAAGCAACATCCAGCGAAGGGAATCGCATTAAATATCAAAGAGACGCGGCGGCGGCCTTATGAGAAGTCCGCGTAAGGGATACGTAGCTGTCAGGAAGCGATAGCCTTAGCAGGCTTTAGCCAGGTAAAATCAAATCGTTTGAAAGATTCATTTGGAAGATTGACCTCAAGCAGACCTCGGCTGAGCCAGTGACAACCGACAACGATATATCTGCATTCCGAAAGATCTTCCCGATAAAGACGCGCCGTAATGGCTGGCGGATGACGGTATAAGTAAGGACATAGTTTCTCAGGATGATAGCGGGCCAGCGTGTGCAAATATAAGACGGAGGCCTGCGAAGTAGCAACGTAGCACGGCGCAAGTGATAGAGAAGGAGAAGAATTGAATAGATTCACGGGGCCACTTGTCATGAGAGGATGAAATCAACCGGGTAAATCTAGCATTCGACCGACGAGCACAGCGCGAGAACCGAGGTTGTATTGTCAGAGAACAGTGGATGGCGTGGAGGTGGGGAGGAATGCCCCAATTGAGGCCTGTGCAACTTTGAATCTGATGCTCCTTGTCATCCCCGTACCATCATCTGCCACGTGCGATCACTTTTGGGCTACCTCGCCCGTTCATCGCGTGAAGCTTGTTACCTTCTTCGTCCCGGCCTTACAAGACGTTTCAATATCCAAACCCTTTCCTCCATTCACCCACTCGTGCTTTAGCTCAATTCTTGTCATACTCCTTATGGAAGAGGGCACCAAGGCAAAGAAAACCGTTTTCGTCGGAGGTATCGCCGAGGATGTCGACGAGAGCATCATCTATGAACACTTCGCGACCTTCGGTACTTTGTTCTACTTCTATGCTGTCGTTGAATAGCCCTGATACTTCTCTCTGCAGGCGATATCATAGAAGTCCAATTACCGTCTGCTGCAACTAATCCGAACCAACAGACGGGTCAGTCCACTCCTCAGTATATAATGGCATACCGCTAAGTAGTATTGTAGAGGCTAAACATCGGGGCTTTGCCTTCGTTACATACACGTCGTCTGCGGATGCCCAAGACGCAATCGATAACATGGACCTGAATGAGCTACGAGGAAAGGTCATCAAAGTCAGTTTAGCAAGACCCATGAAGACTCCTTTGCAATTAGGCGGCAATCGAGCCGGTAGGTTCCTCACCTCGACTAGCGAACCTGTCATTAACTTCCTTCCCCCGAAGTTTGGGAGTCGGAGGAATGGTTGCAGCAGCATGTAAAACCATTGGCTCAAAGTGGAGGTTCGTCCCGCTATTTCGCCTTGGATGATCCGTGCTAAATGATATTTTAAAGGCGTCCAGGGCCGCAATACTAGTCAGGAGCCGGAAAGCCACGAAGATACAGGTGATGCCATGGAAGAGTGATGTATTAAAACAGCATATGGCACTAGCGCGTACATACAGACATCTAGTCGGTGTGTCCTTTCTCGCAGTGGCGAAGATTGCACGCAATGACCACATTCATTAGCATGGCACCGGCACAACGATATGAGAAATCAAGGCAAAGAGCTGGCAGGAATAATCCCCCATATATCCTCGAATGACGAACCCGAACAATTCGTGTTCTAAGGATCCAGCAACGTGTCGATTCGGAGAACTACCGGTTGTACTTGGATTCTTGGAAACAAGGAAGCTCGATAAGCCTTGGGATGGAGTAAAATTAGCACACGCCTTAAAGTATGACGTGGGATAGATGGAAGTAGGTTTTAGTGAGAGGTCGAGAAAAATAGCACATACCGTGCTCTTGGATCGTTTAGAACTCTTTTGGATTGTGGATATCTGATTCCTCGAATTGTGCACGGGCTCTCTTGATATCTTCCTGCATAAACAACAACTCTTCCATCCTGGCAAGTTTCTTCGCATCGGCAGGCCGTGACAACGCCCTGCGAAGGTCCTCAATGGATAAGCGCGATTTCCGGGTTGGAGCGCCGGCAGCTTGGCACTTGAAAACAGTTCAATTCCATGCTTTTACAGCAGAATTTACCTGAGAGACTCACCACGTCAGTTATGTATTCTATTAGGATTTCCTCCATAACATTTACTGTATCGTTGGCCGGATTGCGGTCATCGCCAAAGCCATACATGAGATTTTTCACTACGTGCAAGTCAGCAAAGGCATATATGGAAATCAATCGCCCCTTACACTCCTTCGTAAAGAGGCCCTTTAAATTAGATTGCTTTCGCGAACCTCTTCCAGTAGCTCCTCCGCTTGAAACAGTGCTGTCTCTCATATAACTAGGAGTATATGACGTGAAAGTTGCTGTTCTGTGTGGCGCTGCGGGAGCTGGAGAAGCTGCTGGTTGTTGCTGAGCTGCCACGGGAGCTGGTGCTTGGACCGGAGGACGCTGAACATGTACGGCAGGCTGCGGATGAACATAACTATATGGATAGGTCCAACCATAGCCAGCTACTCCAGACTGGTAGTGTCCAGTCTGATATGGATAAGCACCAGGGGTTTGAGGATGTCCATAAGCCGCGTGTGATGAATGATATGCACCGTACGGATATGTAGCAGACGTTGGGGCTGGATGACCGGCAGGAGGTGTATATGGGGGATAAGACATGAAGCCAGAAATTCGAGTACAGGTTTACAGAGAGAGTCGAAAACGTTAATTGCAGTAGAGAATAGCACGCTTCAATATGTGCTTGGTGCTTGTGTTATACCATAACTAGTGGATAGAACATAAGAGTGGCAGGCCAGTATGTTGAAAGAAAGTGATTGAAGCTGCTCGATAGCCTGATGACCGTGGGAATAATTTATTGCTGTTTTCGAAATAGTTAGCGCAGCTGCATTCACACACAAATAAAGCAAGTATCCGTGTCCGATCTTCTAACGTCTATATCTCTGTGAATACTTATCATAGCACAATAAATTTAGTATCACCGTGATTACAACAGCCTCCTCTAGTGCGCCCCATATTTTAATTTACGAAGTCCATACGTATAATATGCTCAAAAGATGAATTGGTGTTGCGCAGCCTCAAGGTGAATCAAACACACTTACCTCTATACATGAGTATTTTATACGCATGAAAATTTCACTTATGCAGAATGTATTGAGTATTCTCCACAGAAGTTCCAGGTCAAATATATTGCCGTTATATAAGATTTCATTCAACGTATTTCGACATTTGAAGCGAATTTTCCTTATGGCCGGCTAACTCCGATAGTGGTGTTGAGTGCGCACCGCGATGAAGACTCGTTTACTGTGAATACACATATTCCTGCTCAAATTTCCATGGGTCGCACTAGATAAATGTATAATACATATATTAATAAAGTATTCTCATTTCCATAGTCCTTATTCTTGGAGATATTGATGTTCTAATGTCTTCAATGCAGGATTTTTTTTTTAAAAAACATCGGGGCGCACTAGAGCACATCGACTAGATCACAGGGGTTATAAAATTATGGTTTTTCGTAGAGTCTTCGTGGAGATATTCATGTTGGGAGATTGAACGCGGGAATTAGCTTTATTTGTGTGTTAATGCTGCCACGCCAGTTACTTCGAAAACAACAATGACAGTAGTGATTCGTTTACAGCTAACAAGGAAACGATAGACCAGATTTCGCCACGCTCCACTTAGTGACTTTATTTACTTGTGGAGCTTAT